>SJYA01002583.1:479012-595639 GCA_006410615.1 Neotragus moschatus | reverse complement strand
TCCACTAAAACAGGAGATGCAGAAGATGTGTGTTCAATCTCCAAGTCAGGAAGATCCCCTGGAGAAGGAAATGGTATTCTTGCCTGGAAAATTCCACGGACAGTGAAGCCTGGTGTGCTACAGTCCACGGGGTCGCAAACAGTCAGACACAACTGAGCACACACAAGCACCCTAGTTCTAGAGTCATCTTCACCGCTCCCCCACAGTCACCTCTCCCTGGTCGTTTCTCCACTGGGTACCCGAAGCTCTTTGTTTTATGCGTTCCACAACATTTATGACATACTATCTCCCCAATGGATGAAATGTTCTGTTGCGATGTGCATTCTTTATACCCTACATCACAGCCACAGAACTTATGGATGGTCAGCAAACACTTCAGTGAACAAATGACTCAAGATCTATAACTTTACAAATCACACAAGTGGTCTTACTTTAAAAGCAACAGCATGCCAGTCCGAGAGGCTATCCCTTGAGATGTGAGAAAGGGTAAAGAGAATAAGAGGAAAGTAACATCTTTACTCTGTAAAGAGGGTTTCACTTTACCAAATGACCACTTCATGCAGCAGCATCATAGCGTTGAGAAGCCTCTGGCCAGATTTGGGACTGAAGGAGATTTTCCATTGTTCCTTTCAGTGAAAACAAGTGAAAGTGTTCTCTTTGCAACCCCATGGATTATAGCCTGCCTGGCTCCCCTCTCCATGAATTCTCCAGGCAATAATAATACTGGAGGGAGTTGCTATTCCCTTCTCCAGGGGATCTTCCCAACCTAGGGATCCAGCCTGGGTCTCCTGCATTGCAGGCAAACTCTTTAAGATCTGAGCCACCAGGGAAGCCCCTCCCTTTGTGTGTTTCCCTATAAATGACATTGTCACTATCTAATACTTTGACACCTACCTGAATCAAATAGTCCATAGAGAAATAAGACAAGTAACAAGGCCCCTTTCTGATCTGTGGCTTTCCTTCAGGAAAGCTAATGCATGTGATTGGGCATCTGTGTCCCCACGTAGAGCCGATGTTTGCCTGCAAATGTATGAAAACAGTAGGAGAGAATCACTGAGACCCATAGAAAAGGGATATCATTTATGTGTTAGGACATGTTCAGCATCATGATGTGGATGAAATAATACTGTATTAAAGTTCTCCAGAGAAAGAACTGATGGGAGATATTTTATATGAAGAGATGTATTGTGAGGAATTGACTCATTCTATTATGGAGACTGAGAAGTCCCATCATCTACCAACTATAAACTCGAGTCCAGGAAAGCTGGGGGTGTGGGTCAGTCCAGGTCCAAAGACCTGAGAACCAGGAGTTGCAGCTGGCCACATCTCAGCTCAAAAAATGAGGCAGGAAAGGCCAAATTTTGCTTTCTTGTGCCCTTTTGTTCTGTTCAGGTCCTCAGTGGGTTGGATGAAGGCCCACCCGCATTGAGGAGGGCACACTGCTCTCCTGAATCCACCATGGCAAATGCTGGTTTCATCCAGAAGTGTGCCCACTGACGCACCCAGATACAGTGTTTAGCCAAATATCTGACATCCTGTGATCCAGTCAGTTGACCCATAAAATTAACCGTGACAAATAGATATGTCACACTTGGAAAAATATGTCAACATCATGGCAAGCCAGCATGGCTTGTGGCGTATGTTTGTTAAGCAGAGTCGTTTTGTCTCCCATGGCCCCTTTGTTATCCCGTGAGGGCCAGCCATTACCTCGTGGGATGTGCAGTCATGGGGCCCTTGCTCCGTGCTAAGTCGCTTCAGTCAAGTCCAGCTCTTTGCGACCCTATGGACTGTAGCCTGCCAGGCTCCTCTGTCCATAGGATTTCTCCGGCAAGAATACTGGAGTGTGTTGCCCTGTCTTCCTCCAGGGGATCTTCCCAACCCACATCTCATGACTACCTGCAGTGTCAGGCTGGTCGTTTGGCATCATCACCCCCTGGGAAGCCCCGTGGGGACTCAGACTTTTCAGTAGCTCTTACCTAAGATGCAGAGACAACCTTATTTCAGTAACTCAATTGCCTGACCGAATATAATTG
The DNA here is from genome assembly GCA_006410615.1 of Neotragus moschatus. Lineage (NCBI taxonomy): Eukaryota > Metazoa > Chordata > Mammalia > Artiodactyla > Bovidae > Neotragus > Neotragus moschatus. The sequence goes on along the minus strand of SJYA01002583.1, from coordinate 593,606 downwards.
ATAAAGGGTCCAACCTCATGGAAGATTGGATTACTTCCTGTCCCTCGGGGCGGCTGCAGGCTGTCGGATGCAGAGCGTGTGGGTTACTTCTCTCTGTCAGTCTCCCATTCTGCTAACCTGGGATTCTGACAACTCTAGGATGGGGCGGGGAGGGGACAGAGGCAAGGGGAGAAGGGAGTTCTTGCTGATGCTGCTGTGGTGACGTCACTGACCCTGTTGTCCAGACTCTCTCTCTGGCTTCCCCTTCTTCCTTTTCCACAAGTTCTGCACAGTGCAGTACCTTCGCTTTAACAGGTTGGATCTGGAGTCTTCAAACCTCAGCTGAAACATCCGGGTAACATCATGTTACAAATGCATTTCTTTAAAAACTCTAGAAGTCTTCCCTCTACTGTTGACCCAGAACACCCTGTTTGGACATAGACCTCTCCAGGTTCCCCTGGGATGTGTTGCCATCTTCATTTCACCTTTAAAATGACCTATGTTTGATTCCACTAGCTTCCAAGGATACACATGTAGTTACGAATCACACGTGAGAGTGTTTATATATCAAATGAGAAATGATGTTTGTGGTAAATGTTCCCCTGTCTCCTTAAATCCCTGCTGCTGCTGCTGCTGCTAAGTCACTTCAGTTGTGTCTGACTCTGTGCAACCCTACATTGCAGCCCACCATTCTCCCCGGTCCCTGGGATTCTCCAGGCAAGAACACTGGAGTGGGTTGCCATTTCCCTCTCCACCTTAAATCCCTACTTTTTGGATAAAGTGGACTTGAAGTGGCTCACCCAGAGAATGGGATGAAATCAACAGAGAAGAAGTTGGTCAAAGGAAAGTCAGAGAAGAATTAAACATTACTGAGTAATAGATGATATTCACTAATGCTGAGTGCTTGCCTGCATCAGTGGGGGTTCATAGATTTGGCTGAATTCCTTAGTTGTCCAAACAAAGAGAGAAAGACAATCAATTGCACGATTCAATACATTTATAAGGCGTAAATAATGTAGTTGCTCAAGATCATCAGACATTTTCCTAAGAGAGAAATGTCTCCTGTGTTTTCCCGTGGCGGGAATGCTCTACCAAGAGGTGGACTAAAAGGCAGTATCATCCACTAAAAGTTACATATCCTCATATTTTTTCCTGTAACATTCCTCAAAACAGACAAAAAGTCAAACATTATCTTAGCAAATATTCTTATAGAGAGAAACATGATGCTAAGTAGCAGTATTCCTTTAGATACGGCCTAGTATTGGGCCTTCATATTAACACACGCACACATACACTTTAAGTTTGCTGATACATCTTTTAATTTTGATTACAGCCCACTATTAAATATAATACCTTCTTTTGTTGGTGATTTACCCATTGGATACATATGGATGTTTGTGCATGTCCTTGAAACTTCTTTCGTCTATAGTTCTCACATGAATTTCCAGCTCAAAAAAAAAAATCTTTCTTTCCAAAAGTTATGGATTGGCAGTCAGGGTGAAATTGTATATTTAAGAAGTCATTCTTTGGCATTGAATTCATCTTGGGGGAGATTTAAAGCTCCTTCCTTGATCTTTGTTTTTCTTCTTTTCCCAGAAAAGGCTGCTCTTGGGTGTTAAAAAAAAAAAAAAGAGTCAAAGACTACAAATTTTTCAGATGCATCTGGCTCTGTGTGGTGAATATTAATTCATGTGTTCTCAGAGGTTACCTTACTGATAGAAAAAAAAAAAAAAGCAAGATAGGAAGCAAAGAAAGAAGGAAGATACTGAATAGTNCCTGCTGCTGCTGCTGCTAAGTCAATTCAGTTGTGTCTGACTCTGTGCAACCCTACATTGCAGCCCACCATTCTCCCCGGTCCCTGGGATTCTCCAGGCAAGAACACTGGAGTGGGTTGCCATTTCCCTCTCCACCTTAAATCCCTACTTTTTGGATAAAGTGGACTTGAAGTGGCTCACCCAGAGAATGGGATGAAATCAACAGAGAAGAAGTTGGTCAAAGGAAAGTTAGAGAAGAATTAAACATTACTGAGTAATAGATGATATTCACTAATGCTGAGTGCTTGCCTGCATCAGTGGGGGTTCATAGATTTGGCTGAATTCCTTAGTTGTCCAAACAAAGAGAGAAAGACAATCAATTGCACGATTCAATACATTTATAAGGCGTAAATAATGTAGTTGCTCAAGATCATCAGACATTTTCCTAAGAGAGAAATGTCTCCTGTGTTTTCCCGTGGCGGGAATGCTCTACCAAGAGGTGGACTAAAAGGCAGTATCATCCACTAAAAGTTACATATCCTCATATTTTTTCCTGTAACATTCCTCAAAACAGACAAAAAGTCAAACATTATCTTAGCAAATATTCTTATAGAGAGAAACATGATGCTAAGTAGCAGTATTCCTTTAGATACGGCCTAGTATTGGGCCTTCATATTAACACACGCACACATACACTTTAAGTTTGCTGATACATCTTTTAATTTTGATTACAGCCCACTATTAAATATAATACCTTCTTTTGTTGGTGATTTACCCATTGGATACATATGGATGTTTGTGCATGTCCTTGAAACTTCTTTCGTCTATAGTTCTCACATGAATTTCCAGCTCAAAAAAAAAATCTTTCTTTCCAAAAGTTATGGATTGGCAGTCAGGGTGAAATTGTATATTTAAGAAGTCATTCTTTGGCATTGAATTCATCTTGGGGGAGATTTAAAGCTCCTTCCTTGATCTTTGTTTTTCTTCTTTTCCCAGAAAAGGCTGCTCTTGGGTGTTAAAAAAAAAAAAAAGAGTCAAAGACTACAAATTTTTCAGATGCATCTGGCTCTGTGTGGTGAATATTAATTCATGTGTTCTCAGAGGTTACCTTACTGATAAAAAAAAAAAAAAAAAGCAAGATAGGAAGCAAAGAAAGAAGGAAGATACTGAATAGTCCAATTAAGTTCCATAAAGAAAATGGAAACTGTTCCTTAAGAGGTTGAAAGAAGAACATTTTCCCCCTGAAAACACCAACAGCCCAACTCGAAGATGAGATGGTTAGATAGCATCACCACCGACTCAATGGACGTGAGTCTGAGAAAACTCTGGGAGATAGTGAAGGACAGGGAAACCTGCGGTGCTGCCGTCCATGGGGTCACAAAGAGTCCAACAAGACTGAGCAACTGAACAGCAACAACTGGAACAGGATGATCTCACAAATAAATGTAAAGCAAATGTGTTGAATGCACTAGGGTGCCATGGTCAGGGGACAAGTATACTAAGTCCCTGGTCTGATGCTGATGACAGTTAGGTTTGAATAAAAATCAGAGTTAACGATTTTACTGAGGCCAGAATAAGTAGCATATTGGCACCAGCTCACTGCTCAGGGGATGACTGAATTATTAATTGTGCACATGGCTTTCTTAAGTCCATTTCTGCTTCATGGACACTTTCTGCTATTTTCAAAGATTTTTCATCCAAAACCACTTGATGAGATTACTTATAGGGGGTATATTTATATAAATACTCCCTGGTGAGAAATACAAGTGGTTTTATCTTAAATAAATCAAAAATCTGAAAAGCATTTCCCTAACTGTCTTCCTCTGTGGTGATGGAGGAGAATAATATATCTTAATTTTGAAGCTATCATTTGAAAATATGGAGGCTGGAGAAGGGAGCACACCCATCTCTAAAAAGGAAGAGTCTAAACTCCTTGAAACCAATGAATTACAGAATTTGACTCACGAAAAGTAGTTTCACTATTTTCACAAACAGGTGTCAGGACTAACAAAACTGTCCTGGAAAGGCAGTTGAGTGAAGGAAGGCCTCCTGTGTGCTTTGTCAATGGCTCTGTCCTCCCCACCCCCTGGAACAGAGTCCAGCAGATAGTAGATGTTTGGTAAATATCTGTAACNCTATTTTCACAAACAGGTGTCAGAACTAACAAAACTGGAAAGGCAGTTGAGTGAAGGAAGGCCTCCTGTGTGCTTTGTCAATGGCTCTGTCCTCCCCACCCCCTGGAACAGAGTCCAGCAGATAGTAGATGTTTGGTAAATATCTGTAACATGCATGAATGAGTTATAAGCCTAAGTAGCAAAATGAATAAATGAATGAGAGCTGTCTAGTAGAGCCCTGAGTGACCTGTGCTGATGCGTGGATGAAACTACATTGTAATTAGCACTGAAATCATTGGTACTTTCATGACTTCTTTCCTAGTATTGAACAGTTGGCATTCCTAAAAGTTTTCAAGCATTTTCCTTTCAGTCTTCTACACACAATTCCATTAAACTTCCCATTATTTACTGAAAGCAAAGGAAAGTAAAAGTGTTAGTCACTCAGTCGTGTCCAGCTCTTTGGGACCCTATGGACTGTAGCCCACCAGGCTCCTCTGTCCATGGAATTATCCAGGCTGGAATACTGGGGTGGGATGCCATTCCCTCCTGCAGGAAATCTTTCTGACCCAGGGATTGAACCCGAGTCTCCTGCATTGCAGGCTGATTCTCTTTACCATCTGAGCCACCAGGGAAGTCTATTGCTTACTGAACAAAACTCAAACTGTTATCATAAAATAAGGGTCAAGTGAGTCTGAATTAATGTATTTCTCTCCAGTTCACATTTCTGTGGCTGATTACTTAACAGTCTAAATATTAGTTATAGGTATTTAATTGTTTGACCACCATAGTTATGAGGATACATGCTGCTGCTGCTAAGTCGCTTCAGTCGTGTCCAACTCTGTGCGACCTCACAGACAGCAGCCCACCAGGCTCCCCCATCCCTGGGATTCTCCAGGCAAGAACACTGGAGTGGGTTGCCATTTTCTTCTCCAATGCATGAAAGTGAAAAGTGAAAGTGAAGTTGCTCAGTCGTGTCTGACTCTTTGCGATCCCATGAACTGCAGCCCACCAGGCTCCTCCAACCATGGGATTTTCCAGGCAAGAGTACTGGACTGGGGTGCCATTGCCTTCTCCATGAGGGTACATAGTTTTTCAATTAAAAACGTCAGAGGAATAAAAGAAATGACTAATGATAAGCCTAAGGAGCAAAACCGTTTTGTTAGCTGGTCACTGTTTTTACTCCTTTCTGTATTCACAGACATGTTTGAAATAAAGTAATTCATTCGAGCACATTTTTGAGTCTCTGTTCTATGTCAGACATTCTCTAGACACATGAGAGTTGTTACAGTGAAGAAATCTAAATACTTGCCCTCATGGAACTTACATTTTGCAGGAAGAGAGAGGCATTTAACAAATTTTGAAATAGATAAATCATATTACAGTATTTAGCTAAGATACATGGATAGTGGTTTAGTCATTAAGTCGTGTCTGACTCTTGCAACCCCATGGACTGTAGCCCGTCAGGCTTCTCTGTCCATGGGATGCTCCAGGCAAGGTACTTGGAAGTAAGAGTGATTATGATGAGGGGTGGTAGTGTTGCTACATGAAATGGGTTCTTGGGGAAACAAGAAAGTTCAGCTTGCACACGTCTAGGGAAAAAAGTGTTTCAGGCAATGGGAAGCAAGATGCGAAGCCCCTAAAATAAGAATGTCCCTTAAGGTGTTACCAGCAGGAAGATGGCTACCAGTGAGGTAAGGATGATGGCAGGGCAGATTGCATAGCATCTTCTAGACCATGGTACACACTGGACTTCATTGTAAGTGTGATGGGACTCTACTGGAGAATTTGGAGCATAGAGAACTTGATCAGGTGTATACTTTAAAAAATGTAACTTGCCGGGATAATAGACTATGTAGTTGGCAAGAGGAGAAGCAGGGAGATATCGCAGAACTCTTTTGTTTTTCTGAGGTGAAAAGATGATGGTTTGAACTGAGATCTTGGTGAGAAGTGGTTCAGTTTGAAATATCTGTTAGTGCCAGAGCCACCAGGAATTTCTACTGCATAGAGTGTCTGGGGCAATGCAAACGTGTGTGTGTGTGCTAAGCCACTTCATCCGTGGCTGACTCTTTGAGACCCGATGGGCTGTAGCCCTCCAGGCCTCTCTGTCCATGGGATTCTGTAGGCAAGAGTACTGGAGTGGGTTGCGTTGCCCTCCTTCAGCGAATCAACTCAACCCAGGGATCAAACCCTCATTTCTTATGTCTCCTGCATTGGCAGGCAGATTCTTTACCAATAGTGCCACTTGGGAATCTCAGCGGAAACACTAGTCAATAATGATCCCTGAGTGTCTGGCCTGAAAAATTGGGTCGGTTATAGTATAATTTAATGAGGTGAAGAAGACGAGTGGAGCGGGATTGAGGAGCAAGAAATAAGACTTGACTTCTGATGTGTCACTTTGAGATGTTTTTTAGACTTCTCGGTGGAGAGATGAGAAGACCATTGGATGAATGAATCTGGCTAGAGATATAAAATTGAATGCCGGCAACATCGACATAGTGATTTAAAACTCTGGGATTAAATGAGATCATGTGAAGATGGTTCTTCTCAAAGTCTCTCCGATCTCACTAGAGAAACTGTTTTTTTTTTTCTCAGTTGCTGTGGATGGACACATTGTCGAATACGCTAAAAATAATTTAAAGGGAAAATAAAAGGAAAAGAAAAGTGAAACAAAGAAATGCAAGTGCCAGCTCTTTATTTTTGCTGTTACATTTAATGGATATGAAATTGTTATGTCAAATTACTGTCACAGTTTCTAAACACTTACGCTGGCTTGTTGTACCTACTTTGCTGTGCACTGATAACAAAGTGTCAAACCAAGCTTGGAATGAGAGAAGAGAAGCTTTGGGTTTCCAGTGTTAGCCTGCAGCAAGATGAAGAGGTAAACCTAAAAGACACTTAGATATTGTATTCATGGATAGTTAAAAAGAATTACCGCAAAATACTAAAATGGGTCTAAACCTTAACATCAAGCTGGGAAGTGGCCCAACTTCAGTTGCCCCAGTTGGAGAAGCTGGGGCTTCTAAGTTTTTAGAAAACATAAGACTATAGTTCTAGAATTCAGATGAAGAGAGTGTCTCAAGAAAAATGAGGCACCTATATAGCTTATATAAATGTTCCCAGACATCAGCTAGAATGATCAAAGAGGCCAGGAAGGATGCAAAGATATACTTTTACTTCTACACTTCCCTTTCCCCACAAGTTTTCATAGGATGCTGTTCTACCAATCTTTAGCTTTGTCTCTGGAGAATCTGTTCTAAGGTACTTTGGGGACAAGCCTGAATGAAGAAGCTCAAAAAAAAAAAAAAAGGAAGAAAGGAAGAAAGAAAGAAAAAGCAGCTAGATCCATTGCCAAGGGTAGAGTGAGATCAGAGTTTTAAACATCTTCCTCCTTAAAAGCACAAGCCAAGTGACCTAACTCTTAAATGGGAGGCTCTAGGGGTTCAACCTGGCCATTGAAGTCATTACCAAACCAACAATTTATATTTATTTGGTTGTCCCTCTTTATCATTAGCAGTAGATATTATTTCAACCAACACATTCTCTGAATCAGGCCAACAATATAATGGTACTCTTGATTTTTGCAGCAAAGATTGTTTTTTCAGGCAAAGGGAGGAGGAAAAAAAAAATCTATGGACAATGGTTAGTTGGTTCAAATGCACATATGTGGATCCAACCTAAGATTACTACCTTATGTGGAACCCAAAGGGAATTGCACAATCTAGATTTTCCATCTGTGACTTAATTCACCCACTTAAAAATATTGCCCCATATTTTTGCTTAGCCTGGTGTTTGTCTCTGCTCATCCTTCCGCTCTTACCATCCTGTGTTCTCCAACTGGGGCAGCTGCACTTGGACCACTTCCCAGCTTGATGTTAAGGCTTAGACTCATTTTAGTATTTTGCAGTAATTCTTTTTAATTTTCCATGAATATAATATCTAAGTGTCTTTTCGGCTTACCTTAATCCCAGTATGGCAGCTTTATCTATATCATTGGTTCTCAACTGGGTGTGATTTTGCTTCCTAAGGAATATTTGGAAATATATGGAGACATTTTGCTTGATTCAGCTGGGAGCTGAAATGCTACTGGCGTTTAGTGTGTGGAGATCAGAGATATTGGTTAAAATCCTAAAATACAGGAAAGCCCTGACGACAAAGAATTATCTGTCTTCACATACCACCAGTACCAAAGTGAAGGAACCTTCACTTATACCTAGGCATCGATTCATTCATTACTTACCAGTATTTCTCTCCACTTAAATATCTTAGTCACTTTCAGTTAGTAATTAAACTTGATTAAGAAAAAACAAAAGAAAAAGAGAAAATGATCCATATGCTCAGAGAAGCACATTGACTAGTTAATGGCTACATAAGAAGAAGGGCAAACATATCTTTATAATGCCAAGACTTCTGATTCTACTTGTGAATTACATTTGTAAGGACTTGGTAAAGGGATATCCTCAGCTGATGGCAGAGAGTTATTAATGGAGGAAGACCTGAGTAATGAAATAAACTGACAAAATGTCTGAACTGTAAGACGATTTTGATAAAATTCATTGCATTGCTTGCATGCCCTTGCCTTGCCCTGAACTGAGTAACCTCCCAGAGGAAACTTGCCTTGGCAGAGCCCTGGGGACCCTGCCCACAAAACAGCTTCCTCTTTGGATGGACAGATTGCAAAAAGGCCCATTTTCTGAGCTATGCACTCACAAGCCAGGGCCAGGTTTTGATGGGTACATGCTGGTGGGTCTCCAGGCTCATTTTGCAGGGGGCCAGGTGGTTTAATAAGCCCTTTCCAGGTGGCTCAATGGTAAAAATCCTGCTTGCCAGTGCAGGAAATGTAAGAGATGCAGGTTCCATAACTGGGTCGGGAAGATTCCCCTGGAGGAGGGCATAGCAACCCAGTCCAGTATTCTTGCCTGGAGAATCATATGGACAGAGCAGCCTGGTGGGCTACATTCCACGGGGTCATAAAGAGTCAGACATGACCAACGCACCCACACATGCAACGTGCTTTTGTGCAGGACACAACTTGCACAGACTTACACAACAGCCCTGCTGGAGCTGTATCTTTGTCGTGAGCATTCGTCTTGGTCTTTATTTGCTGCACAAATGTGTGTGAAGTGTCTACTGTGTGTCCACTGTAGGCACTTGAGTAGCCCAGCAAACAAAACAGGTGAAGAGCTCCACCTCGAGGAACTTACAGTCTAGTGGATGTTGTTCATTCTCTTAAGTCGTGTCCTACTCTTTGCAACTCCATGGACTGTAGCCCACCAGGCCCCTCTGGTCATAGGATTCTCCAGGCAGGAGTACTGGAGTGGGTTGCCCTGATCTCCTCCAGGGCATCTTCCCGACCCAGGGATTAAACCCGCATCTCTTACATCTCCTGCATTGACAAGCGGGTCCTTTACCACTGAGCCACCTGAGAAGCCCTGTCTAGCAGAGCTTGTGTTTTAAAGGTTTGTCTAAAGTTGATAATAAATGCATACTCTAGGTGAAAAATAATGAACAGCTGAAGAGTTTCAACATTAGGGTCCAGAGAGCAACGGCCTGATTTCAATCTCACCAGCTCCGGGCTGGGCTTACTTTTTGCGGCAGGATGTTCAGCTGACCTCATCCTGAGGTCTAACCAGCTTCCTTCTTGCCTTACTTACTGTAACCCTATTCTCTGACCTCGAGCCTTTGTGAGTGGCCTGGCTCAGTGAAGAAGGAAGCATTTTACCCCCTGCCTGGCTCTTAACACTTCCAGCAGCCCCACCTGTGGATTCTGGCAAGTCTCTGATTGAACATTTGACTTCAAAGCTCTGTTCTGAATTTATGAGGCGTTTCCTGCTCTTTGGGTTTTGTTTTGCATTTTTTTTGCAGATGAATATCCAAAAACCCGTGTCTTGCGCCATATTGGTCAGAAGGCTTATTGCAGATTTTTTTTTCTGTTCAGGGGTTTGGAGGCTGGTGTTGGGCAGTGTCGTGAGTGGCTGCTTTGCTCCGGTATTTGCTCCAGTATTTATGTGTCGTGGTCACCACCCTTTTAACTCTCGTCCAAGAGCAAAGCATGTACTGGATGGAAAACAAAAAAATAGAGCTGAGAAAGTAGGCAGCAGTGAGCAGCTCACAGAAGTGAAAGGCAATCCTGAAATGTGTTTGCTGAGGTGTGAGTTATCATCAGTCTTTCCTTGAACATCTGGAAGGAAACAATGCCCAAACCAACATGGTATAAATTACTAAGCTCAGTCATTTCTGTCCTAAAATATGTCAGCTTATGTCTATTACATTGAAAGAGAAAGATGCATTCATTTCTTTTTTTCCAAATGACATAAGTCATTTGCCGTCATTAATGCGTATTTCTCTTTCTGTGTTTTGATTCTGAGATACTGTAACTTCTGGGGACTGTGTGCTTTCAGGGAGATATTTACCTGATGTTCTGTAAAGCTACACTCCTAGTTTCTTCACTGTTTTTGAAAACTTGCCTTCTGTTTCCATAAGGTTCTGGCCGGTAGTTACACTTTTCTTTTCACCTTTCCCTTGGTCCCTTGTCAGGTGGTAACTAGAATTTGGGTTGCAATAAAGGGGACCATTGGGAGAGGGGAAAATTTGTGTGATATGTTAGTTTGAAAGGAGGGTTCTTGGGATTTCCCTGGTGGTTCAGTGGTTAATAGTCTGTGTTCCCAATGCAGGAGACCTGGGGTTCAATCCCTGGTCAGGTATCTAGATCCCACACACCACAATTAAGACCTAGCACAGTCAAATAAATACATTTTTCATAAATTCTAGCAAAAGGAGGTGGAGAAGGCAATAGCACCCCATTCCTGTACTCTTGCCTGGAAAATCCCATGGAGAGGAGCCTGGTAGGCTGCAGTCCATGGGGTTGCTAAGAGTCAGACACAACTGAGTGACTTTACTTTCACTTTTCACTTTCATGCACTGGAGAAGGAAATGGCAACCCACTCCAGTACTCTTGTCTGGAGAATCCCAGGGATGGGGGAGCCTGGTGGGCTGCTGTCTCTGGGGTCATACAGAGTCAGACACGACTGAAGCGACTTAGCAGCAGCAGCAGCAGCAAAAGGAGGGATCTCACATGAACTTTGAGGTTCAAACTGGAACTCAGTTGACTTGGAGGCCAGGCCAGACTTCTTGATGCACAGGGTGGATGCATCTCTAGGTAGGGGTTAGTTCAGAAAACCTTGGGTATGATTGTTTTAGAATCTCCTAAGGATTTTTGATATCGTCTACATGAGCTTCAACTCATTTATAAGGCTTGAGAGTATTTGAGACGGTAGGTTCCGGTATGAATTGAATGGACTCACATGCTTTTCCTATCATTTTAGAGAGTGACTGTTCAGGTTAGTTCAGTTCGGTTGCTCAGTTGTGTCTGACTCTTTGTGACCCCATGGACAGCAGCATGCCAGGCCTCCCTGTCCCTCACCATCTCCCGGAAATTGCTGAAACTCATGTCCATCAAGTCAGTGATGTCATCCAACCATCTCATCCTCGGTCATCCCCTTCTCCTCCTGCCTTAAATCTTTCACAGCTTTCAGGGTCTTTACCAAGGAGTCAGTTCTTAGCGTCAGGTGGCCAAAGTCTTGGAGCTTCAGCTTCAGCATCAATTCTTCCAATGAATATTCAGGACTGATTTCCTTTAGGATGGACTGGTTTGATCTCCTTGCAGTGATTATTACAATAAGTAAAAGTTGGTGAGATTCAGAGTTTGATATCAATTTTAAACTGTGTCAAAGATTTTAAACTGTGTCAAACTTCTTTGCAGTGAGTGGGGTACTCTCTAGTTAAGGTGCTTTCTCATTGCAGCGGCTTCTCTTATTGCGGAGTGCTCAGGCGTCAGTAGTTACGTTGCACAGGCTTAATTGCTCCTGAGCATGTGGAATCTTTCTAGACCAGGGACTGAACCCGTGTCCCCTGCTTGGCAGGCAGACTCCTAACCACTGGGCCAGCAAGGAAGCCCATACAATGACCTATCTCAAAAATGTATTCCTTGCATATTTTAGAGATTAATCCTTCCAGTTGTTTTGTTTGCTGTTATTTTCTCCCGTTCTTAGGATTGTCTTTTCACCTTCTTTATGGTTTCCTTCGCTATGCAAAAGCTTTTAAGTTGAATTAGATCCCACTTGTTTATTTTTATTTCCATTATTCAAGGAGGTAGGTCATAGAGGATCTTGCTGTGATTTATGTCAGGGAGTGTACTGCCTATGTTTTCCTCTAAGAGCTTTATGGTTTCTGGTCTTATATTTAAGTCTTTAATCCATTTTGAGTTTGTTTTTGTGTATGGTGTTAGGAGGTGTGCAGTTCAATACCAGAAAAACAACCAACCCAGTTAAAAAGTGGGCAAAAGACCTAAACAGACATTTCTCTAAAGAAGACTTAAAAACATATGCCAAAGATGGTTTATACCAAAAATGGCTAATAAACACATGAAAATATGCTAACATTGCTCATTATTAGGGAAGTGCAAAATAAAACTCACCTCACACCAATCAGAGTGACCATCATCAGGAAATCTACAAAAAATAAATACTGGAAAGGATGTGGAGAAAAGAGCATGCTTGGCACCGTTGGTGGGAGTGTTCAGTTCAGTCAGTCCAGTTCAGTTCAGTTTAGTCGCTCAGTCATATCCAACTCTTTGCAACCCCATGGACTGCAGCACACCAGGCTTTCCTGACCATCACCGACTCTCGGAGTTTACTCAAACTCAGGTTCACTGAGTCCATGATGTTATCCAGCCATCTGTCATCCACTTCTCCTCCTGCCTTCAATCTTAACCCAGCATCAGGGTCTTTACAAATGAGTCAATTCTTCACATCAGGTGGCCAAAGTACTGGAGTTTCAGCTTCAGCATCAGTCATTCCAATGAATATTCAGGACTAATTTCCTTTAGGATTGACTGGTTGGATCTCCTTGCAGACCAAGGGACTCTCCGAGAGTCTTCTCCAACATCACAGTTCAAAAGCATCAATTTCTCAGTGCTCAGCTTTCTTTATAGTCCAACTCTCACATCCATACATGACTACTGGGAAAACCATAGCTCTCACTAGATGGACCTTTGTTGGCAGAGAAATATCTCTGCTTTTTAATATGCTCTCTAGGTTGGTCATAACTTTTCTTCCAAGGAGCAAGCATCTTTTAATTTCATGGCTGCAGGCACCATTTGCAGTGATTTTGGAGCCCCCCAAAATGAAGTCTGTCATGGTTTGCATGTGAAGTCTGTCACATGTTTCCCCATGTATTTGCCATGAAGTGATGGGACTGGATACCATGATCTTAGTTTTCTGAATGTTGAGTTTTAAGCCAGATTTTTCACTGTCCTCTTTCACTTTCATCAAGAGGGTCTTTAGTTCTTGCTTTCTGCCATAAGAGTGGTGTCATCTGCATATCTGAGGTTATTAGTATTTCTCCCAGCAATCTTGATTCCACCTTGTGCTTCATCCACTCCAGCATTTCTCATGATATACTCTGCATATACGTTAAATAAGCAGGGTGACAATATACAGCCTTGAAGTGTTCCTTCCCTAATTTGGTACCAGTCTGTTATTCTATGTCCAATTCTAACTGTTTCTTCTTGACCTGCATACATATTTCTCAGGAGGCAGGTCAGGTGGTCTGATATTCCCATATCTTGAAGAATTTTTCACAGTTTATTGTGATCCACACAGTCAAAGGCTTTGGCGTAGTCAGTAAAGCAGAAGTAGATGTTTTTCTGAAACTCTCTCGCTTTTCGATGATCCAGTAGATGTTGGCGGTTTGATCTTTGGTTCCACAAACACTATGGAGAACAGTAAAAACCAGGAATAAAACTACCGAATAACCCAACAGTCCCATTACTGAGCATTTACTCCGAGGAAACCATAATTGAAAAAGACTCATATACCCCAGTGTTCATCGTAGCACTGTTTACAAAATCCAGGACATGGAAGCAACCTAGATGTCCATTGACTGATGAATGGATAAAGAACTTGTGGTACGTATGTACAAGAGAGTATTCCTCATTTCTTACTTAGAAAAGACCCTGATGCTGGGAAAGACTGAAGGCAGGAGAGAAGGGGACGACAGAGGACGAGATGGGTGGATGACGGGCACTGACTCAATGGACATGAGTTTGAGGAAACTCTAGGAGATGATGAAGAACAGGGAACCCTGGCATGCTGCAGTCCATCAGGTCGCAAAGAGTTGGACATGACTGAGCGCCTGAAATTCTTTTTTTTTTTCACTCATCCAGAAAGCAGAACACATGTCAGTCAGTTCTAGTGAGGATGAACCTAGAGCCTATTATAGAGAAAGAAGTAAATCAGAAAGAGAAAAACAAATATCATATATTAACACATATATATGGACTCTAGAAAGATGAAACTGATGAACCTATTTGCAGGGCAGCAGTGGAGAAGCAGACATAGGGAGCAGACTTATGGATACAGCAGGGAAAGGAGAGGGGGGGATGAATTGAGACAGTAGCTATGAAGCTTATACATTATCATATGTAAAATAGGCAGCCAGTGGGAATTTGCTGTCTCAGGCACAGGGCTCAAACCTGGTGCTCTGTGACAATCTGGAGGGGTGGGATGGTGTGGGCTGTGGGAGAGAGAGATTCAGGAGGGAGAGGACATATGCATACCTGTGGCTGATTCATGTTGATGGATGGCAGAAACCAACACTAGATTGTAAAGCATTTATCCTCCAATGAAAAATAAACAAATTTGAAAAAATGCATTCCTGTTTAGTGTTTGGAATGTTTCCTGTCATTACTTTTGTAGTGGATTTAGCTATTGATATTTTTCCTTAGATTAATATTTAAGTAAGAAAGTATTCTCTGGATGCACAAAGACTACTCAGCAGCTGGAAGGCTGTCCAGGAGTTAGCTGTTCAACAGTGAGGAAACTGATAATAGATTAAAAATGGATAATCCAGAGAGTGAGTGAAAATAAGACAGACCTTCAAATCCCCAATGTCATGCTCATTCAATATCATTTCACGGAATGAAGAAATAAAATACTTTAACTCGCTAAAGTTTTTTGGTGGAGAGTGAGTTCCTCTTACAGAAATTTTCATATTTAGCTTTTATTTGTTGTCGATCATCAGAGTTTTTTAGTTTCTGGTTCTCACAACTTGCCAGTCACTCCACACAGAGAATGAACCTCAACTAAAATCTTGTGAAAAAACTGAAACATGTTACTCAGATGTGTTCCCTGGAGGCATGTGTTGCAACAGGAGTGAGATGGATGAAGGGCTCTTAGCCTGTGCTTTGTCACGCAGTTTTCATGGACAGAACATGTCAGGTAAAGGAAACCCAGTGTAAGAAATCATCAACAATGCTGTGTNTCACTCCACACAGAGAATGAACCTCAACTAAAATCTTGTGAAAAAACTCAAACATGTTACTCAGATGTGTTCCCTGGAGGCATGTGTTGCAACAGGAGTGAGATGGATGAAGGGCTCTTAGCCTGTGCTTTGTCACGCAGTTTTCATGGACAGAACATGTCAGGTAAAGGAAACCCAGTGTAAGAAATCATCAACAACGCTGTGTTTCCCAAAGCATTACATTTTAATCTCAAACTTTTGGATTTCTCCAACCCACCAGTACCAAAGCAAGTAACAAGCTGCAAAAATTAAGAATTTCAAAGCATCAAGATTTTGGATTTTAAAAAAGCCTAAAAAATTATGCGACTTAATATGCAATCAAAGAATTTGCAAACATCTCATTGAACCTGTAGGTAAAGAGCTTAAAGAATATATGCAATCAAAGAATGATAACTGGAATTCAATAGTATGCATCATGGTTGTAATTTATTATATATCAAAATTCACAGTGTACTATTTACTGACTTTTTATTGCTCCATTTAGGAAGTCTATGTATATTCATAGAGATTTGCATAAGTTCAACCCCAATCTCAGTCCCCCGGTCCTTTTCCAATAATGTCTTAAATTCATCAGTGACAAATTACCCTTCTAGAAAGTTCTGGGGGAACTGGAGACTACTCCAGGGATGGCTATACTTTTCACATAGTTCATTCTTGTTTCAGAATGGTGTGTCCAGGGATTTGTCCTCGGTTTAATCAATCTTTTTCTTCAGCAACATGTTGACTTTTGTACAACGTTGTTCCTGTTGTGATAAGACTGTGAACACTTCTGTCACTTCAACTCAAGTAGGACTTGGCTGTTGAGCCGTGGATTCAGGGGCTGTGTGCACAGAAGGCTGGAATGTAGGGAGCATGCATGGGNTCTCCATTCTGTCTGAAAATAACCAATAACAGTAGCTAGCCAATACAAACTCCTAGCCAGTAAGAACTAGCCAGACATATGTTATCAACCAGTGTATAAAATGTGATGACTGGTTCGCAGGTTGTTTTGCAGACAACTAATGGAGTAAGTGAGAAAGCCTGGCTCAGAAGAGATCTGTTATTTCATTCCACTGGCTGGGCCAGAAAATGCTTGTTGCATCTGTTGAATCCGCGGCATTCTGGTTTTCCTTAATGGTGGAGAGAAAAGGGAGATGGAAAGAGAAGATAGTCAAACTCCAGCCTCCTTTGCTAGCTGATTGCATTCAAAGCATCTGGTTAATGAGAAACTGGCTGCTTCTTGTTGTTGTTGTTGTTCAGTCACTCGGTCATTTCCAACTCTTTGTGATCCGATGGACTGCAGCAGGCCAAGTGTCCCTGTTCTTCACCATCTCCTGGAGCTTGGTCAAACTCATGTCCATCGAGTCAGTGATGCTATCCAACTATCGCATCCTCTGTTGTCCCCTTCTCCTCCTGCCTTCAGTCTTTCCCAGCATCAGGGTCTTTTCCAGTGAGTCAGTTCTTCGAATCAGGTGGCCAAAGTATTGGAGCTTCAATGTCAGTCCTTCCAATGAATTTTCAGGTTTGATTTCCTTTGGAATTGACTGGTTTGATCTCCTTGAAGTCCAGAGGACTCTCAAGAGTCTTCTCCAACACCACAGTTCATAAGCATCAATTCTTCAGTACTCAGCCTTCTTTATGGTCCAACCCTCACATCCATACATGAAGACTGGAAAAGCCATAGCTTTGACTATAAGGACCTTTGTAGGTAAAGTAATGTCTCTGCTTTTGAATATGCTTTTCTTCCAAGGAGCAAGGATCTTTTAACTTCATGGCTGTAGTCATCATCTGCAGTGATTTTGGAGCCCAAGAAAATAAAGTCTATCACTTCTCCATTGTTCCTTAATCTATTTGCCATGAAGTGATGGGACTGGATACCATGATCTTAGTTTCTGAATGCTGAGTTTTAAGGCAGCTCTTTCACTGTCCTCTTGCACTTTCATTAAGAGGCTCTTTAGTTCTTCATTTTCTACCATAAGGGTGGTATCATCTTCATATTAGGTTATTGATATTTCTCCTGACAATCTTGATTCTAGCATGTACCTCATCTAGCCTGGCATTTCGCATGATGTACTCTGCATATATGTTAAATAAGCAGGGTGACAATATATAGCCTTAATATACTCCTTTCCCAATTTGGAACTAGTCTGTTGTTCCATGTCCAGTTGTAACTGTTGCTTCTGACCTGCAGACAGGTTTCATAGGGGTTTTGAGTATACTGAGAATTTTCACAGTTCCAGAATTAGTCCTGAAGCAGTCCAATCTAGTCACTGATTTGCATGTTTCTGAAATCTTAAAGGATTTCCTCAAGATATGGCTCAGGTTTTTTTTCCATTAAATCTAGGTGATGTTTTTAAATATTTCACTCCAGTGTATTTCACTTGAAAAATGTAAGCTTCAGACATAGCATTTAACAGTTTCATACATCAAGACGAACCAAAAACAAGCAATGCTCTCCAACACCCTCCCATGTTTCTATTGCTTTATGCCTTCATGTAAAAGGAAATATTTTATTTAGTTTTATGAGAATATATCTATACATTTTCAATCTTACTTCCTCCACTCCTTGTAAGAATTTCAGTGTTAGCTGAAAGCAAATTACCTCCTCTCTCTCTTTTTTTAAAATTTCATTTTCATAATTACCATCTACTTGGAAACATTTGGCCTAGTCCATAATGATGCTTCCAAATGGCAAAATTACCAATAGCAAAGGGTTGAAGATAGGAAGTCATCCTGATATCACTTTTCATACTCGTTGAACCAAATTATTGTCAGTCCATCCTCTCCTCAACAAAAAAAATGAATTTGAGTTGGAGAGTTCAGTCCCAATAACTTTGTCTTGCTCTGACTTATGACAAGAATGTGCTTTGTAAATCACAAGAGAAGTCGTGAAGTCACTAAGTGTTGAGACAAATGGACTGTTTTTTATGGTATGTTGATTGGATGCACATATTTTAAAGACATATGACCCTAGTTTTACTAGCTGTGTTGAGCTTAACCAAGAAAAAGAAGGGCTTCAAAGATCAGGCCCCCACAGCAATACAAAGGTATCCATTTGTGTGAACTGGGTCATTTTTAATGACTTGCCAACACCACTTGTAAATGTATAATTGAAGTCATTAAGAGATCAGTTTCCAGTCTGCATTTCCCCTCCTTCACAAATGTTTTAATGAACTCAATGTATTCTTAAGCATTATATAATATGAAAAATAACTTTGATGGACAGATATTAAGAAAGGAAAAAAAAATTAAAGATGTACCAAACTCAAACAATTTGCCAGTCTAATTTTTTATTTACCTATAAAATATTGGGACCAATAACTTGGACAGAAGAGCAAATATGAAGGTTTCTAAGTATTGTTTCCTGGGAGAGAGTGTTAGAGGTAGGCAGCGTTCCTTTATGTGGTGTAGCCCCTACAGAGAATAAATAAAAAGGTTGTTTCTGTGAACCTCAGAAAGTAAACCAATGTTTCGATTTAGGAATCAGGGAGAGATAAATGAACAATAGATTCCTTGTCATGTCAAATTCTGAGTCTTAATTCCTGCTTCAGAATTTCTTCCTAGAAGATTTTACGGGCTTTTTTTTCCCCCCTTTAAGATGAGTTTTGTGGTTAAGAAAAGTTATCGAAGAGATGATGAAACACAAAACCATAGCAGGCTTTGCCTTGGTTCAAGGAGGCCATTAGGAGGAAATTGACTAAAGCTGTGCAACTCTGAGACCTGGCCGCTTGCGTTCCTTTACATTTTTTTGCAGAATGCTTCAAATTCTTGGTCTACTCCTAGGAGGCTCTCGGACTTCAGACACTAATCCCAAGTAGAGTCGCAGAGTCCGGAAGACATCAATTCACTGTGACAAACAGAAAACTGAATGGCATTCCTGCCAAAACGCTAGGTGGATTTATTTTCTCAACAACAACAACAAACCTTCCTGACCAGATGCTTTGTGTTGTTGTCTAAAGGTAGAAGTAATAGACAAAAGAATCAGAGTTTTCTTTGCATTCCAGGAACTGCATGACGCTGATGAGAAGCTGAACTGCAGTTGCAGTTCTCTAATCAGTAACTAAGCATGATTAGCATTTCCACCGGGGCTCTTTTGAGGATGCAAGTAGGTTAAGTACGTGGACAAGCTTGGTGCACTAAAGGTGCCCCACAGATCTCCAAGGGCTGAAGAATAGCACTAAATAGGAATGAAGCTTTATCCAGCAAACTTAATCAACCTCTTTATAGTACATATTCATCTCCCCACAGCTAGTTGGTTCCTATTTTCAGGAACAGATAAATTAAAATGCTTTCTTTTTCTTCCTTTATTTCTCCTGTTACATTCTGTTTGACTTTGCTGGCACCTATCTCATGGTCAGATTATGATAATAATGGGAGAAATGGCAAGAAAGAATTAGGAAATCTAGATGCCTGGTAACGCTGGCAGAGTGAAACCTAGTAATGAGCCAGGTTGTGGGTTCCCATTCCTCCAGGGGACCCTCTCTTTTACATCAAAATATTTTGAAAATCATCTTATGCATTACTTCAAAATCAGATAAAAGTCAAATGCTTAAAATAGTTAAAAACTCAGGGGAAAAAGCATAAAAACTCTATAAGAAAATATGATTTAACATTTATATAATTTTGAGGAGAGAAAGGACTTCATAAACACAATCGCAAGCTCAGAGTTTGCCTAAGCAGCTATAATGTACATAGTTTCATATCTATATAATATATAACCATAGATATAACACTATGAAACTTTTGAATAAACAATAATTAAATGAAAATTAAAGTAGATGAGAAAATGGAAAACAAAAGTATTTTCAACATAAGAGTGTGGCAGTATCTTAATTTGTAAAGAACTCTCAGANAAGCTCAGAGTTTGCCTAAGCAGCTATAATGTACATAGTTTCATATCTATATAATATATAACCATAGATATAACACTATGAAACTTTTGAATAAACAATAATTAAATGAAAATTAAAGTAGATGAGAAAATGGAAAACAAAAGTATTTTCAACATAAGAGTGTGGCAGTATCTTAATTTGTAAAGAACTCTCAGAAAACCAAAGAAAGAAAATCCTTGAACATGAAAGGGTAAAAAAGACTGTTCACCAAAAAAGGAAAAATGCAAATGATGCCAAAACCTACTTTGAAATGTTTATCCTCACCAGTTGCTTAAAAAAATGCATTTTAAACAGCAATGAGATACTCTCAAATGGGTATTGATTAGGAAAAAAAAAAGGGAACTAGGTACTATTGGATTATGGTGACTAAAAGAGAAACAGGCCATCTCAGGGCCATGCTGTTTCAGGGGAAACTGACAGGGACTGTCTTCAAGAGCAGCCACATGGCCACAGACTTTCGAACTTAACCCTTTGTTCCAGCAGTTCTACTTCAGGGGAAATATTCAATGGATATATAATGGAAATATTTAATGGATATGTAATCTGAAAGAGATGGGAATACCAGACCACCTGACCTGCCTCTTNAAAAGGAGAAGGGGACGACAGAGGGTGAGATGGTTGGATGGCATCACCGACTTGAAGGACATGGGTTTGGGTGAACTCTGGGAGTTACTGATGGACAGGGAGGCCTGGCATGCTGTGATTCATGGGGTTGCAAAGAGTCAGATACGACTGAGTGACTGAACTGAACTGATATAATCCATTATATATGCAACAATGGGTCTGCGGGAAGGGTTCCCAACTGGGAATTATTTTATCCCCCCAAGGGATGTGTGGCACTATCTACAGAAACTTTTGGTTGTCTCAGCTTGAGGGGAGGGGATGCTACTGCCTTCAATGGATGGAAGCACATCCTTCAATGAGCAGGAAGACCAGCAGGAAACTAAGAATGATCCAGTCCAAAGGCTTCATAGGACTGAGGTTGAAAAATCCTGGTGTAGATCAATGTTTGTGCTGAGTCGCTTCAGTTGTGTCCAACTCTTCGTGATCCTGTGGATTGTAGCCCTCCAGGTTCTTCTGTCCGTGGGATTCTCCAGGCAAGAATACTGTAGTGGTTTGCCATTTCTTCCTCCAGGTACATGAATGTTTACAAAAGTGAAAAATACCCCTAAACAAAGGGCTAAC
This sequence comes from Neotragus moschatus, assembly GCA_006410615.1. Taxonomy (NCBI): domain Eukaryota; kingdom Metazoa; phylum Chordata; class Mammalia; order Artiodactyla; family Bovidae; genus Neotragus; species Neotragus moschatus. The sequence continues at coordinate 572,345 of SJYA01002583.1, read as the reverse complement.
AAATACATCTTGGTGTTTCTGTGTAATAGACTATTTCACAGCAATGAAAATTTTACAGAAATATATGTATTGATACAGAAAATTTGATAACATATTGCATTTTAAAGCCAGGCCCCAAATAGCATGATCCCATCTTTGATTAAAAAGCATAGACTTAATGAAATATGATTAAATATACCCATAGAAAAGTGCTTATAGGGGTGATCATAGGTGTTCTTTTTATTTATCTTTTTAGCCTGATTAAATTGAATTGCTTTTATATTCATAAAAGAATTAATAAAACTAATTCTAATGAATTTTCAAAGGAAATCATATGACTATTTTACGAGTTACAATTTTAATAGATATTGATTGAGAAGGCACACATGATAAACAGCCATATAATTTTATTAGATCTTTAAAGTATATGTTTATTGTCAGAATAGTTTCTACATGCATTTGAAATATACCCACATTTGTCTGAAGGCTTCCCAGCTGGCTCATTGGTAAAGAATCTGCCTGCCAATACAGGCAATGCAAGAGACATGGGTTTGATCTGGGTTGAGAAGATCCCCTGGAGAAGGGAATGGCAACCCACTCCACTATTTTTGCCTGGAAAATTCCGTGGGCAGAGAACCCTGGTGGGCTACTGAGTCACTGAGCATATACANGAAGGCTTCCCAGCTGGCTCATTGGTAAAGAATCTGCCTGCCAATACAGGCGATGCAAGAGACATGGGTTTGATCTGGGTTGAGAAGATCCCCTGGAGAAGGGAATGGCAACCCACTCCACTATTTTTGCCTGGAAAATTCCGTGGGCAGAGAACCCTGGTAGGCTACTGAGTCACTGAGCATATACACACAAAATGTATGTCGGAGCCAATAGGTTTCTGTCTTTCCCTGGATTTGTTAAAACTGTGGCCTCCCCCATGTAACTGTGAGTTGTGTTTGTGCTCAGTTGCTTCAGTTGTGTCCAACTCTTTGTGATCCTATGGACTGTAGACTGTCATGCTCCTCTGTCCATGGGATTCTCCAGGCAAGAATACGAGAGTGGGTTACCATGCCCTCCTCCAGGGGATCTTCCCAACCCAGAGATTTAACCCATATCGCTTATGTCACCTGCATTGGCAGACAGGTTCTTTACCTTTAACATCAACTGATATTATGAATTATTGATCATCCCATAAGGTGTTTACAAAGGTGTTTATATTTTAAACACTAATAGTTAATTTTTTAGGCTTTTCCTACTTAGAGAGTTGAAATAAGATTGTGTCAGAATGCTGAAGTTATTATTGTCATTCTATGTTATTAATAGTGTAGTTGTATTAATGGCAGGCCACATTTTTAAAGCTGTTAAAAATGAAAGCTTAAAGTTTATTAGTGTGGAATCCACGACTAGCATGGAATCCAGTCTTACCAAACAATTTAATAATAACTTTTCTCACTGATTTTTATTAAAACTGAACCATGGACTTGAAGGGAGATGGTGGTAGTGAAGGTACTCTTCATCTTTCTTATGTGTGGTCTTCCTGAGACTTCCATTGACCATCTTTGCAATAACTTATTACATATTGTTGAAAAGTTTCTAAATTTGAGGGAACATTTTTGCATGTGCTTATTAAAAAATAATTATGCTTTGACATGCTGTAAAATCAAGATGTATGTGTGTGTGTGTGTGTGTGTGTGTGTGTGTGTGTGTGTGTAGTGTGGTGGTTTAGTCATTAAGTCATGTCTGACTTCTGCAACTCCATGGACTATAACCTGCCAGGCTTCTCTGTCCATGGGATTCTCCAGGCAAGTGGGTTACCATTTCCTTCTCTAGGGAATCTTCCTGATCCAGGGATTGAATCTGGGCCTCCTGCATTGCAGGCAGACTCTTTACCCACTGAGCTACAAGGGAAGATATACATATATATATATGTTTTTTCTTTCTAGACTAAGTAGTTTATATTCTGGAAATGTAAATGGTTTCTTATGACTCCAGTCATCTTTAACATTTTTTTAAATTAGTTATTTATTTCTGCTGTGCCGGATCTTTGCTGCTATGCACAGGCTTTCTCTAGTTGCGGCTAGAGGGGGCTACTCTTGGTTGTGGTCCACAGGCTTCTCCCTGTGGTGGCTTCTCTTGTTGGGAGAGGACAGGCTCTATAGTACAAGCTTCAGTAGTTGTGCCTCCCAGGCGCTAGAGCACAGGCTCAATAGTTGTGGCACATGGGCTTAATTGCTCTGTGGCATGTGGAATTTTCTGGAACCAGAGGTCACACTTGTGTCCCTTGCATTGGCAGGAGAATTCTTAACAACTGGATCATCAGGGAAGTCCTGCTGAATGTTTAATATGCTATTTTCTGGAGGTACTCATGACATCACTGACTCAATGGACATGAGTTTGAGTAGACTCCTCAAGCTGGTGATGGACAGAGAGGCCTGGCATGCTGCGGTCCATGGGGTCACAAAGTGTTGGACACGACTGAGCGACTGAACTGAACTGAACTCATGACATTGATGTCAGTAGGCATTAATTCGTATAGTCACTCATTCTCCTGTTTATTAAATACTCATTTAGCCACTTGTATATTCCAGGACATTGGGAATGTGACATGGAACAAAATAGAAAATACCCCTGCCCTCATGGGGATTAAATCTCTTCAAGATTGATCATGAGGAGTTCAGTGTCTAGTTGGGCAGGAGACAGATATGAAACAAACTATTTCAGTATAATTTAGTCATTCCTGTAACTGAGGTTTGTACAAGGGCCGGTCAGAGCACAGCAGTGAGATCTCTAATGCAACCAAAGACAAGCGAACCTGAGCGAAGGCTGCCTGGTGGAGCTGATCACCCAGATGGAAAAGTAGGCATTTCCAGTGGGTAGATTATGGGACCAGTGTGCCAAAGGGTGGAGCCTGGCATTAGAGAGGCAAGCACTGCCCAAGAATCGACCATTCTCTCGGAAGCAGAATATGAGTAAAACGAGGTCCTCAGCACTTGACTAAGTGGCATCAGTAATGAGCCAGTGACTGGCGTAGACGTACATCATCGCAGAGCCAGAGATCTGTGTGATTATTTTTGCCTTCATCACCTGTGTTTTAAAGAGAAAGAAAAAGCTAAGATCCAGAAAGTCACAAAGCAGATGTAAGGTCAAAGTTGGGAACACTTTCAGTCTCCTGCTGGGGCAAGGGTCAGCTGCTCACCACACTGTCTGGACAATTTTACACCATGTTACACACATTGACCAGGCATGCATGTATCACACCTAGTCATCATTTATGGTCATTTTCTCATATAAAAATGATCAAATGTGGTATTCTCATGTGTGAAATAAAGATATATTTTATTCTATAGTACATATACATTCATTTTCAGTCACAACTTCACTGTATATAACACGAAGTACATTTGAATGATCTGTGTTTTGGAGAAACAAAAAATCAGTTGAGATGAGATAGTCCACCTTATTTTAGCTAGAAAGCTGCCCAGATTTACAACAAGCTGATCATCACTAAATAGCCTGGAATTTACATAGGAGTTAAATCCTTTGACTTTTTGTTGCTTTATCAAATAATAAGTGACCAGGTACTTTGGACCCAGGAACGAACCATTTTGCAGAGCAAAGATGTCATCCCCGTAATCAAGATAAGAGCCGAGAAGCTCACCAGGCATGAGTTTACCGTGAGAGGTAGTGTCTCTCTTGGTATCAAATGGCAGAGGGAATGGGGTGGCGATCTGGTGATAATGAGGATAAACTTAACTTTTAGGTCATAGATGATCTGGATCAATGAGTTTATTGAACAAAATAATCAATTGCCACATAGTGAAGGGTCAGATGAGAAACATTTTAGCAACTAGAAATAGCTAGAGAATAAAGCAGAAAAGTAGCCAGTTATTTGTGTTTCAAAGGGACCAAGGACAGTGATAAGAATCTTGCATGAATGGGGAAATGAACAAGGTAGAAAACATGAAAGTCATTCTTCTTCCTTCTGGACAGCCGCTTCCCTATCCAGGCTGTTCTGTCCATTGCCTTGGTCAGGTACCATGTGTGTGTGTGGAACAAGAGTATTTCAAAGGTAGAATTATGTTGACGTTGGAAGCAATCTGTTTCTTCCATTTCCTTTCCATTGCTCCAGTATTGCTTTCTGAGTAATCTACAGCATTAATATTTTAAGTAGGTAATTTCCCTTTCTTTCCCTTTAAAAATAATTGACCTTGGTGCGAAAAGTTAGTTAGCTTTCAGGTAGAAGAATGCCATAAACAGGGACTCGAGGCTCCCAAAGGTGTTTGTATGGATGGACAGGGCTTGAGATTTCATCTCTGCCCTTTTGGGTCTGCAGAGAAATCTGCTTAATCTCTGTGTCTGGGCTTCCTGGTTGTTCATAACCTTGAACTTGTTGAGCTGTGTAAACAAAAGATTTATTAATTTTAGTTCACTGAATCTCTTTGTTTCTGCAACTGCACCACGATTTGCTTCTTTTCCTATAAATCATTTAAAAGCAAATTATAGTTGGAAATTATTTTAAAATATGTTTGAATCACTTTTTAAAATAAAATTTCTCCCAATTCCTTTAACAAATGTGGGCTCCCACTAATAGCAAAGGCCACATAACAGATTTATCCCTAAACTTAACAGCTTAATGTAATGCGTGTTTATTATCTCACAGTTTCCATGGATAAAGAATTCACATGCAGCTTAATTGGGTTTTTAGCTTCAAGGTCTCGGGATGTCAGCTGGGATTACAGTCACCTCAAGGATTGGTCAGGAAAGGATCTGCTTCTGCACTCATATCGTGCTTGTCAGGACCCAGTTTGTTGCAAGTTGTTGTCAGTTCCTCTCTGCCATGTTGGTCAAGCATGGTCATCAGTTCNAGTCTTTTGTGCATAGTGTTTTAAACTTTTTTTTTTCTTGCTTGTTGTTTTGCCTTCTCATCCTTTTTTTGTCACTAAAGTTTCTTGTGTCATTCAGAGAGATGCTAGTTCCCAAACACTAGTCTGCATGGTTCTATTCGAGTTGGGTATTGCCCGGTGGAAGCCTCTGCACCGCTATTTCTGTCATGTGGCTCCTGACAGGTGTGCGAGAGTTCTATGGGAAGCGGGGACTCAACTCTGCACCTTTGAGGCCCTGAGTCTCCTTTTCCTCCAGTACAGTGTGTGTCAGAAGAAGAAGCCACTCTTGGGGCAAAGCATCTTCACCTGTCAGCTGGATAAAGCCATACTCATTAATGTCACTAACTGGAAGAAGTGCTATGCTGTGCTTAGTCGCTCAGTCATATCCGACTCTTTGTGACCCCATGGACTGTAGCCCGCCAGGCTCCTCTGTCCTTGGGGATTCTTCAGGCAACAATACCAGCGTGGGTTGCCTTCCCCTCCTCCAGGGGATCTTCCCAACCCATGGATCAAACCCAGGTCTCCTGCATCGCAGGAAGATTCTTTATTATGTGAGCCACCAGAGAAGCCCAAAAATACTGGAGTGGGTATTCCTTTGTGACCCAAGAATCAAACCCGGGTCCCTTGCGTTATAGGTGAATTCTTTACCAGCTGAGTTACTCAACCAGTTCAAATGGACTGTAATCCAAAAACTGTCAGTTGTCTCTTTTATTTTTCATGGTAAAATTGTCTTAATTAGTTATGTGACAAAAATATTTGCAGCAAAAAACCTTGCAGCAAACACGTTTATGGCAAGAAACAACTTATAATAAGAATTCTACTCTTAAGCATGTGTGCTCCTTTAACACTGAATTATAACACCCCCTCACTACTCATAGACATACTTGAGAACTAGCACTATGTCTTCATTTTTGCATCCCTGGAGAGGAGTCTTATATGAAGTAGACACTGTAAACATTTCCAGTTTAATTAAGCTGTGTGGAACTGGCTTGCTGCCACTGGCTTTATGTTGTCTTCATCACCACAAGGTGGAAGAACAAATACAAGTGAGGATTCAGGAACCTAGTATATAGAAGCCTACTTTCAAGTTTCCACTTCTGTTATTATGTACAAATCCATGATTGTTTTGAAATAAAACTGTTGCTATTTTAGAGTTGAGTCTCATTAGAATGGGCTTCCCTGGTGGCTCAGAGGTTAAAGTGTCTGTCTGCAACACAGGAGACCCAGGTTTGATCCCTGGGTCGGGAAGATCCCCTGGAGAAGGAAATGGCAACCCACGCCAGGATTCTTGCCTGGAGAATCCCATGGACAGAGAAGCCTGGTGGGCTGTAGTCCATGGGGTCGCAAAGAGATGGACACGACTCAGTGACTTCACTTACTCACTTACTCACTGGAATATATTTGCTCTTCCAAAATAGTAAAAAAGGGATTAATAATTTCCTTATCACCTTATCCTGTCTCTTATTTTATTTTTCCTGCACCTTCATCACACCAAATATTGGATTGGCCAAAAAGATCTCTCAGGTTTTTCCATTGCATCTTATGGGAAAACCCAAATGAACTTTTCAACCAAACCAATAAATAGTAGGGAAGAAACTGAAGTTTTCTAAGTGTTAAGTATTGCATTTCTGGTGGTGTTGGTGGCCAATGAAGGAGATGCAAGAGGTGTGGGTTTGATCCCTGGATTGGGAAGATCCCCTGGAGAAGGAAGTGGCAACACATTCCTGTATTCTTGCCTAGGTAATTCCATGGACAGAGGAGCGTGGTGGGCTACAGTCCGTGCGGTTGTAAAGAGTTGAACACATCTGAGCACACACACACACACATACACAATTGTTAGGTGTTGATGAAGAAACTGTCTATTGTAAACACACTACTATACCCTAACGTGATAGATAGGATAGTCTGAAAAGAGAACAGTTTTCCTCTAAAAAGTCTCGTTTTTCCTTTTCACAAAAATGATAAATAATTATATTTTCAAAATCCATAGTTTTCATTTAAAAGTGTCTTAAGCTACTAAGAAACAGTTTATCACTCTTACTCTAATGATGGTATCCGTAGCACACCACAGAACTGAAATTAAGATTAGTTTAGATTTGCTAATGTGGGGTGTGTGTCTGCCTCCAAGAGTCACAGCCTTTTCCTGTGCAGAAGCCTAAGCTCTGGGAACTGCGTTTATAAGCCCCAGAGCCACACTGCATGTTATGCATATGTTTCCCTACCACTTGGTTGTGAATGGCTAGAGCTACTCTAGGGATAAGGAGAAAACTGGGACACAAGCAAGCACATATATAAAGAAATACTTGCAGAAGCTTCATTACAATACCAAAAATGTAAGCATTTTCCTGGAGACATAATTTTGTTTGTTACTCCTCGCCATTGCTAAGTCTCTATTTATTTTCAACATTATTCTATTATATGTATATGATGAGGCTCCAAAATTATGCAGCACACAAGGTGACTATTTGATAGCAAAAGCAGATGGCACGAGGAAAGCATACACATAGGTTTTACTTAAATTAACTGTATGATTGTTCACAGCTATTTTTTAACCTAAGAGAGGAATAATATATGTACATATGGCAAGAAATTTTGTCACTTTTATATGCTTTTACTATGCTTTGTCATGTTTACCTAAAGAACAAATGTCCTTTTATGACCTCTTCACGGTTGTAATAACAGTATTCAACGATGCAGTATGTCTCATTGCTTTGGTTGACAAGTGCCTAGTTTAACCAGTATCAGAATCAGAAACCTGTTGTTTTCTGTTTTGCTACTAATGTGGAGAGAAAGGGATACCTTTAAATTACCTTTAAATTTAAAATACCTTTAAGTTATGTTATCCTTTTCTCCTGTGCTTTGATACTCTGCTATTCTAAGGGTACTATTATAAACCCTAACAGCAAATACCTATCATCCTGTCATCTGGTTAAAGAGTGACATTGTCACGGGTTTGCTCATTCCCAGTCCCCAGAATATAAATATAGTGTAGAGCACCAGTGGAAAGCAAAGAAGACCACTTCCTCTCTGCATTCTAAACCCTGGTAAGCTGTCCTTTTCTGAGGCTGTGCGGTCAGCAGCAGCAGCCCGGTCATCGCGCTGTACTCAGAGCACGTTGATTCTTCCATGAGCGCTGCGCTGGGCAGGGTCCCACTTCCTGCTGCATCCCTGCACCGTGGCTGCAGTGGTACCTGAGACCTCAACTGGAGGAGGCTGGTTTGGTGTGGAGAGGTAAACATACCTCAAAGCCCAGAAATGTGGACATTTTGATTCATTCGGCTCCCACTTCAGGGCAGTCAAGGCTCAATTTAGCAAAAGACCAAGCAGAGGCAAGATACATTGTTTAGAGACATGCTCTCCCGTATTGATCCAAAATATTGGCATTCCGCATAGGTCCCTTTGCCAAGGTCATAAATCATCCTAATTCCATGACCAGGCAGGCAGCAGGGCACCGAGGCGAGGAGGCTGCGTGGGGAGCCCTGGCTCCCGTCTCTGCTGCCTTGCCATATGGCTTGTGGCACATGCCAGCTGCCGCCTCACGGGGGAATGTAAAAAGACCACACTTCCAGGGAGAGCCCAGCACTCCGTGTTGGAATTCTCTAGTGGATGATGCTGGCCTTATTTAGCTAATTACCGCTGTTTGAGCATATATCTTTAATCTATTCATCTGGAACCTTCGAAGCTGACCCATTACAGATGTGATAGATGCTTATGTCATGGGCAAGAAAATGCTCTAGAGAAGAAATTTAACATTACCCAGACAAGATACAGAAATCCCTCATTAATCCAGATTGTACTCATCTGTAGCTTANAGGTAAAAAGACCACACTTCCAGGGAGAGCCCAGCACTCCGTGTTGGAATTCTCTAGTGGATGATGTTGGCCTTATTTAGCTAATTACCGCTGTTTGAGCATATATCTTTAATATATTCATCTGGAACCTTCGAAGTTGACCCATTACAGATGTGATAGATGTCATGGGCAAGAAAATGCTCTAGAGAGGAAATTTAACATTACCCAGACAAGATACAGAAATCCCTCATTAATCCAGATTGTACTCATCTGTAGCTTAACCATCTATGCTTTTCGTTGTGATGTACACGTATTTTCAGTGTAGAAGAATGTTATGCACATCAACAGAGACAAATCAGCCTTTTCCTCTGCCAGGGACCACCACATGGTCATGTCACTTTCAAATTCGATATGGTACATTCCGAAGACTTCAAAACAAATAGCCCTGTTGTTGTCACTAGATCAAAAGGGTAAAAATTTGTAGTTGTGAGAATATTCTGCATCCTGATTGGAGGAAGTTAAGACCTGGCAAATGAAATGCAGTGGGATCTTCAATTGGATTCTGGACAAGAAAAGAATAGCAAGGCGTGACTGGACATGAATACAGGCTTGCAGGTTAGTTAATAACACTGTGTCAGTGTTCTTTCCTAGGTTTTGATCGTCACATTATGGTCATGTAATGTGTTAACATTTGGAGAAACCTAGCAAAGGGTGTGTGAGAGCCAACTCCACTGTTTTTATAACAGTTTTGGTAAATCTGAAATCATCTCAAACTAAAGAGTTAAGAATATTCCATGAATCAGATTTTTCATCTTCAAATAAGTCCACTCAAAAAATTTTATATAGTATTGATCCCTGATTATAATTTAATAATCCCTCTGGAATTGCAGACTATTAAACCTAGATGTATTTATTCAGTTTACTGGTGGAAGAAGAATCAAAAAGACTGAATTTAATGACTAGTTACTAAATGCTGCTTCCCTGGTGGCTCAGATGGTAAAGAATCTGCCTGCAATGCAGGAGACCTGGGTTTGATCCCTGGATGGGGAAGATTCCCTGGAGAAGCAAATGGCAACCCAGTCCAGTATTCCTGCCTGGAAAATCCCATGGACAGAGGATCCTGGTGGGCTACAGTCCATGGAGTTGCAAAGAGTAGAACATGACTGAGCGACTAACATTTTCACTTTGTACTAATTGCTAGGTTGTCATCCAGCTGGTTAATTGCCTCCCAGTGTTTCCTTTTCTGTTCTTTCTTGTCACCCAAAGCCTGATTTTATTCAGGGCTACATGTGCCCAGTCTGGGTGATAGGTCATCCTCAGCTCTGGGCTCCCGGTGTCCCTTGAAGCTAGAATGGTCATGTGAGGCAGTTCTGGCCCACAGGATAAAATGAGGGGATGCAGGAAACACCTCAAGGAAGACTTGGCTTTCCTGACACATCTGATTCGTCCCTGCTTCCCCATTTGTTGTTGTTGTTCAGTCCCTAACATGTGTCAGACTCTTTGTGACCCCATGGAGTATAGCGCTCCAGGCTCCTCCGACCTCCTCTATCTCCCAGAGTTTGCTCAAATTCATGTCCATTGAGTCAGTGATGCCATCCATCCTCTGTCATCCCCTTCTCCTCCTGCCCTCATTCTTTCCCAGCATCAGGGTCTCTTCCAATGAGTTTGCTTTTTTGCATCTGGTGGCCAGAGTATTGGAGCTTCAGCTTCAGCATCTGTCCTTCCAATGAATATTCAGGACTAATTTCCTTTAGGATTGACTGCTTTGATCTCCTTGCAGTCCAAGGGACTCTCAAGAGTCTTCTCTAACACCACAGTTTGAAAGCCTCAATACTTCAGTGCTCAGCTTTCTTTACCTACCTTTAATACAACTGTGATGGACTGAATTCTGGCAGCCAACCTATGAGCAGAGGCCTAGAAAATTAGTGATGCCAGCCCTGAGACAATAAACCAGTCAGCAGCTGCCCACCTCTAGATTTTTGGGTATAAGAAGAAAAGCTCATTAGTGTAAGCCAATGTTGTGGGTCATTTTTTTGTTGTTGTTGATGTTTTTATTTTTTTTTTTTTAATTTGAACTTGAAAATATGTCTGACTTATCCAAAAGTTTCACATGAAACATTCCATTTCATCCATACAAACATCCCTTTGATATAGGTGTGATTATCACCCTATCCATTATATCAATTATGAAACTGAGGTTTATGGAGGTAAATGGACTGTAAGTGTGCCTGGCTGTAAATCTCCTTCCTTTTCTATGATATTACACTGCCCCTACATGGTTATTGGTATACACTGTGTGGCAGTAAAAATTCTGGTTATGAAATTTGCCCAGAGATACTCAAGTAGTGGGGATTGTATCGTGGCAAGACCAGATTCCCTCAAAGCTTGGCTTTCTGTGCAGTTCAGTCGCTCAGTCATGTCTGACTCTTTGTGACCCCATGAACCACAGCACACAAGTCCTCCCTGTCCGTCACCAACTCCCGGAGTTCACCCAAACCCTATTTCAGTTCAGTTCAGTTCAGTCTCTCAGTCATGTCCAACTCTTTGCAACCCCATGAACTGCAGCACCCCAGGCCTCCCTATCCATCACCAACTCCCAGAGTTCACCCAAACCCATGTCCATCTAGTCGGTGATGCCATCCAACCATATACTCCTCTGTCATCCCCTTCTCCTCTTACCCTGAATCTTTCCCAGCATCAGGGTCTTTTCCTATGAGTCAGTTCTTCGCATCAGCTGGCCTAAGTATTGGAGTTTCAACTTCAGCATCAGTCCTTCCAATGAATATTCAATACTGACTTCCTTTAAGATTGACTGGTTTGATCTCCTTGCAGTCCAAGGGACCTCTCAAGAGTCTTCTCCAACACCACAGTTCAAAAGCATCAATTCTTCGGCACTCAGCTTTCTTTATAGTCCAACTCTCACATCCGTACATAACTACTGAAAAAACCATAGCTTTTTCCATAGATAGACCTTTGTTAGCAAAATGAAGTCTCTGCTTTTTAATATGCTGTCTAGGTTGGTCATAGCTTTTCTTCCATGGAGCAAGCATCTTTTAATTTCATGGCTGTAGTTACCATCTGCAGTGATTTTGGAGTACCCCACCCCCCCTCCAAAAAAAAAACATAAAGTCTGTCACTGGCTTTCATAGCTCAGCAAAAGCAATTAAGCCTTAAAAAGGAACTTCCACATCTCTAATACCTTTCTGTTATCCTTATCGCCTATGGAACAGTTACAAACTCGCTTTCTTCCCTGCGATTTATACTTAGGTCTTCTCTGCACCAAAAGCTGTGTGACCAGTCCAGGGTCACATCATCAGTGGACCTTAGAAGGATATTGGCTTCTGGGCACCTGCTAGTCGGCTCTAATGCATGTCATTTGCTTTTGCCTGTAATCCCTTTGAGTTTTTCCCTAAACAGTTCATCTTAAGACTTTCCTTCTTCACTGTGCTGCTGAATGTAGCCTTGCCTGCCCAAAGGTGGAGATCAAGTGACTCAAAGCAGTAGGGGAACACAGTTCTGGGTATTTTCAGATGGGCTTTAGTTCATTTTCTTTTGAACTAGAAAATTAATGTGCAGCACGTCTTCCTGTGTGATGTGACTTTCCTGCTGAGTCTGTGCTGCACTGCCGATCTGTATAGGAAATCTGAGAGATGAGCATCAGTATTCTGGGGCTTATATTGAGGTTTGGGAAGAGAACAGATAGCAGGATGTTATAAATGGAGAAGCTTTAACTGGGAATTAGGAGATCTGGATGACAAGCCAGCTCTGCTTCTAAAAATCTGATTGCTGTAACCATGTGAGTCAATATTGAGGATGAGTCTGGGATATTATTGTTCAAAAATAATTGTCTCCCCTCCTAACCAGACCCTCTCTGGTTATTTGGACTAACAGAGGATGGTCAATGGATGAACTCATTAAAAAAGATACTATCCATAAGTGAACTAAAAGTATCATAAGTTGATAAATTATTCATGAAAATTGCAGGAGTAGTTATTAGACCCCATAGACTGTAGATTGCCAGGCGCCTCAATCCATGAGATTCTCCAGGCAAGAATATTGGCGAGGGTTGCCGTGCCCTCTTCCAGGGAATCTTCCCAACCCAGGGATCGAACTGGCATCTCCTACGTCTCCTGCACTGCAAGGAAATTCTTTACCCTCTGCACCATAGTAGCTCGGTCATGTTGGATGCTGTAGCCTGTAGACTGCCAGGCTCCTCTGACTATGAAATTCTTCAGGTAGGAATAAGTAGGCATTGTCTTCTCTAAAGGGTCTTCCCAACCCAGGGATTGAATGCAGGTCTCCTGCATTGCAGGCAGGTTTTTTTTTTACCATCTGAGCCACCAGGGAAGCCTCAAATATTAGCACATATTCTTTACTTCTATTTTTCTAGCATCTTCCATTTCCTCTTCTGCTCCACTTAATGGTACAAGATAGTTAAACCCAAAGAACATGTTATGTACACAGGTTTACAGATGATTACAAAAGTTACATCTTTTGGAAGCTGAGCTGAAGAATAAATACCTGGTGTATCAGTGAGAATGTGGACTTCTGAATCACTGTTCAACTAGAGTGAAAATTCTGTTCGCTTGGCAAGGGAACAAAGAAAACCCCATATTCCCAGGGCATGGAAGACAAATCAAGTAAAGAAAATTAGTCAAACTCAAAAGCTTTCTGTGCTCTCATCACTGAAAGGCATGATTGAAAAAGCATGACTTTGGAGTCAGATATCTTAAAATTAGGTCCCCTGCCTCAGCCACTCGAGCTGTGTCAACTTGGAACAGTTACTTAGACCTCTAAGTCTATTAAAATGAGAATAATAATACCCTCTTAGTGATGTGATTGCATGAATTTAAAAAAATATTGGCATATATTCTAGGACAGACTCAGTAAATGATTGGAACTAGTGGAAGGAAGAGCTAGTTCCCACTAATCTTCTCTTCACCATTCCCCTCCACCACCCTGACACACTTCATTATCCACCTTCTTATTTTCACATTGGTTCTCTCTGTTTCTAGCTTGACAGGTAGTCTTTTAGCACCTCTTCAATTCTCTGAAGACTTCAGTGGCCTGTGAAAATCACAGAACCTAAGAACAGCATATGACTCTTTTTATCAAGGTCTGCTGCTGCTGCTAAGTCGCTTCAGTCATGTCCAATTCCGTAGACAGCAGCCTATCAGGCTCCTCTGTCCCTGGGATTCTCCAGGCAAGAACACTGGAATGGGTTGCCATTTCCTTCTCCAGTGCATGGGAGTGAAAAGTGAAAGTGAAAGTCGCTCAGTCGTGCTCAACCCTTAGCGACCCCATGGACTGCAGCCCATCAGGCTCCTCTGTCCATGGGAGTTTCCAGGCAGGAGTACTGGAGTGGGGTGCCATTGCCTTCTCTGTTATCAAGGTCTAAGTATGTGAAATTTAAACAAGAAAGCAAGCACAGATTAATGAAAAATCCCCCTTTATTGCATTGCCTTCACTTGATTCTACCCAACTTTATTAAAGTGGACCTCAATTTAAATACTTTATTTTAAGCACATTTTCCCCAAAACTTTGGAAAATTTTTAAATAATGAAAGAAATTTCAGTGGTCTAGAGTATAATCTACTGAATTCCATAATGATTGCCATTGTTCATCGTACAGCAGAGTTAGGGCATAAAATGAAGTGTGTGGTTTACATGGTTCTATATAATCTAGTCTATGCGGGAAGGGGCGAGTGAGTAAAGAAAGAGCATATTTATTGTACGTTCCAGTCATTTAAAGGAAATGGACAGAGGAAAGCGCTGATTGAAGTCCTTCCACTCATAGACATTCCCATGTTGCTTGGCTCCCTTTCTTCCTCTTTGCACATGAGTTCTCCTTGTGGATACTGTGTTCATTTTTTGTTGCTCCTATAGCAAATTACCACATATTTAATGGCTTTTAAAAATACAAGTTTACTCCATTAGAAATCTGGAGGTCAGAAATCTAAATCAAGGTGTTGGCAGGGCTGCCTTGCTTTGAGGCTCAGATGGAAGAATCTGTTTCCTTGATTTTTTTCAGCTTCTAGATACCACCTGTGTTCCTTGACTTATAGTCCTTTCCTTGCTTTTTCATCACATCTCTTTTGTCACAAACTCATCCCCTCCTGCCTCGCTTTTAAAAAGATCTTTGTAATTATGCTGTCTCACCCAGATAATCCATGAGAATGTCCTCATCTCAGTATCCTCAATTTAACTTGAACATTTTTGTGAAGACCATTACTTAGCCTACCATACATATTGACCTAGTGGTGGTTTTTCTTGCCAATTGTGCTGTATTCCTGTGATTTTCTCTTTCTCAGTCTGTCTAGCTATGGCCCTAGACCTTCTCATCCTTGTATATTTGACCCCTGAGCTTGGCATGCCTTTGCCATGATGGAGAGTCCAGATTTCTGACCTGACATGATAACTTTTTTCAGACCATTATTTTTCTAAGGGGATGGAATTTTAATGAAACCATTAAACCTGGCCAGAGGAAGAATTTTGGCAGCCTAAAAATTAAAATGCTGTTAAAGTGCTGCACTCAATATGCCAGAAAATTTGGAAAACCCAGCAGTGGCCACAGGACTGGAAAAGGTCAGTTTTCATTCCAATCCCAAAGAAAGGCAATTCCAAAGAATGTTCCAACTACCACATAATTGCACTCATCTCACACACTAGCAAAGTACTGCTCAAAATTCTCCAAGCCAGGCTTCAACAGTATGTGAACCAAGAACTTGCAGATGTTCAAGCTGGATTTAGAAAAGGCAGAGGAATCAGAGATCAAATTGCCAACATCCACTGGATTATAGAAAAAGCCAGAGAATTTCAAAAAAACATCTACTTCTGCTTCATTGTCTATGCTAAAGCTTTTGACTATGTGGATCACAACAAACTGTGGAAAATTCTTTAAGAGAAGAAAATACCAGACCACCTTACCTGCCTCCTGAGAAATCTGTGTGTAGATCGAGAAGCAACTGTTAGAACTGGACATGAAACAAAGGATTGATTCCAAATTGGGAAAGAAGTACATCAAGGATGCATATTTTCACTCTGTTTATTTAACTTATATGCAGAGTACATGGTGAGAAATGCCAGGCTGGATGGAGCACAAGCTGGAAGCAAGATTGGTGGGAGAAATATCTATAACCTTAGATATGCAGGTGATACTACCGTTTTGGCAGAAAGCAAAGAGGAACTAAAGAGCCTTTTGATGAAAATCGAAGAGGAGAGTGAAAAAGGTGGCTTAAAATTCAACATTCAAAAAATGAAAATCATGGCATTCAGTCCCATCACTTCATGGTAAATAGGTGGAGAAACAATGGAAACAGTGACAGACTTTATTTTCTTGGACTCCAAAATCACTGTAGATGGTGACCACAGCCATGAAATTAAAAGATGCTTGCTCCTTAGAAGAAAAGCTACTATGATGCTGACGCTGAAACTCCAATACTTTGACCACTATATGAGAAGAACTGACTCATGGGAAAAGATCCTGGTGCTGGGAAGTATTGAAGGCAGGAGGATAAGGGGATAACAGAGGATGAGATGGTTGGATGGCATTGTGGCTTGATGGACATGAGTTTGAGCAAGCTCTAGGAGTTGGTGATTGGACAGGGAAGCCAGATGTGCTGCAGTCCATGGAGTTGCAGAGTCAGACACAACTGTAAGTGACTGAACTGAACTGACAATTAAAAAATGATAGCATAATACTAATTCCTAACTAGTTACCAGAGTAGCATGAGCAACAGTTTTTCTTGGCCTTCTCTGATGCTGGCTATCAAGTTTGAAGGTGGAGGCAGATGGCCCAGCAGTTGTCCATGGTTCTGAACCACACTCCACGCTAGGGTTGAGTTCTTCCTCTTGACCCTTGGGACAGGTGGGGACTCCTGTCCAGTTTCTTTATTCTCCCAGAAATTCTGAATTGATGAAGAAAGAAGTAGTCAGGGTTGTGAAGGGAGCTTAGAGAGAGTATAAGATGGTCAGAGGCTGTTGGACATCTGTACCTCTTTTCAGGTTGCCAGGTAGAAAATATAGAAACATTTTCTGAGATACTGTTTAAATAATTGCAGCTACAGAAAAGATACCACAATTAAACATTATATAAGTATCAAATAACCAAAGGGAAGTAGGACATTTTGTGTAGTGAAGAAGGTAAAGAGTTCATATGTCAATGTTTGGTAAAAATGTAATGATTGTTAGTTGAATTGCAAAAACAAAACTTCAAAAATTTTTTGTTTGTAATTTGATGGAAAACACTACCTTGTGTAATTTATAACCTGTATATTTTAGTATAGTTGATTTACAACGTTTCAGGAATATTGCAAAATGATTTGACTCCTTGCCATATCTGATATTCATTATACATTGGTTCCTCACCTTTCAAGCCTCCATTCTTTAAGGATGGGCTGGCATGGGAATCAGGAACAAATTTGGGTGCTGAATGTCCGTGACTCACATCATTTGTAGGAAAAACTATGGGCTTCACAAAGCCAGTGCTTAAACCTTTGCTTCAGCTAATTCAGAACTTCAGTGAGGCACAGAACGGAAACTGGGTCAGGCTTGTCTGCTGCACATCAGTTCAGTTCAGTTCCGTCGTTCGGTTGTGTCTGACTCTTTGCGACCCCCTGAATCTCAGCACATACTTCATGATAAACATATTGATAAGGCCAACGTAACCCCACTGCAGCTATGTGATCAAAACATCCTAGCTGATCTTCCATACTCCGTTCATCATAGACACTGACTTTGGACATAGCAGAGATTCTGGGCTTGCAGGTGCAACAACACTCTGACTACATAACTTCCACCTAAAATTGCTAAGTTTTAAATTGTAAAGCGTAAAACAGATTTCAGTTTTTATTATTTCTCAGTGCAACATATTGTGAGTTTCCTTAATGCAAAATGTGAGCCACTGTTTTATTCTTGTATTATAATAATAGTAATAATAATGGTAATAATGACAATAAATGCATTAATCTGATTCCAGAGCCTTTTGTTAAGTGAAACATTCCAGGAAGAAGTCAGGATCGATACCTGCCAACCTTGGGTTAATAAACTGTGAGTGTACTACTCTTGGTTACATGATTACCATCACACAGAATAGTGTGGTAGGTTTTATCCTAATTGTTGTCCCCACCTTAAATCCCATTTTGCTTAGGGCACACCTCCATTTTATAGCCAGTTAATAAAGAAGAATATGGTTGAAAGTTCACGTTGCCATGGAAACAACCAATTAGAAGTGCAACCTGAAGACATGGAAGACAGCTGCCAAAACTCTCAGGGAAAAAAAAAATCATCTGGGTTGGCAACCTACAAGAAACATTGCCTGCCGAAAGCTTTTGCCAGCTTCCCCTAGCATTGGCCCACAAGTTTCTATCTGAACAAACATCTTGTACCCATTTGCTAAGTGCGGCATCTGTAATACATTCTAAAAGGATAATTGCGTCTGGGCCTCAACATATGTGATGGTGAGGCAGGAAAAAATTCTCACATTTTTCAGTATAATTTCTCGCATATGTTTCCTATAACTTCATGGCACCAACACCAGCGCAGAGAAAGAAAAGAACTGTAAGTGGGCCAGCTCCTTTCTATGTTCAGATGTATACTCGTAAGTTCTATTTTAAATACCCCTATGTTATACATAACATTGTACATTATTTTGTATAATGCTAATATTTGTAAAGCTAATAATTATAGAACTTAATATACATAGGCCACCAATATTATTTTGCTTTGTTTTGAAGGGGGAGTTCAATTTGCAACTATAACACATCCCCAAAATAGAGAGTTAAATTCAAAGTAAGTCACATTAAAATATATTTCACACACATTATTTCATTCATTTTATTAAGAACCTAATGAGGGAAGATGTTTTCATTGCCATTTTGCATATAAAAACTGAAACATCAATGTTTAGGGGCTTATTTAAAGTTATGGTTTATAGTTAGTAGTAATAGTATATGTGTGCACGTGAGGTCTCTTTGTAGTGACTTACTCTTTGCGAGCCTATGGACTGTAGCCCACCAGGCTCCTCTGTCCATAGGATTTTTCCAGCAAGAATACTGGAGTGGGTTGTAATGCCCTCCTCCAGGGGATCTTCCTGACTTGAGGGTCAAACCCATGTCTCCTGCCTCGCCTGCATTGCAGGCAGTTTCTTTACCCACTGGAACGCCTGAGAAGCCCCAGTCAGTAAGTGGACCTAGGGGCAAATGCTAGCCTTGTACCCCAGGACCTAACATTATCTTCCCTCCACAGTATGGCTCCTCTGCTAATTTAAAATTCGGTGCACCTGGATATTAACCTTGAGTAAATCAAATAATGTAGTTCTTTAATCTTCCTTCCAGAAAATGTTTATAGTTGAGACTCAGCAATGAGTAACATACGGATAGTGTATTCCCTGTTCTCTACCTGTCTTTCTTTTAATTATAGTTTAGCAATTGAAAGAGAGAAGAGTAAAACTGACAGTGATGGGAATCATATTCAATTAGGCTGAAAAGGTAAACAGCTGCAGTGTCCAAATCCTCTTAGTATGAGAATGTCAGACTTACAAAATTACAATACACATGACCCACTTTTGAATAATGAAAGAGAAGTTGAATCAAAATTTCAAAGCTTGATCCATAGAATATGTGGGTCCTAGGAGACACCCAAGCATTTCCCTTTAAGGAAATGGGCTACACATACTGTACAGACCTCTATTCTGCTTTTAAAAAAGGAAAGAAAAGGAAAAGAAAATAAATTCAAAGGTTGAGTAACCTTTTTTTAAAAATTGACATGGAGTTCAGCTGTGCAAGAAGCTTTGTTTGCTCTAGAACAACACTGATTATTTCCTCTGTGGCCATGCGGGAGAAGTGTGGGAAATGTTACCTTACCTCCCCTATATGCACATCAACAACTAACCAAACACAGTAAACCTGCAAAAAAATATCTTTAGCAAGATGTAGTATCTTGACTCTAAACTTATTCAAGATGAGCCAAAATTTGCCAGTGCAATCAACAAAGAACTTAAATATACCTAATTAGTTGAAGAAATCGTGGTGCATAGTATCTCAGATGCTTAGCAAATTTATTTACTCTTTCTCAACAATAAGGGGTCATTATATTTAACTTTCACATACTGTAATGTATTTTAGTTCATTCAATAAGGAGTCATTGTATAACTTGACACACTATATTTTAGGTCTTTCAGAAGTTATTTCTGGCTAAAGTCCTGTTGCGTTCCCCCATCCGCTTCATATCATTCCCATTCTCTCCAAACCTCTAACCCATGTTCTGTATCGAGAGCTAACTCCATCTCTCACTTGACTGAGAGAGTGATCTCTGCCTTTCCATCTCAGTTACTCTCCTTCTCAACACCTCCTTGTATTTTGGCTTCTCTGTCTCTTTAATATTCAGTATTTCTCAACCCTGTATGCACATTACAACCACCTGGAGAGCCCTTCTGTGTACCCAGTCTAGATTGATTAGTTAAGACTCTGGACTGAGAACCACTGATCTAATCTTTGCTCAGAGAAGAAACTTCCTTGTTAAATTCAGGTTTTCAGTTGTGGTGCTTCCTCAAGGGCACTGCTTCCTGAATCACCTCTCTTTCTAAGGTCCATTAGCCTTCCAGTGGTCCATTTTCCTTATCCTACTAAGCCACTCAGTTCCATATCTCCCCTCAAATGATTCCAAGATTCTTTGTAGATAGAGTGAATTCCTGAACCTCCATTCCCTCCACAGAATGTATGGCTATCTGTGGATGCTTCTTTTTTTAAATTAATTAATTTATTTTAATTGGAGGCTAATTACAACATTGTAGTGGTTTTTGCCATACATTGACATGAATCAGCCATGGGGGTACATGTGTTCCCCATCCTGAACCCCCCTCCCATACCCCTCCCTATCCCATCCCTCTGGATCATCCAAATGCATCAGCCCTGAGCACCCTGTCTCATTCATTGAACCTGGACTGGTGATCTGTTTCACATATGGTAATATACATGTTTCAATGCTATTCTCTCAAATCACCCCACCCTCACCTTCTCCCACAGAGTGCAAAAGTCTGTTCTATACATCTGTGTCTCTTTTGCTGTCTCGCATATAGAGTCATTGTTACCATCTTTCTTAATTCCATATATATGCGTTAGTATACTGCATTGGTGTTTTTCATTCTGACTTACTTCACTCTCTATAATAGGCTGCAGTTTCATCCACCTCATTAGAACTGATTCGAATGCATTCTTTTTAATAGCTCAGTCAGATTTCTAATATGGTTGAAATGGCTTCAGGACTTGCCTGGTGGTCCAGTGGTAAAAGCAAATCCCCTTTGAAATGCAGGGGACATGAGTTCAATCTTTGGTTGGGGAACCAATATCCAGTATGCTACAGGGCAAGTAAGACCACATGCTGCGACTCCTGAGCCCATGGGCCACAACTAGAGAGTCTGTGCACCACAAGGAAAGATCCCACATGATGCAACTCAGACCTGACACAGCCAAATAAATAAATAAAATATTTTTTTAAATAAGAAGAAAATCATATTTCCAAAAGCCAAAGAAACCAGAAGAGACTTTAGCCAGAAATAAACATTGATGATGCCCTAAGATACAAAAGAAGGGATGATCTCACTAAGGATCACATCTTACAACTGCAGCCCTCTTCTCAAGATCAAATGCCTTCTTGCTAAATATACGCGATATGAAGTTCACGCTGGGAGATTACTTTCAATGAACTTTTTGTTTTTTTCTTAACTAGTGAGTAAAATCACTATTTATTAAGATTTGTCAGTGCAGTTGACAACATGTACACTTACGGTGGGTCTTCTTACCACATCTAGAACAGAATGGAAAAGCCATGTCATGAAAAATGGAAAAGAGTGGTTTGGGAGCAATTATCCTTTTGTCTGTCAAAATGAGTGCCTTTTTAGGAAATGTGGTTCCCAATTGCTGGTTTCCTGCCATCTTGTATTCTAAGGAAAATTATCTATGGCTCATTAAAAAAAAAAAAGTACTTTATAGCACTGAGATAAAATTTTACATGGATTGAAACGATTTTGAGTATTTTAATCGTAATTCATCCAAAATCAATGTCACTGTGTTTCTGAGCATTTTCAAGTCTTTTAGTTACATTCTGCAAATTAATAACGATATAGTAAATTTAAACAATAGACATTGGCGTGGTCTTCTTCAAAAGTGCTTAAGATTTGATTTATGGCTCTTACCCAAGAATCATCATGAAAAATTGATTTGTTCTGTAGCAGAACTCAGTAAGCATCTTCTTATTTCAAACGGCAATTTTATTTTAAAGACAGAACCACTTACTCTTGGAATATTTTTTTCTTCAGTAAAGATTTCTGAAATTTCCATTTATTGGTCTTCTCTCCCCAAACCTAATCATCCCAACCTCATTCCAGATGTCCTACTTGTGTTTTTCAAAAATGTACTTGAAAACTAATTGCCACATCATGTGAGTATCAAATTAAATAAATGATTTCTCTTTGGCCAGTTGTCTTCTGGAACATTAGGGGTAAAGGAAGCCTGGATCTGCCAAGAAGCTTAGGGGGTTCTACTAACTGAGTTCTACTCTCCATGACTGTGTCTGTGCTTTTTTGTTGAAAATCAAATCAGAGTTGATTTCACTAAATAAGCAGCAAGGTTAATGGTTAATATTCCGTCTCTAATCACTCATCCAAAGTAAAAAGCTAAAGGTGAGCTCTGGTAACCTGTTTTTGTCACTAAATTGTGTCCAACTCTGCAGGTCTGTGGACTGTAGCCTGCCAGGCTCCCCTTTCCTTCACTATCTCCCAGAATTTACTCAGATTCATGTAATAACCTGTTTCCATTTACTGAATTGAAGGCAGTCATATTTGCGTTATTGGAAGGAATCTTAAGTATATAATCCAGGAGTGAAGGGATACATGTATAGATAGATGTAAAATGTGTTTATATTTTTAATTTATTTTTATATTTGTCAAATGTCTTTTAGCATTTCAAGTCATCTGAATTCCAATAATTCAGAATGTATCATAATTTGATTTGGAATTGCCCAAAGATTACTTGCTTTATTTTCTAAGAGAGAAAATAAATTGTTAAGCACATTAGCCCTATACACTAATTTCAGAGTTACTAAGAGGTAGGAATGAGTTTTAAAAGGTTGACATGACCATACTGTTTATTCAGTAAGCACCTCTAAAGTAGGGGTCAGGAGTTCTGTATGTTTATAAACGATGCAGAAGACATTCTGAGAATTGTGATTGGGGCTATTATACAAAAGACGAAAATAATCTTTCTGTTAAGACTTTTCATAAAACTTTGCTCTTCAGTGACTCTATATTAATATAGTTTTAATATGCTGAAGAATTTAGTGTAGGGATGGATGGACGGGAATTTAGTACAGGCACAAGAAGGAATAAGAACTGTGCTTGAGTCAGATATTTGAGCACTAGCAGAGGCTGAGTTAACCCACTCCAGTGTTCTTGCCTGGAGAATCCCAGGGATGGCGGAGCCTGGTGGGCTGCCATCTATGGGACTGCACAGAGTCGGGCACGACGGAAGTGACTCAGCAGCAGCAGCAGCAGCAGCAGCAGAAGCTGAGTTTGCCTCTGCCATGCTGCCACCAAAAGTGACGAAAATTCTAGTCTTTCTTTCTGGTGCAAAAGTTCCTTTTGGCTGTAAAAAGTAGTGCTCTGATTCCATTTATCCTGAAGCTGTTGCTATTCATGGTCTCATTATCACCTCCTTAAACTTGTTGGCCAGGCTCTGTTTCTAAGAACATATGCAGTTATAAGAGTGGTGCCAGAGGGTCTCTGTTAGTATATCTCTCCCCTTTGTGACTGTGGTCAAATCTGAGTCAGGGGACAGAGAATTCCAGAAGGACTTATCTGGTAGAAATGGAACTGATAGTATGCCTCTTACGTTTGAATATATTAAGACAAATTCTATAGCTCCTGTGGTGATTGACTTTGTGATATGTGGAAAAATAATCAGAAAATTGAATCAATTGATAACTATAGAAAAACTTTAAAGTTGTTCAAAGAAAAAAAGATAGTGGTGGTAAACCACAGTCTTGTTTACAAATGGTGTTTCCATACCACTGGATGCTGATTTATCCAAAAGTTTGACATAAATATATTTGGAAGGATAAGGAAAGGAGATGTGTGTGTGTGTGTGTGTGTGTGTGTGTGTGTGTGTGTTTGTAGGGTGTTGTATAAAAGAATAAGCTGATGCGTTCAGTACAGGGAGCCGTTATAAGTGTCTAGGATTGAGAAATAGAGAAGTGCTTTTTAGGTATGTCCTTTAAAGTGAATCACAGGAGATTCAGTTAAGAGTTTTAAGTGGCTGCCTAAGGGGAGAAAATTTTAAATATATAAGTATATTCTTAGCTTTATAACAATTTTACTTTGGTTTTGTTTATTTATTTTGGCATGTGTCTTCATTGCTTCATTCACTTTGGCGTGTTTATTTATTTTGGTGTGTCTTCATTGCTGTGCGGACGTTTCTATAGTTGCAGTGAGTGGGCCCTCCCCTCTAGTTGTCCTTGCGTCTCTCATTGCGGTGGCTTCACCTCTGGAGCTCGGGCTCTAGGACCCACGGGCTTTAGTAATTGCAGCTCCCAGGCTCTAGAGCACAGGCTTAATAGGTGGTGAACAGGCTTAGTTGCTCCGCGGACTGTGGGATTCTCCAGAACCAGGGATTGAACTCATGTCTCCTGCAGTGGTGGGCAGATTCTTTTACCGTTGAGACACCAGGGAAGCCCCTGCTTAGATTTTTAAAAATACGATTTTTCAATGTAAGTGAGAAACCAGGCAGTGGATACCATGCATGTAGATATCTCTTGACAAGTATTTTATGATGAAGAACATAAAAATGGGGCAGATGCTGAAGACTTACGAGGAAGGGAAAAGACTGTGGTATGCATTTCTTGTTGATAGGATTGAAAAGTAGGAATAGAGATTGATACGCAGGAGAAAGAGAGATCGAAGAAGTCTGACTAGGACCTATG
Source organism: Neotragus moschatus (assembly GCA_006410615.1). Classification (NCBI taxonomy): domain Eukaryota; kingdom Metazoa; phylum Chordata; class Mammalia; order Artiodactyla; family Bovidae; genus Neotragus; species Neotragus moschatus. The sequence goes on along the minus strand of SJYA01002583.1, from coordinate 547,730 downwards.
GCCAAAAGGAAGACATTTGCCTATGAAAAGGTAGGCATATTTCCTCCATTCTAAGACAGAGGTTGAAGAAGTGGTCAGGGAGTGGAAGATATTTAAGAAAAAAGGATACTTAAAGCAGAAAAGTGAATTGAGGAGGGAAATGTGATAGGCTTGCCAGGCAATCTTGAGACTTCATTTGACATTGGCTATCATAAGTTTAAAATGAAAACAAACAGCTGTTTGATATTCCCCAGCAGCATAGATCAGTTAATGTGCAGGCAGGCAGAGAGTGGAAAGTTGGAGCCACTGGATGTGGGGTTTTGACAGGTACATACAGTCACAGAGCAGAGAAGCCCGAGAGTGACCGTCTTTGTGTAAGTGTGACAGTGGTAGTGGGCTAGGGAATCTAGGCTGGGCGAAGCAGGAAGTGAAAACACAGAGGACTAAGGAACAGTGGCAGGATTGGTCAATGAGAGGGTCACTAAGCATGAGAAATGGAAATCATGGGCTGACGTTACCAACAAGTGAGCCGGAAGGTTACCAGAGGTGGTAAAGAACTGGCAGGTGGCTCAGCTCCCAGAGACGGGCAGGTCCTGGATTTGATGTTGGGAGTAGAAAACTAGGGTGAAATGCAAGAAAAGGCCATTGAAGGTGAGGACGAGGAACCGGAAAGTCAGGATCCAGAAATGCTGCAGTGTGCAAGAATGATCATTGTGAGTCATGCATGAATGAGAGCCCCAAGATGGCAGCCGGGAGGGTGGAGGCTGGGTGACTGGTTGGTAGGAGTCTCAAAGGGGTGAGGCGTTGCCAGAACAACGGTGATAGGGGTTGAAAGCAGTAGCCAGGAGAACAAGAGGGTACCTACCCCAGTTCCAAGTCCTGCGGTTCAGGGGATACTGGAAGAAAAGACATTCCTCCACTGGACAGGACTGTCAAGGAAGGAGTGTGCTCAGGGGATGAGTCTCAGAGACCATAAGGAGGTGAAGGGCGCATTCAGAGCCATCAAGGAGGTGAGTTAGAAGTTAAGGATGTGTGTGCTGGATTCTTGGCTGAGAACGCCGATTGGCACAATGCGGAGGCTTGGCCAGGGAGAGGGACGTGTGGGGTCATGAGACCGGATATATGTGAATGGAAATGGGGGTGATCAGATTTCACAGGAAGCTTGAACTTTTGACAGCAGCTGAGGTAGACGGAGATGAGGGACATAGTGAATCAGCTCAGAGAGTTTCTTCTCAGCAGATGGGCACTCAGTTCCAGCGGGGTGACCACACTTCTAGCTAGCTAGCACAACCATCACTGTTCCTCCCACGGCCTACGTGGTGATAGCAGTTCTAGGAGGCACTCGCCACCTGCTGCCCCAGTGGCCAGTGTCCGTACTGTGGGGAAGGCTGCCTGAAAGGTGATAACAGTGTGACTCTGTGTGGACGTGAGAGGAAGAACCCAGAGTGGCCATCATAGCACCCCTCCCACGGGTAACCTGGACAAATCTTGTCACTTCTGTGACTCTCAGAGTCCCTGTTCAAAAAGAAATTGAGATAGCCCTCTAGGTCCTCCTCAGGCTTAACTTTAGTGATTACAACATGAAATGCAGTAAGATATGTTTGTAGCCCTTTACAACTAAAGATTTCAGCCCATATAATAAAACAAATGCTCGAGGATATTAGACTTAGAAAGAAGCATCCTTGACGGGTTTCCTTTTTGTTGTTGTTCATTACTTTATTTTATTTTTTTGGGGGGGGGATGTAACTGCCTTCCCATATTGTCTTAGTTTTTGCGGTACAATGAAGTGACTCGGCCATGTACATAAACATGTACATAAATATGTACATAAATAGTCCCCTTCCTCTGAGACCTGCCTCCCATCCCACCCCATCCCTTTTTGACCTATGTGCCCTGCTGCCATTTGTGACTGAGATTCGACAGAATATATAAGATTATATATTCACGTGTACCTGTATTCGCTTCCCAGGTGGCACAGTGGTAACGGATCCGCCTGCCAATGCAGGAGATGCAGGAGACACGGGTTTGAATTCTGGGTCAGCAAGATCCCCTGGAGTAGGAAATGCCGTCTCCACTATTTCTCCATGGAAAATTCCATGGACAGAGAAGCCTGTTGGGCTTCAGTCCATGGGGTCGCAAAGAGTCAAACGCAACCAAGCATGCACGCATGTTTGTGTGTGACCACTATCACTTTTTTTGGTAGCCCTTTTCTTCTTTCATTCATCTGAGGGTGGGTATACCTAGTTCCATGAATCAAGTCTGTAACACAACCTTGGATGTGATGAAGGAAGCTTCTATTTCACCAGCACAGGATTTATACAATTACTGGCATTTCAGAAAAATAACTTTTAATTATGAGATTAAAAAAAATCACTACCTAGACTTCTTAACCTCACATTCCCATATGTCTGCAGACATCTGGGTGTTCTGCAATACTTTCACCAAACAGCAGGAAGAAAGGGTGCAGACCAGCTGTGGGCAGGCTTCTGCCTCACAGGTGAATTCCAGCACGGTCTGCATTTACACATGCGTCACACACAGCCCACTGTGAACATCTCAGAGTGTGAGGCAGGCTTAGCTTCCGGTTAGTTATGAATTTAGACCAGCTACTTTGAAGGGTGTCACATACAGGGGAAGNAAACAGCAGGAAGAAAGGGTGCAGACCAGCTGTGGGCAGGCTTCTGCCTCACAGGTGAATTCCAGCACGGTCTGCATTTACACATGCGTCACACACAGCCCACTGTGAACATCTCAGAGTGTGAGGCAGGCTTAGCTTCCGGTTAGTTATGAATTTAGACCAGCTACTTTGAAGGGTGTCACATACAGGGGAAGAGAAATAGTAGATACAAATGGTGACTTCATCCTCGGTAAGAGTCTAAGACAATCACTGCCTCCCAACTCCCTATTAAAGGAAAACGAATGAACCTCATACATGGAAGCTTGTGTGTGAGTGTGTGTGTGTGTGTGTGTGTAGTCATTTCAGTTGTGTGGGATTATTTGTGACCCCGTGAACTGTAGCCCACCAGGCTCCTCTGTCCATGGATCTCCCGGCAAGAATGCTGGAGTGGGTTACCATGCCCTCCTCCAGGGGATCTTCTCAACCTTACGCCCTATGTCTCTTAGGCCTCCTGCATTGGCAAGTGGGTTCTTCACCACTAGCGCCACCTGGGAAGACCACATGGAAGCTTAAACTCACCAAATATTAAAAGTCACGTGATTGATGGCAAGAAGATGTAAAGCAGTGTGGATTACCCACATTGGAAACAGAGATGAACCAGCAGCTGGTTGTATTTCCATATCAAAGAGCAGACTGTCTCTGATAATTTTTAGGCAAAGTAGATTCAGGACATTTTCGATTAAGTCTTTTTAAGCTGCATCGCTGTTCAGTGGCATCTGGTATATATTGTGGCCTGTTTGCTCTAACGTTGCAACAGTGTGAAATCCCCAGCTTTGGCTGTGGCAGCGTGTGGCTCTGGGTGGCATCTGTAAACCAATGACACTTCTAAATTGTACAATAAACAGAAAATACTTTATAGAAACAATATTGAATATTGGAATGACTTCATTTATCTAACCAATTGAGCTAAACTGTCATCATGGAATGAGTCCTGGAACAGAAAAAACTAACAGGCAGAAATAGCTTCTGTTGTGTCTTGAGTTTCCAAAACTTGTCTTCTCCTACTGCAAGTGCTACTCAATAGAGTCCTCACAAGCTCTAGACTTTTTGATGTGTGAATTCTCACAGGGGGGTTCTCAATCAATGACAATACTGAAATTAAAGGTACATGACACCAGAGTTTGGGGTTTTTTCTTATTTCCCCCCTCTCTCTCCTTACCCATCGTTTCTTACTTTTTGCTGTTTTTGTTCAGTTGCTAAGCCGTGTCCAACTCTTTGCAACCCTATGGACTCTAGCATGCCAGGCTCCTTTGTCCTCCACTGTCTTGTGGAGTTTGCGCAGATTCATGTTCATTGAGTTGGTAATACTATCTAATCATCTTATCCTCTGTTGCCCCTTTTCCTTTTGCCTTCAATTTATCTCAGCATCAGGGTCTTTTCCAGTGAGTCAGCTCTTTGCATCAGATGCCCAAAGTATTGGAGCTTCAGCGTCAGTCCTTCCAATGAATATTCAGGGTTGATTTCCTTTAGGATTGACTGGTTCCATCTCCTTGGAGTCCAAGGAACTCCCAAGATTCTTCTCCAGCACCACAATTTGAAAGTCCCCTATATTTTTTATTTCCTATTTTCTTAAATTGCCCTCTGTTTCCACTCAGATTATTATGTTCTTTAAATGTCCTGACAGTATTCAAGACTTTGTCAGCACGTAATATGCAGACAGTGATGACTCTTACTCTCTCTTTGGTACTGGAAAGGTCATTTGCTATTTAACAATGTCAACTGACAGAAATGTGATTCTACACAGGAATGGAATTTGTGGCTTAGCGTGAGTTTAATATGGTTGATAAAAAGTGAATGAGGATACTTTGTAGATCCTCCTGAGTCTGTGTTCAGAAGTTTAACTTTATTCCATTTAATGAAAAATTAATTACCAGATGCGTGTTATGCATGACGAACATACAGTGCACATGGATGCAAAGGTGAACGTGGCAGTGGCCTCCCCAAAATAAGTTCATCTTCTCAGCACCAGATCCTATAAAGATGATCTTATTTGGGGAAAAAAAAATTGATTTCAGCAGATGTGATTAAGCATTTCAAGATGAGATCATCCTGGGTTATTCCGGTGAGCCCTAAATCCAAAGACATCTGTCCCTATGAGAAACCCACAGAGGAGAAAGGTACAGTGCAGAAGTCCCTAGGAAGATGGAGACGGAGGCTGGAGTGATGCCGCCACAAGCCAGGGAACACCTGGAGCCACCAGGAGCTGGAAGGGGCAGGGAAGTTTCTAGTCTCCAGCCCTCCTACACACGAGAGCTCTGCCAGTCGCTTGATTTCAGACTTCTGGCCTCTAGACCTGTGAGATAATGCATTTCTGTTACTTTAAGGCCCCAAGACTGTGGTAATTTGTTAGAACAGCCCTAGAAACCTAGTAAAACCAGCAGAAATGAAACTCCCATGAAGAGTTTATAGTATGTAATACATGAGACCTATGCAGCATTCAAGGCCTTACAGTATAGGAATGAAGGAAACTTGTTTCACATAAAGACAGTTGGAAAGACCTTTTGAAAGAGGTGTGCCTTGATCAGAGGACTGGAAATTTCAGGGCGTAAGTGGAGTTAATACAGAGGGAGTTAAGAAAAATAAAATATCAGAGTAAATCTGGGTCTTGAGAAAGGAAGTGACGTCGTCCAAACTTCTAATGCCCTGAGCATTTAGTTGTGTTCAGAAATGCAGAAAGCCTCAATCTGGCCAAATAGAAAGGTCCTTTGTTGCTCGGTTTAGATTATAGAGAAAGCAATACTTCCCACCTTCTACCTAAAATTAAACTGTCTTTAAAACATAGATTTCTGAAAAAAACAACAACAACAAAAAAAAAACACTCGTGAAAAGAAGAAATTAAATTCAAAGAGGAAAGAAATTTCAGGGATGTGCTGAAAGCTCTGTCATGCCTTGCTTACACACTTATATACTGTTTGACTTACACCAGTTTCTTTTTGGGCTTTGCTGATGGCTCAGAGATTCATGGGGTCGCAAAGAGTCAGACACGACTGAGCGACTGAACTGAACTGAATGGCTCAGAGGGTCAACATTCCGCCTGAAACACAGGAGACCGGGTTCGATACCTCAGTCGGGAAGATGCCTTGGAGAAGGAAATGATAATCCTCTCCAGTATTCTTGCCTGGAGAATTCCATGTGCGGCACACTAAGGGCCATCTGAGCAGGGAGATGCAAGCTGTGTTAGTTTCCTAGGCTGTTGCAACAAACCACCATGAACTGGGTAGCCTCCAACAATAGGGAAGTATTGGCTCATGGTTCCCCTCTGCAGGCTCTAGAGAAGAATCTTTCCACACCTCTTCCAGCTTCCGGTGACTCCTGGTATGCCCTGGAGTTTCTTGTCTATTAGCCACATAACTCCAGTCTCTGCCTCCCTCGGCATATGACCCTCTTCTTTGTGCCACCGAGTTCTCTACTTGCAAGTTCAGTTCAGTTCAGCTGCACAGTCGTGTCTGACTCTTTGCAACCCCACGGACTGCAGTGCACCAGGCTTCCCAGTCCATCACCAGCTAGCTCCCAGAGCTGCTCAAACTCATATCCATCGAGTCAGTGATGCCACCCAACCATCTCATCCTCTGTCATCCCCTTCTCCTCCTGCCCTCAATATTCCCCAGCATCAGGGTCTTTTCCAATGAGTCAGCTCTTCACATCAGGTGGCCAAAGTATTGGAGCTTCAGCTTCAGCATCAGTTCTTCCAATGAATATTCAGGACTGATTTCCTTTAGGATGGACTGGTTTGATCTCCTAGCAGTCCAAGGGACTCTCAAGAGTCTTCTCCAACACCACAGTTTAGAAGCATCGATTTTTCAGCAAGGGCCCGGCCTAAACCAGGATAACATATCTCTAGCTACTTAACATTTACAAAGACCCCTGTTTCCAAATCAGGTGACATCCTGAGGTTCTGGGTAGACATCAGTTTGAAAGGATCATATTCCTACCCGCTGGACATCCTATTTACATTTTAATCCACAGGGTCTAGTTCAGGGTTTGATGTAAAATTAGCAACAACTAATTTTTTTAACATTTTTTTTTCCCCAAGAACCCACCTGCAATACAGGAGATATAGGAAAAGCAGGTTCGATCTCTGGACTGGGAAGCTTTGGGGCAGACAGAGTAACAAGCAGAGTGGACCACAGGGCTGCTGCAGGAAGACCATCAGATGGGCTGTGAATCATTTCACATACTGATGACTTGCCTCTGAACCTTCTAAACTATGATGCTCAAAATAAAATGGCTTGTATGTGTGTATGTGCATGCACACGCTTGTGACACTCCTGGGAGAATTCGTGAAGGACAGATTCGGAGACTTGAACTTGCTCTAATGCATATAACCCCATTCAGCCCTCTAACACTGTTCCTATTTAGACTGAAAGTGAAAGTGTTAGTTGCTCAGTCCTGTCTGACTGTTTTGGACTCCATGGGCTGTAGCCTGCCCAGCTCCTCTGTCCATAGAATTCTCTAGGCAAGAAAACTAGAGTGGGTTGCCATTCCCTTCTCCAGGGAACCTTCCCGATCCAGGGCTCGAACCTGGGTCTCCTGCACTGTAGGCAGATTCTTAACACAGACACTGGGGAAGCCCTCCTATTTAGATTGCCATTANTCCATGGGCTGTAGCCTGCCCAGCTCCTCTGTCCATAGAATTCTCTAGGCAAGAAAACTAGAGTGGGTTGCCATTCCCTTCTCCAGGGAACCTTCCCGATCCAGGGCTCGAACCTGGGTCTCCTGCACTGTAGGCAGATTCTTAACACAGACACTGGGGAAGCCCTCCTATTTAGATTGCCATTAACCAAAATCTCCAGGTTACTTCCAGGCTGATGCTAAATTACAGTTCTCCTTGAACTCGTGAGCTTTTTTTAATATCAGACTTGATTTTTAAAATTATTCCTACCACATCTCATTTGTTGAAGTTGGTCCATCCTTGCAGTAAGTTGAGGTCACCACTGAACATGATTTTTTAAAATTAAAACCAATACAGTATTGTAAAGTAAATAAATAAATAAATAAATAAAAATTAAAATTAAAAAAATAAATAAAATCTAGCTGGTCCATAACGGAAAGAAGCTAGCATCTCTTAAGCAGATGAAGCCCTTCCTCTGAGCAGAGTGTCTGGAATCTAGCCACCTGGAGCTCAAGGCCACTTTCTCCACATTGGTTGTTTGACACTGAAATTTCTTCAAGCCTCTTCAACCACCCTGTTCCTCAGTTTCTCAACTAAAATTAGGACTAGAAGGTCTACCTCAAAGGGGTACCATGAACTTTCTTTTCTTTTCCTTTTTTTAAAATTAATTTATTTTAATTGGAGGCTAATTACTTTACAATATTGTAGTGGTTTTTTTTTTTGCCATACATTGACATTAAATGAAGTAACATGTAAGAAGTTGAGAATCACGGCAGGGACATTCTTCATATTAAGTAAATGTTAGCTATTAATATTATTCCTGCATCCATTTATGACTAAAATCACCCACACCAGCATTTTCCTTAGCAAATCATTTTATCAGACCACCGCTAGCCTGGTCGCTGCCCAAATCATTAAGCGCTAATGAAAACTTCCTGTTACGAAGATTCCTCTTTCCTCTTCCTTATCGTTATCCAATGATGACATGCTTTGAAAGTCTCACAAATATGCTACATCCCTTTGATAACAACGTAGTGCTTGAGAATCGCCAGTGCACCTGATGTTTTAGAACAGCTTTTCCTCAATGTAATCGCCAATCCCAGAAGGAATAACAGGCCTCAGACTCAAAGAGAGGAAAATCAGGAAACAGAGGCACAGACCCCATTTCCCAACTGTGATTCATGGAAGCCAGATGTTAGTGCCTTTTCTCTGAGAATGGCTCTAAGGACATCTGTTGGGAAGATTAGATTAAGTAAAGTTAAACAGGCTTATGTTAAGGCTGTGGAATTCTTACAGTCCTTTTAGCCATGTGGAGCCCATGAGGTCTCAGTGCCCCTCTGGATGGGGTGGTCTGGCCAGTGGACAGAGTGTGGCCCTTCAGGAGTCCTTGCTAGTCCGTAACTGGCCATGTGTGAGGGCGGGTTAATACACTTATCTTGAGCCTCATTACCCTCAACTCTGAAACAGGAATGGTACCTGCCATACAAGTGTATCAGACAGACGACTTATGTTAAAATCCTGAGCACACTGTCAAGCTCTTAGTAGGTGCTCAGTGAATGATCACTGAACTTCTTATATAACATGGAATCGGGTTTAAAATAAGTCTATGATTTTTTCAAATTTTATTTATTTTTGGCTGTGCTGTCTTCGCTGCTGCCTGGACTTTCTCTAGCTGCCGTGAGCATGGGGCTACTTTTCATTGTGGTGTGCTGGCTTTTCGTTGCGAGGGCTTCTCTTCTTGCAGAGCTTCAGCAGTTAGTTGTAGCACTCAGGCTCAACAGTTGTGACTCGCAGGCTCTAGGGTGCAGGCTAAGTTGTTTTGGCGCATGGGCTCAGTTGCTCCACGTTATGTGGGATCTTCCCGAACCAGAGATCAAACCCCTGGGTCCCCTGTATTGGCAGACGAATTCTTATCCACTGCACCACCAGGGAAGTCCTAAGCCTGTGATTTGGTCTAACAAGTTTGGTTCTGTGGTTCTTAATTTCAAATGTTCTATAGTCTTTAAACATATCCTTCTCTCCAAAACTCGGTTTGGGTAATTCAAGTAAAAACTGTTTTATTCCCAATGTAAGACGCCTACCAGGAGTGTATGCCTAGTAGTGTGTCTGAATAGTAACACATTTCCCTAAAGCTTATTTCATGCTTCAGGTGCCCCCTATGGTCCAGAAATGATGTTTGTATGTAAAATAGAACATTCACACAATTGGAGAGATTTTCCTAGACTTTTGCAAACTTGAGGGCAGTGTTAAAATAGACCCTGCAAAAAAATGATGGGTGGTACCCTGGGCAAACTCCTGGATCTGGGAGGGCAAAGGCAGGCGAACCCCTAGGACTGGGAGAGACGTGTGTCTGAAGGAGAAGCATTAGTTTGGCAGAGAAAAGGCTGAATGGGGAGGATGTCAGGTAGTAAATGCTGTGATCGCTCTCTTCTTCCTCTCCCCAAACCCCGATCTCTCTGGGTTGCCCATTGATCAATTCCAAGTAAGAACCAGGGAGCAAAAGTTTCTCATTGTACATATGGAACCCTTAGAAGCCTGGTCCCTGGGCACAGAAAAGGGCTACACAAGGTTCTTTATTATTTTTTTTTTACTTTACAATACTGTATTGGTTTTGCCATACATCAACAGGAATCCACCACAGGTGTACACACTGATGAAGCAAATGCAGAACATGACTCCAAAGAGAACCGCATGAAAAATATCCAGTTAGTACCTACCTTGCAAGAACAGTAGGTAATTTTGGCTAATGCCTAAAGAGAGAATTGTTTTGTCATCTGGAGCTTTATTAATCCCTAACCATAACAATATTACAATCATCAATGGCATGACCTCACCTCATATTATTTATAATGTTAGAAAAAATAAGAGAAGAATGCAATTATAATGCATGTGCTGGCTTAGCTGTCAGGCATTTTATGTTGTTAGGGAATACTTAGCTTACTGAAGCAGAGAGGGCAATGGCACCCCACTCCAGAACGCTTGCCTGGAAAATCCTATGGGCAGAAGAGCCTGGTAGGCCGCAGTCCATGGGGTCGCAAAGAGTCGGACATGACTGAGCCACTTGACTTTAAGTTATCCTTGTCTCCGTGAATAAATGATGCTCATCTTGGAGGGAAAAGGGAGGGATGAGAGGAAGCAGTAATTAGAGCGTTTTTACTTTTTCTTTCAGTTTGATTTAGTGTGTATTCAGTACACATCAAACTAGTCATGGGCTGGTCAGTTATACCTCAATAAAGCTGAGAATGAAAAATAGAAGACATATTCCTTTTTCACATTCCCACTCAACGACATGAAGTCTGTTGCTTGGCTTTCAGACATTCAACTTTCAAATGTTTTTCAGAATGCGCTATGGACATAAAGGGGACACAGTCTTACCTTTCTAAAGGATGGACTGTAATGAAGTGAAGGAGACCCTTCATCTACCAGCACAAGAAATGGGATTTCTGGATCATATGGTAGTTCTCCTTTAATTTCCTGAGGAGCTGCTATACTGGCTTACATAGTGGTTGTACCAGTTACATTCATAACATCCTCACCAACACTTGCTATATTTTTTTCTTTTTATGACAGCCTTTCTAACAAGTGTAAGGTAATACCTCACTGTGGTTCTGATTTGAATTTGGAACAACAGACTGGTTCCAAATAGGAAAAGGAGTACGTCAAGGCTGCATATTGTCACCCTGCTTATTNGCCCGCTATTCGGATCCCAATTCTTAAATTGTTTTTCTTTATTGCTGTTGTTGGTTTTGTTTTGCTTCTGTTTTTGTTGTTTGTTTGTTTTTGCTGTTGAGTTGTACGAATTCCTTGTATATTTTGGATATTAACTTCTTATTGGATATGTGGTTTGGAAATGTTTTTTTCCCATTTTATCATTTTCTTTTCATTTACTGATGGTTTCCTGTGCTGTGCAGAAGTTTGGGTTTTTTTTTTTTTTTTTGGTTTTTGTTTTTGTTTTTGTTTTTTTGTCTCCATAGCTTCGCTCACTTATTCTTACTCTTACTGCCTTACTGCCTTTGCTTTTGACACTGTCAAATCCAAGGAATCAATGCCAATATCAATGCCAAGGAGCTTACTACTTATGTTTTCTCCTAGAATTCTTATGGTTTCAGATCTTTTATTCAAGTTTCAATCCATTTTGAGGTGATAATTCTGTGTGGTGTAAGATGTGAATCCAGTTTCATTCTTCTGCGTGTGGATATCCAGTCTTCCCAGCACCACTTATTGAAGAGACTATCCTGTCCCCATTGAGCATGCTAGTTGATCAGATATGCAAGGGTTTATTTATAGACTCTATTCCGTTCCATTGGTCTGTGTGTCTATATTTATGCTGGTACTATACCATTTTGATTACTATAGCTGTGTAGTATAGTTTCAAATCAGGAAGTCTGAAGCCTCTAGCTTTGTGCTGTTTTCTCAGACTTGCTTTGGCTATTAGGATTTTTAGTGGTTCCATACAAATTTTAGGATTTTTTTTTTTCTATGTCTGTGAAAAGTAGAAGAAACAAGGCTGCCTCCTGCCTATAGTCACTAAAACCTTTACTCACCTAGATAGATAAATCACTAAGTTTATGATATCTTATCCTAGAATATTTGACTTTTAGCAAAGCAGGAGGAAATAAGGCTTCTCTTTTAATCTGGAGCATAACACAAATGTTGTATTCTATTCACTAAAAGCAGAGTTGGGCACACAGAGCACTTTTATTCCAGAATTCTTTTCTATATATTTGTGACAGTTCCACAGAAGTTTTTTTTTTTTTTTTTTTTTTTTTAACACAGAGACTCTTTCTAGTATATCTCAAATCTTTCTGTAAATTATTTATTCCAACTACAGTGACATCTCCTGGTCAGGATAAGCGCCAACTGGGAAATATCTTCCGAGGTGATAGAAAATGACAAGATCTAAACAAAGTAACAAAAGATGGTTGCCAAATGTTTTGTTTTGATGCCCTTAGCATTTTATAGGTTCATCTGCTTATTACCCTCATGTTGTGCACAGTGAATAACAAACTTGGAAAGGTCAGAACTAATAATATCCCCTTTGACTAAAGATAGATAAATAAAGCAAGAAAAGCAAGTCTTAAATTATCAAGTCCTTGTGGGAAGTCTTACCAGAGCCCTATAAATGGGTACTGTGGATTTTTGCTCACAGATTTCAGGGCTTTCCCTTATCTTTTGGTTTAAGAAAGATGAATGGCTTTGTGAATACTGTATCTTTTTTTTTTTTTCCCTTAACAATTTTGAGATACAAGGCAAACCAGTGATCACACAATTGTGTGCTGATTTTAGGCACCTTTATTCCTGCTTTGCAACAAAAGCTATTGTTTGCAACCTAATAATATTGTAAGAAGGGAGAGGGGCGGGAAAGAAACAAAGGTCTTTCCTCTACAGATAGAAATTTGGCTTCAGTACAGGCCAGAGAGAGCAAGCAGGGCGCATTTCCTCTGGGAAATGTTTTCCAACATTTTGTAGCTTCATTTCCTAGCATGATTCCTTAGCATGAATTACTCATGAAAAGATTGAGGCTGCTGGATGACAACTTTGCCAGAGGAAGCCTTACGTTTGATTCTGTGGCTCCTCATCACTCGTTACACCCCGTGCTCAGTTTGATTTGTGTATTTTGTTTTCTTACAGTCTTCTCTTCCTCCAGGGATCCATCAGGAGCAACTCAGGGAATGGAGAATCCATGGATCTGAAAAGAGTGAATTAAAAGAACCTCTGAGAAATGATGGGTGAGGGGGGTGAATAGGTAGTAACATTCAGAATTAGAAAGACTTTCTTCCTATATAACAGTTTAACTAGCATTTTTCTAAATATGTAATTGTTTGCAGTTCAGAAGGATATAGTCAAAAGATGACTTAAGTTTTCCACATCAGGGTTTTAAGTGTGCATCAATTTTGAAAGCCTAACATAATTACCAAGATTTGATGCAGTTTGCAAGCCTTAAACTGTATAGAATTCTAATGAAGATATGCCTAAGAGCCAGAAATTATGGTTATCATCCCAATACCTTTTCTGTGGTGAAAATTTTAAAATCCATGCCATTTAAGCATTGCTAATTTGAACAAAATGTACTTTCCTTAAAGCCTCAGTCACAGAAATTACCTGCAAACAAATGATATGTTTGATTGTTAAAAACAGCTCAAGGTTTCATGAGGTTTTTTTTAAGAGATGTATATGGATAACTCCATTGTTATTTTGGAGGCCAATTGGAAAGGATGGGTGAATATAATATTTTTATTTTAAGTTAGAAAGAAGTAAGTACACATCTTGTTTTTGCCTATTAGACATCAAAGTAGATGCTTGAGCACCTCATTGATTTCAAAGGCACTCTCATCAAATTACTACTGTAAATAAAAAAGAGGAGTAGAAAAGAGAGGAACATTTTAAAACTGGAGTAATAGCAGGCCCCAAACTATCAAATTTCTTTTTCTCAAAAGTTTTATCATAGTCAGTCATCTTTTGTTCCAGTTTATGACCTTACAGAGTATTTTTCCTAAGTAACTTTTTCAATAGACATATTTTCTTACTAAAGCAATAGATATCCTATTTGAACTTAAGCCATTTTATGGATCCATTATATCCTTTAGAATGTTTCAGTGCCATTAATTCTCCATCCAATAGATTGCCCAGAGGATAAATTGTCAAATCATGAATTTATTCTTGAGATGTAACAGTATTCTCAAAATTAACTCTGAAAATCTTTGAATGGTTTTCATGTTATTGTTGTTCAGTCTCCAAGTTGTGTCCAACTCTTTGAGGCCCCATGGACTGCAGCGAGTCAGGCTTCCCTGTCCTACACTGTCTCCCAGAGTTTGCTCAAGTTCATGTCCATTGATTGGGTGATGCTATCTACCCATCTCATCTTCTGCTGCCCTCTTTTCCTTTGGCCTTCAATCATTCCCAGCATCAGGGTGTTTTCCAATGAATCCATTCTTCACATTTTTTTCTGACATAAAAACCAATAATGTTTTGCTAGGTAAGGAAAGAGAAGGTGGGGACTTTACTATGAATCATAATGATGATAATGAACAACCTAAACAGCATATTAAAAAGCAGAGGCATTACTTTGCCAATGAAGGTCCGTCTAGTCAAAGCTATGGTTCTTCCAGTAGTCATATATGGATGAGAGAGTTGGACTGTAAAGAAAGCTGAGTGCCAAAGAATTAATGATTTTGAGCTGTGACGTTGGAGAAGACTTTTGAGAGTCCCTTGGACTGCAAGGAGATCCAGCCAGTCCATCCTAAAGGAAATCAGTCCTGAATATTCTTTGGAAGGACTGATGCTGAAGCTGAAACTCCAATACTTTGGCCACTTGATGCAAAGAACTGACTCACTGAAAAAAGACCCTAATGCTGGGAAAGATGAAAGGCAGGAGGAGAAGGGGATGACACAGGATGTGATGCTTTGTTGGCATCACCTACTCAATGAACATGAGTTTGAGTAAGCTCTGGGAGTTGATGATGGACAGGGAAGCCTGGCAGTCCATGGGGTCACAAAGAGTCAGACAGGACTGAGCTACTGAACTGCACTGAACTGAACTAATAATGATGATAAGAGCACATTTTCCAATAGATAACCAATGGGAAACACCAGAGGGTAGTTGAGTCATCTAACTAGGGGCCAGCAAACTATGGCCCACAGGCCAAATCCAGCTTGCCAGCTCCTTTTATAAATAAAATTTTATTGAACACAGTCACACTAATTAGTTTACTCCTTGTCTACAGCTGCTTTTGTGCTACAAGGCAGAGGAGTAGTTTTTAACAAATAATGTTATTGTTATGCAAAGCATAAAATGTTTATTACCTAGTTGCCTGGGTCCAGCCCCGGTGGATCCAAGGAATTCGAAGGGGAGACGGAGTTGGCATCTTAGAAAAGAATTATTTAATTAGAAATATAAGATTAGCAAAGAATAGTGTAGTAGGAAAATTAGTGGAGAAAAGAGGCTGAATAACTTGGTTTACGTGGAAAGCTAATAAAATCTCGAGACAAGTGGTTTGCACCGTCTACGTTAGGCCACAGGCGCCCGCTTGAATAGCGGAGGGTGCCCCGCCTTGGACTCCCTCTCACGTGAGTCTTAGAAGCCCGGGCAAATCAGTAGACTCGGAGAGCCTCCGCGCTCCAAGGGATCATCCTGAAAAGGAGAGGGAGGGAGAGGGAGAAAGAGAGAGAGAGTCAACACGGGGAAAGCCAGATTTCCAAGAAACCAGTTTGAGAAGCTGGTCTGAGAAACTGGTCCATCTGTTATTGTCCTGGAAAGCTTTTTATACTTTTGGTTGTACATAGAGATCAATGGATAATACAAAGTTATGCAATGTCAGCAGCCCTGACTCTTATCGAGACCAGGCTTTCTCTCTGCATACCTAGCTGTATACACAAGTCTTAGGTGATTTACATCATCTTCTGGCCAGAAGGCCTATTAGCATTTATGGCCCTTTTCTGATAACGGTCAGTCAACCAGAAAACTTATTTTCCCTAAAAGTGTTTATTCTTACTAAAGTCTGGTGCCACTCTCAGAAAGCACTAAATAAAGTTCCATTCTTACATAGCAAGGACACAACAATTTATAACAAAGAAAGAGGAGTATAGTGATTTATAACAAAGATAAAGTTCATTAACTCAAAAAGTCTAGTGTTGCTAACATCAAAAACTACTATATTCCTTTTTCTAGATCCCAATTACATTGATTAATATCCTTCAGGTGCCTAAAAGATAAAGAATATGGAGGCCTGGCAGCAGTCATTGACTCAACAGTGAAACCCATTGCCAATATAATTCTTAGCTCTTTAGAAAAGGCTCTATATCTTTAAGATGTTTTAAGCTGCATGCCTCTCGTGGTTGGGGGGCTGTAAACAATTCACATGCACAGTTGTAAAAATCCAGGTAAGGCAAGTTAGAGAGCGATCAGAGAGGTATGAGCTGAAACACTCCTTTTATATGCAGGAGACTTTTAACTGGAGCTCTAAGTTAACTCTTTCCAGAAAAAGGTGGTTGGAGATAGCCCCCCTGTAATGTCAGAATAGGTGGAAAGCATAATGCAGTAAGGCAGGCAGACTGGTTTTGGGGGTAGATGCTCGAGAAAATTCAGCGAGGCTCCCTTAAGGCCTGACTAGCCTTTGCCTGTCAGACTCCTGAACCTCATGACCTTTGCCACGGGCGGGACTCCTCATGCTGGCTCCTGGCACCTAGTTCTTTACAGAAAAAAGTTGCCAACCCGTGCTCTGCTAGAGCAAATTCTATTTAGAATCTGCACTGATTACTGACCCAAATGTCCAAATCAAAACAAAGATTCCTAAATAATACACAGGTAATTGCATGAGAAAAAAGTTGGATTTTATACCCTGAAGTGACATCCATTTCTTAAATGGTTTGCAAATGACAGAAGCATCCAGAGCTTTCAACAACTCAAAAGTAAATAGTTTTTTTTTTTTTCCTGTGACTGGCCTGATCCAGACTTCACAGGGATTCACTGTGCCAGACCAGTGAGGATTATAGAATTCCCTCAGCGGCCTGTGGTGTCATCAGGTTGCACAGGTCAGTGCCAAAATTAGGCACAGACAAGGTGGCCCAGAAAGGATTTGAGAATTTGCCTAATGAGATCAAGAACTCCTCTGTGGGAGACTCAAAGAGTTATTGCAGAATACCTATTATTCTCGCACAACTTTTTCTTCTCATGCATATACAGGATAGTTGAAAAAAAAAATCACTACTCTCCTAACTATCATGAAGCAGGACACAGTTTTGGCTGATTTTAAATAATTCAAGACCTGGGTTCAATCCCTGTGTTGGGAAGATCCCCTAGAGAAGGGAATGGCAACCCGCTCCAGTATTCTTGCCTGGAGAATTCCATGGACAGAGGAGCCTGGCAGGCTACAGTCCAAAGGGTCACAAAGAGTTAGACACAACTGAGTGACTAACACACACACACTACAAAGTAGATTTCAAAAGGAAATACAACACAGCCAAGAGACCACCTTGGCTATTGGTGAAGGACAGGGGCGCCTGGCATTCTCCAGTCCATGGAGTCGAAAAGAGTCAGACACAACCTAGCAACTGAATGACAGCAGTTCTCAAGAGTGTAGCTTTGAAAGGGANTTAGACACAACTGAGTGACTAACACACACACACTACAAAGTAGATTTCAAAAGGAAATACAACACAGCCAAGAGACCACCTTGGCTATTGGTGAAGGACAGGGGCGCCTGGCATTCTCCAGTCCATGGAGTCGAAAAGAGTCAGACACAACCTAGCAACTGAATGACAGCAGTTCTCAAGAGTGTAGCTTTGAAAGGGATTCAGTTAAGCCCTGTAAATTAATCTCTTTGACAAGACTAGGATGACTAATATAATAGGCCATCTAGGCCCAAACATGCTTAAGCGTGAAAGTGGCATGAGTAATAATTAAGCCCGTCAACAGGTGTAACACAGGACTCTCCCATATGAACCGATGTGCGATCTCCCGTGAGCATGATCATGACAGCACCTGTTACTGCCAGTGGTTTGAAAGTGCTTGGCTTCAAGGCTGAGCTAAAATATGCAGTGCCTTTGTGAGAATGACAAGAAGGTGCTGCGTTCTGTGGCCAGCTAGAGACAGACCCCCCTTCCTTTGGGTGGATGCAGACCTCCAATATATGACCAGGAACAACCATATGTGACTGTCCTTTTCAACAGCAGAGTGGTATTGGTACTAAGAATAGGTTCATGGGGATGAATCTTGTTCAATATTTGCAGTATTTCAGCACTGATCTAAAATCACTACTAGTTGAACTGCTACATTATGGGTAGATAGAAAAGATTGTTGTTGTTCAAGTACTAAGTCATGTCTAACTCTTTGCAACCCCATGGATTGTAGCATGCCAGACTCCTCTGTCCTCCACTGTCTTCTGGAGTTTGCTCAAATTCATATCCGTTGAGTTGGTGATGCTATCTAACCATCTCATTCTCTGTTACCCTCTTCTCCTTTTGCCTTCAATCTTTCCCAGCATCAGGGTCCTTTCCAGTGAGTGGGCTATTTGCATCAAGTGGCCAAAGTATTGGATCTTCAGCTTTAGCATCAGTCCTTCCAATAAATATTCAGGATTGATTTCCTTTAGGATTGACCGGTTTGATCTCCTTGTAGTCCAAAGGACCCTAAAGAGTCTTTTCCAGCACCACAATTCAAAAGCATAATTTCATTAGTGCTCAGCCTTCTTTATGGTCCAACATTCACATCTGTACATGACTATTGGAAAAAACATAGCTTTGACTATATGACCCTTTGTTGCAAAGTGATGTCTCTGCCTTTTAATACTCTGTTTATGTTTGTTATAAATGGAAAAAAATCAGGTTGTACTGAAACAAATTAAGACAGATCTTAATAATAGCTTACAGTTTAGACAAGAATTGTATGATGTCTGTGTTTAAAAATATAACTTGAAACTTCTGAAAGAAATTATATATTCGGAAACCTGCAATCATCTCAATCATAGGAATACTGGCTTTTAGATTTGCCCAGACATATATGGAGCTGCAAAGAGTCCGACACAAATGAGCATATCCAGACCTTTTGGGGGAAAGTAATTTGGATTTTGTCCACTTCCTTTCCCATATAATTGTTGTGGCTTATCCCCATTTCTCCATTAATACTGCCCAGATGACAGAAAAGAGAGAGCAAAGGAAAATGGGAGCTCTGAGATAGAGGAATACAGCAAGATGATCAAGATCTCATTAAGAGTATCCGTGCCATTTCATATAGTTCTTCTGACCATAAGCTGTAGCAGACCACTTGGTCTGCTATTGTTCTCCATGTTCCTGGCAGACTCTAATTTTTTATTTGGAAAGACTAGTGCCCAAACAAGTCTGCCTTGAAGCATACAGACACCCAACAGGCTTGCCACGACCCTTCACACTTAGGTGAGTGAAGGCTCTCTTCTCCTTTGCTCAAGGCTGATGGGGAAGCAAATAAACCCACTTTGTCACTTTATTCTTTTCTTTTCTGCCAGCTCCCCTTTTCCTTTGGGTTAACTTAATTTCATCCATTTATGAACCTGATAATTTCTCCACGTTGTTTTAAACTTCCTTTAGCACTGATGAATTGTGTTGTCATTATCATTTTGTGAAAAGGGGGGAATGAGAATTTATATTTGAAATGTAAAAAAAGAGTCTTTAGGATTCACTAAGACTAGTAACAGTGGTGACATTGAGAGGACTTAGCTGAATGGACAGGAGATGGAGTTAGAAGACTTTTAGTTGTGTATCTTGGATTTTTTTCACTCATGGCATATATGAATTTGTTACCGATTTTTAAGAGTTAAGTTGAAATATTACTGAAAATCAAAATGAAGACAAAAGACAGCAGTGTCGAACAGACGCTACAGCAACACTGTCTCCCACAGAAGGATTTTGAAAGTCTAGCAAGCATTCACTCTTCTGAGAGAATATGGGTGACATGATTCTGTTTGAGCTCTCAATAAATGATGCCCGTCACTTTACTGAGTTATCCTTGGAGGAGATGAAATTTCCTGTCTGCACATGAGGATTCTGAGCTAGATTTCAAATGAAGAGTAATAAGGTTCCAGCCTGTTGGGTACCACTTGGTCTCTTGAGGCAGTCTCTCTGCCAGAGTTTGTTGTAGACAGTCACACATTTCCTAGTTATTGACAGTGGAGTGTATTTGGGACTCATTCATAAGAGGAGTGGGAAGCTGATCACAAGAGTGAGCAAGACCTTCACTCTGCCCAGTGGAGTCAACATAACCGAGGAAATGGTAACCTACAGATACCACGTCAGTGCACTGTCACAGGTGAAATGTACAGCACAGAACAGGACATGGATGACTGTAGAGTTATGTGGGAGGACAGGAGAAGGAGTGGGTATCCTCGCCTGAGACAGATTGAGGAAGAGGTGTTCATGCTGATTCCCACAGAAACTGCAGTAAGAGGCCTTTTAGGTGCCTCTCCATACTCTCTTGGGGAAAAGAAAAAAAGGTCATCATGCTGTGTCTTTAAGGCTGAGAGACATTGGTCAATGCACCATCATAGAACTCCGCAGGATCAGTATCCTGTCCTTAGAATGCCCATTCCATCTCCCTCCCTCTCTGGGAGTTTCATTGGTGGGTCATGAGGAAATTAACCAGCTCTAACCAAAACAAAGTATCTCTTTCCAGATATCTGTTCCAGCAATTGGGATCATGTAGTGTTATAGAGTTCTCTGGCTTGTTTTTTTGCTTTGTTTTGTTGAATTACTCACCACTGAACAAAAATTCTTGAGCAAGCTTCTTNTCTGGGAGTTTCATTGGTGGGTCATGAGGAAATTAACCAGCTCTAACCAAAACAAAGTATCTCTTTCCAGATATCTGTTCCAGCAATTGGGATCATGTAGTGTTATAGAGTTCTCTGGCTTGTTTTTTTGCTTTGTTTTGTTGAATTACTCACCACTGAACAAAAATTCTTGAGCAAGCTTCTTTTTTGAGTCAGTTTGGGAACAATAATTTTGGGAAGGGTTCTTCCTGGCAGTGAGAAAAAAAATTTTAACAATAATACATTATCCATTTTTATAACTTCATTGAAAATGAAGGATGAACATATGATAAAACTGAGTTTGTTGTTATGAAGGAGGTGCTATCACACAGAATATTAAGAGCAAGAAAAAAATATCAACAAGTAGGACTACATGAAATTACTAGCTTATGCACAGTGAAGAAGACCATCAATGCANGGTGAGCTGAAAGTGCCTGAGAAAGTCCTCGTGTTGCCCTTACCCTCACAGCACCCTAATTTCTCAGCTAGGAAGAACCACAGAGGCCCGATTAACTTCAGTCTTGGGGATGGACGTGAAGACCTGATAGTTTAGACTCAGCTCCTTTGGTTGCCTCGGGAAGAATCATCCAATGTGGGTGGGGTCTGAGTTGAGCAGCTTAAACCCAAATGATGTACCAAGATGAGTGTGTCCACCCCAGCAAAGAGGGGACAGGGTTGCCCTCCTATAAGCAAGCTTGGCTGTCCTTTCCTCTGGAGGAATCCTGTCAGTCCTGCTTTATGAAGCCTGAATCTCTCTATCCCATGTTTCAGTGGAATTCATTTCTTAAATTATCCCCACTGATTCCACTTCCATATAATATTAACATTGATGTTGATTAAGTTGATGTTACTCTTTTTTTCTCCTCCTCATGGCTATTGAGATTTGCATAGTAATATTAAAAGCATGGACATATTGCATATTGCATGTTCTAAACACTATAGAAGTATACCGCATTTATTTTTCACAAGAATCTTATTTGTGCCCATTTTATAGATGAGGAAACTGAGGGACATGGAACAGTTATCAGATGTTAGAGCACATCAGAAGTCACCTAGAAGGCTTGTGAATATAGATTCTGGACCCCACCCCCAGGTTTTCTGATTCAGGAGGGCTGGGGTATGGTCTGAGAATTTGCCCTTCAGTCTCAGAGAAGGCAATGGCACCCCACTCCAGTACTCTTGCCTGGAAAACCCATGGACAGAGGAGCCTGGTAGGCTGCAGTCCATGGGGTTGCTAAGAGTCTGACATGACTGAGTGACTTCACTTTCACTTTTCACTTTCATGCATTGGAGAAGGAAATGGCAAGCCACTCCAGTGTTTTTGCCTGGAGAATCCCAGGGACAAGGGAGCCTGGTGGGCTGCCGTCTATGGGGTCACACAGAGTCAGACACGACTGAAGTGACTTAGCAGCAGCAGCAGCAGGTTCCCAGAGGAAGCTGATGCCAATGCTGCCATTTTAGGGACCACCTGAGAGCCAGCGAGATGGGACAAGTTAGCCCAGGCCACAGAGCTAGGCAGTACTAGAGGCTAGATTCAAACACAGGCAATCAAGTCTCAGAAGCCTTTGCATTAACCTCGTTTAATAACTGGACAGGACTCTCATGCCCTCACAAGAAGAATGCCTGTTTCCAGAGAGCCAGTTTCCACTTTTCTCCATAGAAAGCTGCATGTTTGTATGGGTGGGTGTCTATACAGATGTGTGGATGAATATACACAAGTATATAATAACCAGACACCCTACTGAGTCCAATTCTGCATCAACAGAGAATAACCATTAGCAAATTCTTTAATCATTCTTATACTTACTTTAACAATTATAACCATTAGTTTGTTTTAATAGCAGATCTCTGAGTCATCACAGTCATTATGACCTGTTATTTGGAAATCATGAGCTTGGGTTTCAAAAGCATGTGTAATCTCATACTTATTTCCTAGAAGTAAATCAGACCCTATACAATTTGACATAATGACAAGTGTAATTAATGCTTGAGACTTCTAGTTTCTTAGTCATCAACTCCAGCCTCTCACCAGATTCATAAATCTCTGAGGTCTGTGAATGAAGTGTGAGCAGCCAGGGCCTGGAGGCAAACCAAGCGCTCTGACTCAGTTGGAGGAGAGCTCTACTTATTTAAAAACTCCTCCCCACATTACTCCAACCCTGCCCTCCTCTGAGCTCCATCTTTCCTAGACCTGTGCCTCTCTGGCAACACACAAGTCTTTTTCATGCTTCACATGAGAACATCTCAAGTGCAGAGAAACTCTACCCTAAGGATTCTAGTCCTCAAACTCCACCAGTCCTCTGATCAGTGACTCCTTGTACACCAAGCCCCATCTTCCTGCCTCCAACCCTGCCTGCCCCAGGCGTGTCTCACCTGGCACTGTCCTCTGCCTCGTAGGTAGTGTCCCAGAGAGAAGGAAATATTCCAGAAGGTACCCAAAACACAGAAGCACGGCCCTTTATCTGGAAGTGGATGCTGAGATGAAATGTAAACCATTTCCACCGGCAGTTTCCCAAATACAGTCTGAAAATGTCTTTTCCCACCTGACTGTCTCTCGTTTTGGGATTCACGTCTCAAAACTTCCTTGCACTCACTGGTCCTGATGCCAGGGTTTTGCTCTTGTCGCTTTGATTGTGATTGTGGCGCCCTCTGCCGTTCTTCACCGTTCCTTACATTTGCCTTTTCCGAGAAAAAGCGAAGAGCGATTCAAAGAACATAGCATCTGCTGATTTAAAAAGATGATAATTTTCTTCTTCGTGGTAGCCAAATACTGTAACCCCCCTTTACCATTGTTGCTTAGTCTAAATAACGCAGTTTCACTGCTGGTTGATGTTGGAAACATGATATTCTTCTTTACATTAGGTCTTTGGAGTTGATCTAACAAAACAGTTTGGGCGGGGGTCTCTAAGTCCTTTTTGAAAGCTGTTTTCTTGAATCATACATTCTCAGAGCTCAAAGACAGTTTGAAAATTACCAAGTCGATCTTTTTACAGATGCACAGCTGAGGTTCTGAGAAGTTAGAAGAGCTTCCAAGAGGCCATAAGCAGTGTCAAGCCATTCTGCAAGTTTCATATGTGAACCTAATTCATTGTGATATGTTTTTATTTTAGTAAATCAAATATATTAATTTTGGAACACCAGATACTATAAACTTTCTGGGTTTTTTATTTGAAGCCAAAATAAATAATAAACATTTAGTTAAAATTTTGTAGTAATTTAATTATTTTGGCATTTATTTAATAAAATCCATAAGCTATGAAGAATCTCTTAAAAGTCCAATTTTCAGTGTTTATTTTCTTATGTTTTATTGTTATGCTTGCTAAGGCAGCTCCTGACAGAAGTAAATATATTAATAGAGTTGCTGTAACCATTCTCATTCATATATGATTACTAGAAACCAGAGGAAGCTTGGAATTGGTCCATACATGTTAATATTATCTGAATTGAATCCAGTAAAATCATCTTTATTTGGGGAAAAAAATGACTTTATATGGAATATAAAATCTCAATCCAATAAAACAACACATATGTTGCTGTAAAACACTGAGTAGATCTTACAACTCCTAACCAAAGTGACTTTCCAGTTTACTTATTTGGGGTTGTTTGAGTTTTTCACTGGCTTCGAACCAACAGGAGAGATCACACAAGCATTTGAAAGAAGCAGACCTGTCCTATTTCAATCAGAAGTAGAAATTGTTCCAATTCCTACTGCAAAATATAAAATTTGGGGAATTGTGTTTTAAGTGTTTCCTAATTTCTGAATTTGTCTGCATTTGGGGTCAGTGGGAAGCATTATCTTTTTTTTTTCTGGATACTATCCCAGGTCTCTTGCAATTTTGCTAAATCTAATATTCAAAACATTTAAAATGCAAATGGATAAAAGTAATTCCATTGAACAGTTTAACTATAAAAGTAGAATGCTTTAGAATTAGAGGGGATTAGAGCCATTGTCAACTTCAGTTGTCCTTTAAGAGATGAAGAAAAGGAGAAAGTTGATGACTTGCCCAAGTAAGAAACAAAGCCAAGAACAAACTCAGGTTCCCTAGATTCCCAGGCCAGTGCTCATCGAATTCTACCTAAAGTACATCATCTAAGCCTCCTTATGGAGCTTTTAGTGAACTGAAAATTGCAAGAAATGTGTTATGGAAACTTGAGGAAACAGTTCACATTTCTTCCCTAGTTCACAGGGGCCAGGTCTAAAGTAAGACCTCTCTGGAGACTAAAATTAAATGTACTGAAGCCAATGCTTTGTGATACTTTTGGTATGTCTGACCAACATCCACATCAGCTCATTTTTGCAAAGTCTATTTCCCACCTCTTAGATACAAGCTAACACAGTTGAAAATACTAGAGAAAAATCACATTGCAAAAATTTTAAAGACTCCTCACTTAATACTGAATGTCTAATGTGGGTGAACTCTCGGAAAAGGTAGATGAGCTTTTAAAGACTTTAATATTTTGAGAAAATAGTGGTTAGAGGGTATAAAATTCAGGCTTTTAAGTACAGAGTAAGTAAAGCACCAACATCTTCTGTGATTTCTTTGTTCTGTCCATTGTATGCTAAGATCTAATCTTGTGTCTAGCACATTTCAGCAAAAGGAGAAAAAAAAGACATTAAAAAGCAGAGAAACATGTATAATATCATATAAGAAATGAATCACTAGTCTAGGTTCGATGCAGGGTGCAGGATGCTTGGAGCTGGTTCACTGAATGACCTGGAGGGATGGTGTGGGGAGGGGGGAAGGTGGGAGGAGGGGAGTTCGGGATTGGGAACACGTGTACACCCGTGGCGGATTCATGTTAATGTATGGCAAAACCAATACAATATTGTAAAGTAAAATAATAATACTAATAATAATAAAAAGGGGGAAAAAAGCAGAGAGGCCAGAAAAAAACAGAGTGTAACTGTTCCTTATGCTTGTCTCTTAAAATTGTAGACCAGGGGTCCCCAGTCCCTGGGCCACATATGGGGGTATGTGTGGCAGCATTAGATTCTTATAGGAGCATGAACCCCCCCCCCGGGAACTGCACTTGAATCATCCCCAAACCATCTCCCCTCAACTGTCCATGGAAAAATCGTCTACTATGAAACCTACCACTGGGGCCAAAAAAGCTGCAAACTGCTATTGTCGAGAAGAAGGCATTCTGCTCTGGGCTGTCCCTGTGGCTTTTTTTTTTTTTTTTTTAATACTAAGAATGTGCTCAAGGTATAATGGATCTGGCTGCCCAGTGTTGATGACGGGCAAGGTTTCTCTATTTCATTACCAGTTTCACCTTCAACAGCCTTTGCAACTTCCTATCTGATGAATGCTTTCTTGGTCTTTAAGACGTAGTTCCATCACATCTCATCCGTGAAGACCTTCTCATAGTCCCTAACCTACTGGTATATCACTCTTCTCTGCAATGCACTTAGAGAACTACTCCATATATCTTCACTCTAAAGTTCTAGTATATTGCATTTAAATTTTGCATGTATCTTTCTCCTAAATCTGACATAGATGAGGTACATGATAAATTGATTATGTTAAAACATAAATCTTCATGTTGAGAATAGTAGGTGCTCATTTAAACAACTATATTAAACGAAGAGCTAATCAAATCATTTGGCTATTAAAGGTAGGCATTGTACCCAGTTTATCTTGGATGGCTGACCCAGAATTTCATTGCTGAAAATTCAATATTCTGTGAGTATCTTAATGGCTGCAGTGGGCTTTGGTAACACCTGCTGTGGATATTTTCCAAACCAAAAATGTATGCGATACTCCATGCCAAAGAGTGTTAGGACCTGGATCAAACATTTGTCCTTCTGCTCAAGTGGCTCAGAACTGTTTTCTGTAGAAAACTTTGGCCCTTTCCACACCCACGGGATGGGAAGCCATCTACGCTTGAGGGTCCAGGTTTGAAATACTTGATTTCGTAAGAGAATGTTGACTTTAATTCTCTGTACTTCCATTTTTCACACCTGTAAAATGGGAATAATAACTACCTCATGAGGTTATTGCTGGAATTAAAAACCCATAAAATCATGTTCAGTGCCCAGCATAGTTGGTGCTTTGTAGGTGTTGCTGGCTATTATTAGTATAAGATTGGATTAGGGTTTCCAGATTTACCAACTAAAACTATGAAATATCCAGTTAAATATGGGCTAGTCAGTTGAAATAACACATAGTTTGCTTATTACAAGTATGTCCCATACAATATTTGGGATATACCTCCGCTGAGAAATCAATGGCTATCTGAAAATTCCATCTTAACTAGGTGTCTTGTTTTTAATCTGGCAACTGTAGGTTGAGAGAATAAATAAGGCTCCGTTGGAGTTTAGGAATGTATTGAATAGCTTTAAAGGGTTGTTTTTAATCAGCCGAATAGAATGGACAAGTTCCCTCCAGCAGGGACCTTCTCTAACTAATGGAACACCTTCTGAGATGGTTTCTGTAAGCGCAGGTAAGGAGGTAGGCGACGCCTGAAAGTGAGTCAGGAATTTTGTCTGAACCAATTCTGTATGAAAGCCCAGTTCTGTGGGTTTTCAGTGCCAGGGCTGAAGTTTAGATTTAGTCTCTCCTTGCCCATCAGTGGTGTGCTAGAAAGGCCAAACAGAATTTGCAGTAGAAATCGTAGCATGATTTCCAGAATACTGTCATATCTGGATGTCACCGGCACATGCGTTTGCCAATTCGCTTGTCACGGGATCTGAGAGAGGACTGGAGTCAATACAACTGATGCCCTCGAGAGCCCGTCCTGGGTGCTTTCCTGCTTCACTTAGTACTTTTCACTTCCTCAGAAGTTAGCTGGCCTTTGAGTTATTAGAATTTTCAGTGAAATAGTAAAAGTGAAGTGTGAGAAGATGGATATTAGTAACACACTCTTTTAAAAAATTGTTTTATTGGAGGACAATGGCTTACAATTTTGCGTTGGTTTCTGCCACACATCAACATGAAATCATTCATAGGTATACATATGTCCCCCTCGTTCCTGAAAAGAAAGTGAAAGTGAAGTCACTCAGCCGTGTGCGACTCTCTGCGACCCTGTGGACTGTAGCCTTCCAGGCTCCTCAGTCCATAGAATTTTCCAGGCAAGAGTACCGGAGTGGGTTGCCATTTCCTTCTCCAGGGGATCTTCCCATCCCAGGGATTGAACTTTACTGTCTGAGCCACCAGGGAAGCCCTTTCCTGAATCACCTTCCTTCAGAAAAGAAGCTCCTTTCTGAATCACCCTGCTATATCCCTCCACATCCCACCCCTCTAGGTTGTCACAGAGCTCAGTTCCCTGAGCCACACAGATAATTCCTACCTGCTGCCTGTTTTACGTATAGTAATGTATAAGTTTCCATGCTGTTCTCTCAGTTCACCGCACCCTTTCCTTGCCCCACAGTTTGAAAGGTGCCTCATGACCTTCAGAAACGTGGGCCACTGCCCTGTGTTACTAGGTTTTTAATTAGCTTTCTCTGTAGAGTTGCATGAACCAGCTAATTAAATAACTGTGAATTTTCACATTATTATTTAATAGTGACCCTAAGTCAATCCTTCAAACTTCACAGCCATTTGAAGCCTTTCTTTCTACCCTTGTTACCTATAGTAATTATCTTTGATGCTTAATGGAGCTCATTGGTTACCGTTCTTTGTTTGTTTGCTAAACCATTTATCCCTGGGAAGTTATAGCCACAAAAATACTAAATTTATAGGCATTTTTTAAAAGTTTCCTCATACTTTTGGAAAGCTAGCAGCTGCTGTTCACGTATCTTTAAAATCTATGTTTCAAAACCATCTCAAGAAATGAATGGTTAAAATAAAACATGAAGTTTTTTTTTTCACTTTTATATTTTTTCTAATGTTGAGAGTCACCCAAGTAACATGTGGTAATGATTTAGGATTCTGAATATATACAATTATTTTCATTTAATAACATCAACTCTCTGCTTTAAAATTCACCAGTCGACATATAAGTTTGCCAGTCCACACTCTGTCTGTATTTTCCTAGAATTGTTCTTGAAAGTATTAGTATGAATCATTATTTAAAGTTAGACCATAACACTGAAAACCTGAGCGTCAAGATTTGCTTTTGAAATATTCTTGTTTTATTAGTACAGTAATAATACACAGCACTTAGATATTTCCCCTGAAAGAGTCCCCAAAAGGGGCTGCCCTCAGGTTTTCCATCTTCTGTTAGTCTGATTATATCAGTAATTTAAATCAAAACTGAAATTCGAATCATTGGTGTCTGGGAGCATGCCCAGAGAATGACATGCGGGGTTTATAGTGAATAAAGGTCCTCACGTGTCTCTTGTCTCTTGGCCCCATCTCTCCCTGCTTCAAACCCTCCCCTGCAAAGCTGGATTAATCCCCAAGCCAGTGAGGCTTACCCTTCAGCATCCCCACTTGCCTGGCTCCTTGCAGGGTCCTTCCAAGGTCCTGGAAAAGGTCTAGAGATAGACTCACTTTGCTTTTGTTCAGTCGCTAAGTCGTGATTGACTCTGCTGTCCTGTGGACTGCAGCACACCTGGCTTTCTCTGTCCTTCACCATCTCCCAGAGTTTGCTCAAACAGATGCATCTGGGCTCTGAAATTTTTTCAGAAGATATTTTAGCACAATCAGGTAAGACTCCTGTCTTTTGCCTCTCCAAGTCCAGGAGGACTACCCCCAAATTGCACAAACTTCAGGTCCTACCAAACTGGTGTCCATCCCTGTTCCCAAGATAAGTTTTATTGTTTTTGTTACGTATCCCAGATTATAAGTGAGTTGAACATTTTTTAAGTTACGCCTATTCCTCCCATGCTGGCACTGGAACCATATTTGATCACTGTGGTAGTAACTCTGCCCCTCGGGAGAGTAGGGTGGTGAGGCGAGGCTTGCCCCGGAGCCCATCATGGCCCCTCCTAGGGCTGGTCCCCTCTCTCTGTTCCCCCTCCTCTTGTGCTTTTAAGGCCAACTTTCCTCCAATCTTTGTGTCTGGAGAGACTCAGACAGGAAGTTCTCCATCCTGGCCTGTAGCTCTTTCTCATAATCTGAGGACAGAGGATGAAACACCGGGGCAGCCTTAGCCTGCCTGCGTGTGCGCTCAGTCGCAGGATACTGTAGCCCACCAGGCTCCTCTGACCATGGGCTTCTCCAGACAAGAATGCTGGAGTGGGTTGCCATGCTCTCCTCCAGGGTATCTTCCTGACCCAGGGATCGAACCCACGTCTCTCACGTCTCCTGCATTGGCAAGCAGGTTCTTTAACTAGCACCACTTGGAAAGCATTGCAAACCTCTGATAAAAAGACTGATCACAGCCAACCCCAGAGTCCGTCATGAACTGCTGACACTGACTGACATGGTTCTCAGGTTGTGGGCTTGTGATCTGTCTTCGCACCTACCCCTGACCTGACCGGCTAGCTGGGTGCTGAGACATTTGTAGGATATTTTGTTGGAGATGTCATCCAGAGTTCTCTCCTTCTGCCACATCAGCACGCCATATTCCAGGTAGCATCCTGAATCTCAGAGCAAGAATGATGGGCATAAAACCACCAGTTCACCCTCAAGTAGATGAGTAAGGAATACATCTTTATTATATGAACCACTTAGATGGGGCTACTTGTTACTAAAGCACAGCCTAACTCATCCTGACTGACTTACTGTTTAACTGTTTAAGGTTCCCTCTTTGTTTTCCAATTCTGTCTCCCAGACACCTGTTCAATCCATCAGATATCACATGGGTGCCTCCTCTAGTTTAGGAAGATGCATACCATTCAAAGAGAAAAGCAACTAAAGTCTCAGTCTTCCAAGAAACGTCTGTCTGTGGGGGAGAGAGACTTATATTCAGATAACGATAACACAGGGCAGGAGGTAATCTAAAGAGTAGCCAGTTTTACTAAAGCTCTTTACAACTCATCTAACTCCAAGTGAAATAAAAAGCTTTGCAAGCGTATCTGTGGAGTATCTGGACCCTTCCTGGAGATGGTAGCTTTTCCAGCTGAATGCTGAGGAGGATGTAGATTAGAGGGGAGAGGTGATATGAATCCAGCTAGTCAAAGCTATGGTTTTTCCAATAGTCATGTATAGATGTGAGAGTTGGACTGTAAAGAAGGCTGAGCACTAAATAATTGATGCTTTCAAACTGTGGTACTGGAGAAGACTCTCAACAGTCCCTTGAACAGCAAGGTGATCAAACCAGTCAATCCTAAAGGAAATCAACCCGTATTCATTGGAAGAACTGATGCTGAAACTGAAGCTCCAATACTTTGGCCACCTGATAGAGAGAACCAACTCATTGGAAAAGGCCCTGATGCTGGGGAAGATTGAAGGCAAGAGGAAAAGGGGACAGCAGAGGACAAAATGATTGGATGGCATCATTGACTCAACAGGAGTGAGTATGAGCAAACTCCAGGAGCTGGTGAAGGACAGGGGAGCCTGATTTGCTATAGTCCATGGGATCACAAAGAGTTGGACACAACTGAGTGGCCAGAAGATACTCTGAAGGGGCGTGTGAGGAATAAAGGGGGAGACGTAAAGCACAGAGTGCCTTACAGTGGTCCAGATTCTGCACTTCTATGACACAGACGGGTCTCATACTGACGATGATCCTAAGTGGTGATATTCCTATTGTGGGAAAACCTGGAACATAAGACCAACCCCAGGACATACTGACCCCACAGCCAGGGAACTGGCCCCATGTTCCCTACAGTGTGATTCAAGGAATCACAGCTGCCCTGAACAGCAGTATCATTCCAGGGAAAGAGATCTCTGTCTTTTAATGGATTTTTATGGTCGGACACTCAAAGGAAACACCAAGAGGTTCTCCTGTCCCACACAGAACTCTGACTGAAGCTCGAACAGGCTGATCGGCAGGCTGAATCTAGAGGCCTGCCCTCCAAGTCCTGTTCTCTGAACCTCATTCTAGAAAGCAGTGTTCCCATGACCACAGCAGGCTGCTCTCACAGAGGCAGTGAGAATATTCCCCTTTGTGGAAAGTGGTGTAAGTTCTCAGGGGATGAAGAGACCAGACATCTGTCTGTACCCAGGGAACCCCAAGTTGTGACTCACTCTTTATAAAGAGGTGGGCCGTGGTCCTTGCTTTTCTGGCCCCCACCCTGCAGGGCTTCTGCTGTTCTTTCCACCCCAGGCCCCAGCCTCCAGGGCAAGTAAGCTGCTATCGGTCTAAACCCGGTCCTCCCTACTTCGAGACTGATGATATAAACTCTGTGTTCTAAGTATTCTAGGCTTTGATTTATGGAACCCACAAATCTTTTTCTTACAGGAAAGGCTGGGGCCTTTCTTGTGGATTTAAATTATTTTGACTCTCAAGAATACTGTTTATTGCCTCTGTGATGAATTTCGAAAGCCTTTTTTGAGCTCTCTTACATCACTTTTTCTCTGAGGGCAGTTCCTAGAGGAAGGGGTCTCTGCTGCCCAAATAGTGGAGGAAAGAACCCTGGAAGCTAGCAACTTCGGAGAATAGCAGACCGGTAGTATCATAAAATACGATTTCGTTACATCTTTCTAAAGATTGTTTTCACAAATCATAGACAGTATACTTCCTAGGGATAAATCAAGCAAGATAATCATGTGTTCCTTAATAAATATCAATGTGTTATAACTCAGTGTAAATTTGTGTGTGTGTTAGTTGCTCAGTCATGTCCGACTCTTTGC
Source organism: Neotragus moschatus (assembly GCA_006410615.1). Classification (NCBI taxonomy): domain Eukaryota; kingdom Metazoa; phylum Chordata; class Mammalia; order Artiodactyla; family Bovidae; genus Neotragus; species Neotragus moschatus. The sequence continues at coordinate 515,564 of SJYA01002583.1, read as the reverse complement.
AACCCCGTGGCCTGTTACCCTCCAGGCTTCTTTGTCCATGGGATTCTCCAGGCAAGAATACTGGAGTGGATTGCCATTCCCTTCTCCAGAGGATCTTTCCGACTGAGCGATCAAATCCTAGTTGATCCTGCTTTGCAAGCAGATCTTTACCATTTGAGCTAAAGGAAGTCCCAATGTAAATTTATGTATTCAGTGTAAATTTATATATTCAAAAGTAATGGAATTTTGAATAATTCTCAGAAAGATGATGAAAACGCATCATGCTTTGATTCTACGTTGGGTCAGATGATCCTTTTTAATACAGGGCACTCAGATTAACTATCTTGAGAACAGCTAGTTCAGCTGGGAAGATGTCTCAAGTAGAACAAGGAGAGAAAAGACAGACACTTGGATGACACATAGCACTGAGCTGGTAAGAACTCTCTCGGTCCAGATGCTGAGATGAACCAAGGCAGTAAGAGATCTCAGAGGTCTGTGTCTGGTGCACTGGGGTGATTGACTCTAGAAAGGTGGTACTAATGAGCCCATTTGTTGGCACCAGTGGAGACACAGACATAGAGAACAAACAGATTTGTGGACACAGGGGCAAGAAGGAGAGGGTGGGACAGGTGGAGAGAGTAGCAGGAAAAACATTCACTACCAAATATAAAACAGATAGCCAGTGGGAATTCGGTGTATGACTCAGGGAGCTCAAACCAAGGCTCTGTGACAACCTAAAGGGGTGGGACGGGGTGGGAGGTGGGAGGGAGGGTCAAGAAGGAGGGGACATATGTATCCCTCTGGCTGATTCACGCCGAAGCATGGCAGAGACCAATACAATGTTGTAAAGCAATGATTCTTGCATTAAAAGTAAATGGTTTAAAAAAATTCAAAGAGATTCCCTGCATGGGCTATTCATTCTGGTTTGCTCTGGCGTCTTCCTTCTGAGTTTAATTTCAGCAAATATGGAGCCAGACTCCTTGCCTTAAGCGACAACCACAAAAGGCAAGTCTTTCCAATCCTACCCCTTGACTTTGTTGCCAGCTGTGTTGGGCCAGGTTTTCATCTCTCCCTGAGATGCACAGAAACTCATATTCAAGCTGAAAGGGGTTGTACTGAAAGGAGGCTTGTTTATCTTCCCATCCAAGTCAGGAATGTCACCTTCAAGCCATCACTATTCCTCCCTTGCTTCAGCTTCTCAGTGTAGTTGGACAGGAAGTACATGGATGCCTAAGATTTTCATGATGAAATTAGCTGCTTTGCACAAGTAGTCATTTTCATTTGAAATATATATTTTGGTAAAACTATGGGCTTCCCAGGTGGCTCAGTGAATCTGCCTTCCAATGCAGAAGAGGCAGGAGATGATGGTTCGATCCCTGGGTCAGGAAGATCCCCTGGAGGAGGAAATGACAACCCACTCCAGTATTCTTGCCTCAAGAATCACGTGGACCAAGGAGCCTGGCAGGCTACATTCCATGGAATCTCAAAATCAGACATGACTGAGTGACTTAGTACAACACTTTTTATAAGAAAGATCTGCTTTCTACACTTAGAAAATACCAGCCATTTACTCTCTCTTTTTCTTATGAAAGGCTCTTTGTTTAAAAAATGTTTTTTGTTTTATGTGTCAGGTCTTAGTTGGCACTTGCGGGATCTTAAGTTCTGGCATTAGAACGTCTTAGTTGTGGTATGTGGGATCCAATCCCCTGACCAGGAGTCAAACCCAGGTCTCTCACATTGGGAGCATTGAGTGTTAGCCACTGGACCACCAGGGAAGTCCCCAGCCGTACTTTCTTGCATCAAAAGTATCCAGATGCCATTGTCAGTGTCTAGATAATTTTATAATTATCAAAGGGTAAACTAAAGAGCTATCTGTAGATACAACATTATTATCTTCATTGTACTTCCAAGTCTATTTTCAGTTTCCAGGTAGACACTCATTAGGAATTAAGAAAAGTTAACTAAAACTTGGAAATGAAGCAAAATTAGTGGAGCATGTCATTTTGATGCCATACAGTCATGTTTAACAAGTTTACCCAAGAATTATACACCTGTTTAGGGAACAAGTTTAGGTAATTTTGTCTGACTCACTAAATAACAATGGACTATAAACCTAGATTCTATGAAGTTATATGTTAACATGTAGGTTTTTATCCAGTAGTATTCAAATGACTTCTGTCTGAAGAAAAAATATCTTCTCTACAGGGAATCAGTTGTGCATCTGACCTAGAAATCTTATAAAATTATTTTTTCACTCCCTATGTATTCTTTGGAGAAGGCAATGGCATCCCACTCCAATACTCTTGCCTGGAAAATCCCATGAATGGAGGAGCCTGGCGGGCTACAGTCCATGAGGTCGCTAAGAGTCGGACACAACTGAGCAACTTCACTTTCACTTTTTACTTTCATGCATTGGAGAAGGAAATGACAACCCACTCCAGTGTTCTTGCCTGGAGAATCCCAGGGATTGGGGAGCCTGGTTGGCTGTGTCTATGGGGTCACACAGAGTCGGACACGACTGAAGCGACTTAGCAGCAGTAGCAGCATGTATTCTTACTGTCTTTTGAATCTTTCACAATGGTTCCCTTGTTAAAGAGTTAAAGAAAATGTTTGCATTTGTTCATTTTACATTTATATGGAAGCCACGTTTTTACGTTTTTNTTGGCTGTGTCTATGGGGTCACACAGAGTCGGACACGACTGAAGCGACTTAGCAGCAGTAGCAGCATGTATTCTTACTGTCTTTTGAATCTTTCACAATGGTTCCCTTGTTAAAGAGTTAAAGAAAATGTTTGCATTTGTTCATTTTACATTTATATGGAAGCCACGTTTTTACGTTTTTGAAAAGTAAACTTTGACACAGGTAATATATAGATTTTTTTCAATAGGATCTTTGTCTTTTATGAAAGACACATGCATAAAACAGATAAAAGTATTGCTGCTCTGAATCTGATGGCTGGAAACACTCCAGACAATCTTAAATGTATGGCTCTCTGATTATAAATCCTGTGGCCTTAACCAGCTCCTCTTTCAAGAAGTTCAAATCATAGCTCTGCCACTTAAAAGCTATGCAAACCTCTCAGAGTTCTCAATCCTTCAAGGTTCCCATTTCCTCTTCTATAGTGTGTGTTTTATAGCCATGGAGCTGCAAACTTGGCCTTCTGGAAACATGCAGCTTACAGAAGTGCTCCTTTCTGAATACAATTTGCATCATATAAGTGGTGTCTAAGAAGACTTAAGTAGGCAATAGAAAAATTAGCAAATTCATTGGCTACTAATTTGCTTATTCTTTAATTTCAGAAGCTAAATGTTAATCATATTTCAAAAAGAAATATTTCCAATCATGGGACTGGGCTAGTCATTGTAAACTACGTTTTCATCTTTTAATGGTCACTTCTGCTTGGTAATCAATTCTTAACTTATCAGGGCTGTACACCATTAGCTCCTTTCAAATGTAAATAGTGGGAAACGTATGAATCCCTGCTCTGCCCTTTTAGTAAATATTCTGATGTATTTTGCTGTAATTTTTAAGGAACTCAGCATTCATAAAGCCTCGTGGCCAGGTTTGCACTGAGGAAAAAAATGAAATGGCCTGTAATTTTATCCCCATTTCTTGTGACATTTTCTACTATAATGTTCCAGTGTAAAATACAAGAAAAAAAAATAAAGGAATAATGTGATCTAACGACTAGACCTCGGATGAGAGAGCAAAATCTTACTTAGAATTATAGCATGTAATTGTAGATTTTTCTGTGTAATTATGGGCTTCCTTGGGGGCACTGGTGGTAAAGAACTCGCCTACCAATGCAGGAGATGAAGGAGAGGCAGGTTCAGTCCCTAGGTTGAGAAGATCCCCTGGAGTAAGAAATGGCAACTCACTTCAGTATTCTTGCCTGGAGAATCCCATGAACAGAGGAGCCTGGCAGTCTACAATCCACAGGGTGGGAAAGAGTCAGACACAACTGAAGCGACTTAGCATATGCATCAGTTCAGTTCAGTTCAGTCGCTCAGTCGTGTCCGACTCTTTGCAACCCCGTGAATCGCAGCCTGCCAGGCCTTGCATCCATCACCAACTCCCAGAGTTCACTCAGNGAGGAACTGTACAAAAAAGATCTTCATGACCTGGATAATCACGATGATGTGATCACTCATCTAGAGCCAGACATCCTGGAATATGAAGTCAAGTGGGCCTTAGAAAGCATCACTACGAACAAAGCATATACATACATGTGTAATTATGCAATAGAAATATTAGAATCTTAGAGAATGAACACAGTGGATACAGTGATATAGGGTGGGGATGTCTAGGCATTTTGCTTGACACATCCTTTTTAGCTCCACAGCAGCCCTAAAGAGTGGGTATTGTTGAAAGATAATTGAAATGGAGGTCCAGAAAAAAAATGAGTTTCTGAGAGTCACACCGTGACTGTGAAGAAACGAAGATACTGTCTAGCCAAATAGGTATCTATATTTGAAGAAAAATTTTTTTTGTTTGTTTTAAAGTTAGAAAAAAACATGGAGCATATTTACATGTTGATATCATGTGCTAGGGAATAAAATATTCTTTCCATATCATAGCACGTTTTCTGACTTTTAGTTTTTCTTCTGTGAAAATGAAACAAGTCTTAAAGAAATCTTGTTAAATTTATCAAATTGTTAAACTTACATGCTTTGGAGTATTGAAACATGAGATTGTGCTTTTCAACCACTTTGCCCTCTATTCTCAGCTTAGCAAGGTTCCTTTGTTTATGTATGTATGTAGTTGTGATTTTAGTATTTGCTATAGACTGAATTGTGTCCCTCTGAAATTTGTACGTTGAAGCCCTAACCTCTTGTTGTAACCATATGGAGACAGGATTTTAGGAGGTGATTAAGGGCTTCCTGGTGGCTCAAACGGTAAAGAATCTGCCTTCAGTGCAGGAGACCAAGTTCGATCCCAGGTTTGGGAAGATCCCCTGGAGGAGGGTATGGCAACCCGCTCCAGTATTCTTGCCTGAAGAACTCCACGGACAGAGGAGCCTGGAAGGCTACAGTCCATGGACTCGCAGAGTCGCACATGACTGAGTGGCTTTTACTTCTCAGTCACACAGTCTAGGACGTGATGGGGAGGACATTTGCTACAAGTCGGTCTGACTCCAAACCTGTGATCTCTAATTATAGTACAAGAAAACAGCGCTGAAAATTTCCTACTACTAAGTCGCTTTAGTCGTGTCCANCTCCACGGACAGAGGAGCCTGGAAGGCTACAGTCCATGGACTCGCAGAGTCGCACATGACTGAGTGGCTTTTACTTCTCAGTCACACAGTCTAGGACGTGATGGGGAGGACATTTGCTACAAGTCGGTCTGACTCCAAACCTGTGATCTCTAATTATAGTACAAGAAAACAGCGCTGAAAATTTCCTACTACTAAGTCGCTTTAGTCGTGTCCAACTCTGTGCAACCCCATAGACGGCAGCCCACCAGGCTCCCCCGACCCTGGGATTCTCCAGGCAAGAACACTGGAGTGGGTTGCCATTTCCTTCTCCACTTTTCCTTTAAAATTGAAGGAAGTTACAGTTCACTACACACAGGCAAAGTCATATCCGACTCTTTGCGACCCCATAGACTGTAGCCCACCAGGCTCCTCTGTCCATGGAATTCTCTAGGCAAGAATACTGGAGTAGGTTGCCATTCCCTTCTCCAAATTTCCCACTGAGTGGAATTCTGCACACTATAGCACAGGCAGATCATCCTCAGGCACTTGTCCTTTGCCAATCAGATGCTGTCACCTTTGTCAGGCCTTTCTTTTAAGTAGTTTTAGTCCTTCTGAATTCTCAGGTTACTGGAAAGAATCTTTTTTGCAACATCCTGGGTAATTTTATGACTTGCATATGCAGCTAAAGAACTCTGGGAAAGATTTGGGGCACAGAAGTACCCCAGTCCCAGTCCAAAGGTATTCATTTTCACTTAAATTTATTTGGATTTTATGAACTCTTACCCCACCCCAGTAACATTCATTCATTCCTTTAATAAATGCTCTCTTCTGGGGTCTGCCTTAGGTGCTAAGGATATTGTGGTGAAGAAAAACTAGATGGTCTTGGTCCTCATGGTCCTTATACCTTATCATTGCACAATATTCTGCCAACTGAATTCCTTCATTTACTCATCCCATATTTATTGCATACTTACTATGTGCCAGAAAATGTTTTCAGAGCTTTGAGATGCACCAGTGAACCAAATAATGATCCCTTCTTCTGGAGCATGCATTTTAGTAAAGGAAGGCAGACAACACCCAATGGACAAGCTAAATGAAAAATATAGTGCTTTGGAAGGTGATGCATGTTTATGGGGAGAAAGGAGAAAAGAAAAAAGAAAAGGTAGACATGAAGAGAGATTGGGAAGATCAAGGTGGGAGACCAATGGGTTGCAATTTTAAATAAGATGTTTTAGGTCAGCCTCATCAAGAAGGTGATTTTGAGCAAATACCTGCATCAGGTGAGGAGTACTGCAGATAGAATGTTTATATCCCCTCATATTCATATGTTGAAATTCTTACCCACCCCCCATATTACGGTATTAGGAAGGGGAGTTTGGGGAGGTGATTTGGTCATGAGGGTGGAGCCCTTGTGAATAAGATGAGTGCCCTTACAAAACAGACTCCAGAGAGCTCCCTAGCATCTTCCACTATGTGAATCAGAGTGAGAAGACAGCCATCTATGAAACAGGAAGTGAACCTCACCAGACATGGAGTCTGCTGGTACCTTGATCTTGGACTCTCAACCTCCAGAACCACGAGAAATAAATTTCTATTGCTTATAAACCACCCAATCTATGGTCTTTTTTTAAAAAAAAAAAATTATTAAGAATTGAAAGATGGCAAAAGCAGAGCTTTTTTTGACTGCACTGGGTCTTCACTGTGGCGCAAAGACTTCTCCTCTTGCAGAACAAGGGCTTCTAGCTGCAGTGCACAGGCTTCTGTTGTGGAACACAAGCTGTAGAAATCACAGGCTCAGTAGCTTCCCAGCAGCATGTGGGATCCTACTTCCCTGACCAGAGATGGAACCTGTGTTGGAAGTGGGATTCCTAACCACTGGACCACCAGGAAAGTCCCTACAATATTTTCTTATAGCAGCCAAAATCATCTAAGACAAGAAATGGGCTATGTAGATACTTATGATGAGAGTATTTTGACAAAGGCAATAGGTAATACCAAGCTTATAAACGGGAGTAGGCCTTGAATGATCAAGAAACAGTGAGGAGCCGTGTGCTGGAGCTAAATGGAAAAGAGGAAGAATTGTAAGAATGGAGTTTGCCAGGAAAGAGAGGCCAGATCATGTGACATGTTGTGTCCCAGTTAGTCCAAGGCACCCTGCAAGTTTTGGAGCAGACAACAATGTGACCTGGCCTCCATCAGCTTTGAGCCTCCTGTCAATCAAACACCATGACCATCCACATTGTACACTATGATGAAACCTTGGAGAGGAAGCTTACCAAGAAAATTGGGGTAAGTCAGCTGTCGGCTGTATCTGCACCCTTTGTCCAGGCAAGACCTCCTTTTAGACATCTTGAGAGCTTTTGGCTTCTTCTGCTGCTTATTCTTATAAGAAAACACCGAGGCATCCAGCCTTTGAAACTTTGGATCCCTCCCTTGTGTCTAGCAGACAAATACACAGAATTACATGGAATTAGATAGCCTGGAGCCGAAACATCCTGTCACTCCTTAATCTATGACACTAAGGTCCATGATATTCTGGTAATATGTTGGCTTAGTCAGTTTGGACTGCTATAACAAATATCCCATAGATTGGGTGGCATATTAACAAGAGGAATGTATTTCTCACAGTTTAGGGGCTGTGAAGTCCAAGATCAGGGCTCTGGTGAGAGCCCACTTCCTAGTTCCTAGGTGATGGTCTTTTTCTGTAACCTCACATGGAGGAAGGATTTGGGGGCACTCTCTAAGTCCTCTTTTATAAGAGTACTAATAGAACAGCGGACTCATTGGAAAAGACCCTGACGCTGGGAAGGATTAAAAGCAGAAGGAGAAGAGGGTGACAGAGGATGAGATGGTTGGATGGCATCACCAGTGCAATGGACATGAACCTGGGCAAACTCCGGGAGATGGTAGGGGACAAGGAGGCCTGGCCTGCTGCAGTCCATGGGGTCACAAGAGTCAGACATGCACTGATTCTTGTTGGCGACTGCACAACAACACTACCGTTCATGAGGGCTTCACCTTCATGACCTAATCACGTCCCCAAAGCTAATCACCTCCCAGTATCCTCACATTTGGAGAACAGGTTTCAGTATATGAATTTGGGGAGGACACAAACATTCAGTCTGTTGCCCAGTTTGGACTGAAGCCATCATAATATTCAAATTCAAAATTTAACATAAATAGACTGTAGACAATGTTATTTAAAATTAGACCAGTGCTTCTTATTAGAAATGTTAGGTAATGCTTTAATAAAGAATCCTTTCATAAAGCAGTAAACTCTTAATTTATCTTTAACTACATGTATTGGATAAAGTGTGACACCTCTTCTTTTAAACGTCACAGAAAAAAGTCTAGGACCTTTTAAAGCACCTGAGACACAACACAGTTCTGCCCATATGTAGCTGACATACTGTCAAAAGGAAAAACAGCCATAAATATGCTTTGTTTAAGTTCAAAACAGCTAATCAGAGACTACAGTTAAGTTTAGTGTAGATAAACGTGTTTTAACAAGACATTTATGTTTGGTTACAATTGACATTTAAGACAAGCATGCTTAGATTGAATCCAGCAAAGGCAAAGTGAGCCAGATTCCAGATACAGCGGATTTAGACCACCCTCCGTTGATAATCTATTAGCTAATCACTTCCCTATTGTTTATTATTATTATTATGACTAGCATTAAGATATTTTAAAAGCTAAGGGTGGCTAGAAGTCAAGTTGGTCAAGACTCAGAACACAATGCATCTTCCTCAAAACTAACTTGGTAGGAAGTCAGGAAAGGGAGGTGGACATCTGACAGCTGCAGTTCTTGGGGCTGTGGAATCCGGAATGCAGACTCTGTCCTCAAGGGTTATTAGCATTACTCTCGGATCAGGAATAGGTTTTTCGGGTGATTTTTTTTTTTTTTTGAGAGAAAGTTTTGAAACTTAGTTACTTGGCACAAAGCAAAAGGAGGATAAATAGACAAGTAAGTTTTATTCAAGAGCAAAAGAGATATGCTCATTTTATTGACATGCCAAAGGCCATGAAGAAAGATAACTGTTTAGGTCAATGTGCTGGAGTGTGGGAGACGTGGAAGGGTGGTCTCCACCTGCTGTGATTCCGGACTTGCTCAGCCAGGTTGGCCCCCACCTTAGGGAATTAGACAAGCACTCCGTGGATGGATGCATTGAGACTATCTTCAGTGTTCTTTTTTTTTTTTTTTTAATCTACAATTATTTATATCTTTGGTGCTTCCCACATGGCTCAATGGTAAAGAATATGCCTACCACTGCAAGAGACGCAAGAGACATAGGTTCGATCTCTAGTTCAGGAAGATCCCCTGGAGGAGGAAATGGCAACCCACTCCAGTATCCTTGCCTTGAAAATTCCATGGACAGAGGATCCTGGAGGGCTGCAGCCCATGGCGTTGCACAGTCAGCTACGACTGAGTGACTGAGCACACACACACGTATATATCTTTATCTCAGTACATATATCTGATCCGTTTGGCATTGATAAACCTACCCCCTAATTGAAAAGCTTTTTCTGCTCTTGGTTTCTAGGTCTTTCTCCTCCCAGAACCAAGATGGTCTTCTCTTACTGACATCTCTTTTCCCTGACTGGACGTTTGAAATGCTAATCGTCCTTGGAGGGTCTCTCTGGACCCCTCTGTTTTTCTCACACTACACTTTCTAATGCATCCTTAAAAGTTTTAACTACTTAAAAACCACCGCCTTGAAAATTATGTGGAAATTTATCTTCAGCTCAGTTTTGCCCCCTAAATTCTATAGATAGTTCTGTCTATGAAAGGGAAAGTGAAGTCGCTCAGTGTCTGACTCTTCGTGACCCCATGGACTGCAGCCCACCAGGCTCCCCCGTCCATGGGATTCTCCAGGCAAGAACACTGGAGTGCATTGTCATTGCCTTCCAATGCATGAAAGTGAAAAGTGAAAATGAAGTTGCTCAGTCTTGTCCAACCCTCAGCGACCCCATGGACTGCAGCCCACCAGGCTCCTCTACCCATGGGATTTTCCAGGCACGAATACTGGAATGGGGTGCCATTGCCTTCTCCGATCTATAAGTATAGTGATAACAATAACTATTACTGCTGCTGCCACTGCTGCTAAGTCACTTTAGTCATGTCCGACTCTGTGTGACCCCATGGACTGCAGCCCACCAGGCTCTCCCATCCCTGGGATTCTCCAGGCAAGAACACTGGAGTGGGTTGCCATTTCCTTCTCCAATGCATGAAAATGAAAAGTGAAAGTGAAGTCGCTCAGTCGTGTCCAACTCTTCGTGACCCCATGGACTGCAGCCCACCAGGCTCCTCCGTCCATGGGATTTGCCAGGCAAGAGTACTGGAGTCGGGTGCCATCTTACGTTTTGTTTTTTTCTTGTTTTCCTTAAACATACAGACCCTGTGAACCATGGAATTGTATTTCCAGCGTGCCCTTTATGAGCTTCTTTTACCCATCACTTTCTAACACTTTTGCTTTTTTTTTTCTTTCACTGTGATTTTCTCACTTAAAAAAAAACCTTGTTTTCCCTGAATGCTACACCGGTCAAGAGCCTTTTACCCATTGCTCTGCTGCTTGAGTGTCCTCAGCTATGAACTGCCTCATCATACACTTTACCCATTTTTCTCTTGGGCCCTTTGTTGCTGTTTTTGTTTTTTTTCCTTGTCTCCTACTGTCTTCTCAGCTTAAACTTAAGGAGATACCTTAGAATAAGTGCAAAACATTTGAAAACCCTCCTGATTAAAAATAAATTATGTTTAAAAACTTTCCCAGTGAGAAAATTCCTTGAGGAAGCCAATCATTTCTTTCTGGGAGATACAAAAATCCAAAAGAATCAAGTGTCAAAAAGCTTCAGCGTGGCTTTTGTTAATTCACAATTTCTCAATTTGTGAGAATTTGTAGCTCTCAAATTAAGCTGTCAAAAATAATTCTGTTTTTAAATAATTTTTAAAAATCTGCGTGTTAGCCTATGATATACGTGGACCCCTGAAGGCTCAGGAAAATCTTTCCTTAAGTTCTGTTCCCAAGCCGGTTACACTAAAGATCTTTTTAAAACGACCTCTGTTCTCTTCATCTCAGGGAGCTAGCATCCTCTAGGTGTTCCGTCCAGTCCTGCTGAAATTGTAGGATTTGCTAAAGGGAGAGTTAGATGGAGTGTGAATGAAAACATGAAGCTTCTACAGCCAAACAGACTGGGATAAACTAGTGGATTCAAGAAGCCAGTGAGAAAGCTTTCGTTGCCACAACTCTTTCATATGTTTTATGGCAAATCCATCATATATTAATGATTTAAATGTGACAAGGAAAAATGCATTTTACGAACACTTGCTTTTCACTGAAACAAGTAAGAAGACAATTATAGGTCCTTTAAGCTGTAGCATGTTTTGCTAACTATGACTTGAAAAGAGAAGACTATGAAAGCACTTCTATGGATAAAAGGATATGATCTGAAACATTCTTATTTTGACCTCATTCTTACAGGTGATACTTTTATAGTTTTTAGGAAACATCTTTTTTTCCATTTTCCTCAAATTTTCTACATATGTATCGTGATCAGAAATTTGTATCCTGATGTGCTACAGTCCATGGGATGGCAGAGTCAGGCACAACTTAGCTACTGAACAACAACACAAGAAATGTGTGTCTTCTGGGATTCCCGAGTAGTGGTAAAGAATCCGCCTGCCAGTGCAGGAGATGCGAGAGGTGTGGATTTTATCCCTTGGTCTGAAGATCCCATGGAGTAGGAAATGGTACCCCACTCCAGTATTCTTGCCTGGAGAATTCCATGAGCAGAGGAGCCTGGCAGGCTGCAGTCCATGGGATCAAGAAGAATCAGACATGACTGAGCAACTGAGCACCACCAACAGAAAAATGATGATTCATATAAGCTTTTGCTTCTGTTAAAAAACATACTCCCCTCTTCTAAGACACTCATTGAAAGCAAAGGTTCTCATTTCTATCTGTCCTTATTAGTCCCCTTTTACATCGTAACACTTTTCACGTACATACATTTATGTGTTTGTTGGCTTATTGTCTTTCTCTGTGAGAATGAAAGCTCCCTAAGGTCAGAGATTTTGCCTCTTTTTTTCCCTCTACTGTATCCCTACCTCATGGTAGGAATTCAGAAAATGTTTAAATGAATAAATCACATGAATCTTTTCTTCTTTGCAGTTGACTGGTCACAGAGTTAAAAATAGGATAAAGTCCAATGTGCTGTGCTGTGCTTAGTGGCTCAGTCCTGTCTGACTCTGCAAATCCATGTACTGTAGTCTAACAGGCTCCTCTGTCCATGGGATTCTCCAGGCGAGAATACTGGAGTGGGTTGCCATGCCCTCCTCCAGGGGGATCTTTCCAACCCAGGAGTAGAACCCTGGTCTCCCACATTGCAGGGGCATTGTTTACCATTTGAGCCACCAGGGACGCCCAAAGTCCCATATAAGAATGCAAAGAGCCACAGTTTTCAGAAGATAAGTGCATGTCCTTAAGTTACTCTGCTCAGATTCCGGCGTCTAATGAGTGAATGTTGAAAAGAGGACTTTACAGCTCTCTAGGTTTTCTAAGAATTCTGGAAGATTACAAGTTGCTGGATAATTGTCTTCTTTTGTCTGAGTTTTAAAATCTTTAATCTCAAGAAGTTGTCATATGAATAATCTTTAAAGAAGAATCAATACACAGTGGCAGTTATATATATATATATATATATAATCTTTGCCTTTCCAAAGATTAGGCAAAAATTATAGTAACTACCGCTCTGGAGAAATTCCATTTTTTTTTTTTAATTTAAAGACTCTTTCCTTCCTCTGATGGAGGTAACCTTGCCAGCATTCCTAAAGACACCACTCCCACCTGGATGGCTTAGTACTGGAGGAGGAGGGGAAGCCTAAAAAGGTGGAATATTTGTACTTCTGTTATTTTAACAGGGGTGGTGGTGGGGGAGAGCAGAATTTGTCGGTAGATGCCTTTAATTACACACAGATTGGCCTTTTATTTTGCTTCCGTCCTTTCGCTTCAAGTGCCAAGAAAGGGGAAGTGTTACCTCGACTGCTTACATCAGAAGTCTGCTTCCACTTAGCTGCTGGAGAGTCTTGCTTTTTTTCTAGGGCCTGAAAATCCACTGTGAGAGAAGTGGAAGTGACTCCAAGTATGGCAGGGATGTTTCTTTTTTAAAATACTGATTTTTTAAAATTATGTATTTATTTGGCTGCACCGGGTCTTAGTTTTGGCATGTGGAATCTTTCCCGGTGGCTCAGACAGTAAAGAATCTGCCTGCATTGCAGGAGACCCAGGTTTTGTCCCTAGGTCAGGTGGATCCCCTGGAGAAGGGAATGGCAACCCACTCCAGTATTCTTGCTTGGAGAATCCCGTGGACAGAGGAGTCTGGTGGGCCACAGTCCATGGGGTCACAAAGAGTCAGACATGACTAAAGCGACTAATACTTTCACTTTCTTTTCATCTTTGGCTACAGCCTGTGGGATCTAGTTCCTCGACTAGGGATCAAACCCTGGCCCTCTGCATCGAGAGCATGGAGTCTTAGCCATTGGACCACTAGGGAAGTCCCACAGTCGGGACATTCCTAGAGTCAGCTCCAGTCCCAGGTTGCACTAGTATATCCGGCCCTGCAGGCAGACTGTTCCTCTGAGCAGTGAGAGAAAGCCAGGCAGGTGGCCAGGCCATCTCCTTCACCCTGGAGGAGAGCCGGGAGCACAAAATGTGGCAGGATTGAGCTGAATGAGGCGGAATGGAATGGGCGGGGCTGGGGAAGAAGAAAGCTTCCTGCTTCTCCTTCAGGAGAAGCAGCACTCAGACCCCAGGAGAGGACACTGCAGGCATGAGACAAACAAAGCATGAGGAATGGACGCCTACATCTGGGCACATGGAGAGCTGGAGTGACCAAGTGCGGGTATGCCACAGAGAGGACCAGTGCTTGGCATGTGTCAGAGATAAAAGACATTATTTTTATCACAAGGTTCACTCACAGAACCTCCCCCACTCAAAAAAGAAAGAAAAGAAAAAAACCGTAGAAGTAACTAAAAGTCACAGATATGAGAAAATCCAAATGGCTAGGGACCCTGGAGGAAAAGATTCTTTTCTTTAAGCCCCCTGAGCCTCAGGTTCCAGCCTGTTCCCTCCTTCCCTGGGGTGGACATCCGGACCTCCAGCTGAGGCTCCAGCCTTCCAGGCTCTGTTCCCAGATGCCAGGCTGACTGGTTGGCTGGCTGGACCACTTCCTCCTCCCTCTTCAGTGTGGTCTGGCAGCTCATTCCTCTGACTTATCTAATATGGGAAAATAAGTCCTTCTGAGAAATAGGTTCTTTCCAACTGAGGGGGAAAATGTTTGGATGGTTTTCTTTTTGCTCTCAGCAGATATTTCTGTGCGCCCTCCTGGTTTCCTGATGAATTGGACCCAGAGCTGCTAGTTGCTTTTTCTGGGCACACTGGCCCAGCCTGGCGTGAGGTGTGTGCACGCTCAGTCCCGCGGTCACGTCTGACTCTTTGTGAACCCATGGATTGTAGCCCCTCAGGCTCCTTTGTCCATGGGATATCCCAGGCAAGGACACTGGAGCAGGTTGCCATTTCCTCCTCCAAGGAATCTTCCTGACGCAGGGATGGAACTCAGGTCTCCCGTGGCTCCTGCATCGGCAGGCACACTGTTTACCACCTGGGAGGCCTGGTGAGGTGCAATGTGAGGTGCACGTAGTACACTCTCATTTGTGAATTGCAGTGGAGAATTGATATTCTGATAGGATGTTGAGCATCTAGGTTACAGTATCACTTTTCTGTCTAACCATCCACCCCCCTGATCCAAGTAGCAGACTCACTAAGACCCAGTTAGTTCCTTTTGCCAACTAGGGAAATTAGAACTAACCCACCAAGTGTGAGGAAATGAAAAAGCTCATACAGGTAAATGGATATCCCTCAAATAGAAAATATGATTACTAAGTCGCTTCAGTCGTGTCCGACTCTGTGTGACCCCATAGATGGCAGCCCACCAGGCTCCCCCGACCGTGGGATTCCCCAGGCAAGAACACTGGAGTGGGTTGCCATTTCCTTCTCCAGTGCATGCAAGTGCAAAGTGAGTGAAGTCGCTCAGTCATGTCCCCCTCACGACCCCATGGTCTGCAGTCCACCAGGCTCCTCTGCCCATGGGATTTTCCAGGCAAGAGTGCTGGAGTGGAGTGCCGTTGCCTTCTCTTAAGAATAGTCAAATAACCTAGTAAAATTCATCCTTTATATATAAAGTGGATTAAATATATTACCTCATTGCTTATGTTCTTTTCAAACATAAAATAAAAGCTTACTTACTGAAATGTTAAATGAAACTATATTAATAGAAGTGAATAAAGGAAAAAGCCACAGGCAACTGCCTCATCCAACTCTCCAGATACATCTGCTGCGATTGTTGTTTAGTTGCTCGGTCATGGCCAGCTCCTTTTGAGCCAATGGGCTACAGCACACCAGGCTTCCCTGTCCTTCCCCATCTCCCAGAGTTTGTGTGTCTATGTGTGTGTGTGTGTGTGTGTGTGTGTGTGTGTGAGTGTGTGCATCACATCTTCTTTACCCAGTCTTCTCCTGATGAACACTTAGGTTGCTTCCTAAGTGTTCCTAAGTGTTACCTTACCTCAGCAAAGTAACTGCTCTAGCCCAGGACATGAGGCCATATTCTAAGAAGGTCTGCAAGACCCTTGTCATCTATGTATAAACTCTGCATATGTCCTTCCCTCCAGTGAGAGCAAGACCTGTGTACAGGATAGGATTTCAGTCTCTTGATTGAAAGGCACTCAGCTGTGTCTGACTCTTTGTGACACCATGGACTCTACAGTCCATGGAATTCTCCGGGCCTGAATACTGGAGTAGGTAGCCTTTCCATTCTCCAGGGGATCTTCCCAAACCAGGGATTGAACCCCCAGGTCTCTTGCACTGCAGGCGGATTCTTTACCAGCTGAGCCACAAGGGAAACCCAAGAATACTGGAGTGGGTAGCCTATCCCTTCACCAGTGGATTTTCCCGACCCAGGAATTGAACCGGGGTCTCCTGCACTGCAGGCAGATTCTTTACCAACTGAGCTGTCAGGGAACATTCTCTTGATTAGGTTATAACATATATTAGTGGTAAAGATGTAGAGGTTTTGCAGATATAATTAATATCCTAAATCATTGTTTTTGGTTTAATCAATAGGAAGATCTTCCTAGGTGGGCTTAACCCAGTTAGGTGAACGCCCTTAAGGGAGAGATTGGCACTTCTTTAAAGAGAGGGATTCTTCTGCTGGCCTTGAGGAAGTAAACTCATGTTGTAAGGGGGCCACATGGCAAGGCACTGCAGGTGACCTGTAGGAGCTGAGTATAACCTCCAGTGAGCAGTCAGCAAGAAAACAGGTTCTACCACACAAGGAACTAAATTCTTTCAATAACCATGTCAGTTTGGAAGGGAATTCCGAGCTCCAGAAAGGACATATCTCAGCCATCACTTTGAATGCAGCCTTGGAAACCACAGCCCCAACCAAGACTCCTGACCCACTAAAACTGTGAAATCATGAATAGTGTTATTTAAAACCACTAAGTTTCGGATCATTTGTTACGCAGCAGTAGGTGACCAGTATACCCTGCCATTGTGCTTCTGGAGATATATCTGACAAAAATTCTCTGATGAGTCTACAGGACTGCATGTGCCTTGGATTATCTAGAATAGTCTGATCTTTCTGTAGACAATTTAGAAGGCTTTTCCAGCTCTTTTGGTTATCAGGACCACCTCCATTGACTCATTTTTTCATTTTTAAAGCAGACTTAATATGCTTGCTCAAGGCACAATACTCTCTGAAACCAAATGTTTGTGTCTGTGTGCACACGGGTACATGTTTTAATGGAATTGCTTAACTAAGAGAGAACTTTAAATCAAAAATAAAGCTTCCTAAGTCTATGACTGAGATCCCAAGATTTGTTTTGTGACAAAAAGTCCCTACTGCTTCTCCCAAAACTCTAAGGGTTTCATTGTTATTTCAAATAGTATTTTACAGTAGTGCTAAATCCTTGGCTGTTCGAAAGGAAACAAAGCCAGGGGTTAATGTTTTCAAATGCTGTTGCCTGGAATTATTTTCTCTTCTGGAAAAGTAAATCCAAGATGGCAGTTGCCAAGATTGAGTATGTTTTTCAGGGTATTCTTAAAACTGAACGTATAAATTATAGCTCTAGTAATGTGTGGTTTAATGAACTCTGCTGATGTATGGTTTATGCAGGCAATTCTTTCATGCCTTAAAAACCCTTTATAGGTTTGACCAACTCCTAAATTTTATCCCTTGGTTTGTGATTTAAGTATTTGCAAAAAGCAGCCTAAATGTAAAATGAATACAGTGTGTGATTGCTCTCTTGACCTGCCTATTAAAATTGAGTATCAATTTTTCTTTTCATCGTATCTGAAAGAGACCTTCTGGTAGAAGTTTTGTATACACTTGGTAAATAAATGAATAGATGAATGGATAAATTAGAAGAAACAAATGACTGCTGATTCAAAATGCAAGCTTTTTACATGTTAATTTTGTTTTCAACCTCTTCAAATGAGACTGTTAATACTATTAGGATAGATTGCCTGGATTCTATTTACCTAGAAAAATTTGACGTCCACTAAAATGGTTCTCCTTCCGCACATGCTCTCAGAACTTAATGGGCATTTTGTCTTTCAATTCTCTCATGAGTGAAGCACTCTTATTGCTCCCATTATACAGATAAGAATACCGAGGTATACAGTGATTAGTCATCTTGCCTGACATGCTAAGTAGGTAGATGTAGAGTGAGGATTTGAATCCCAGCAGTTTGCCTTCCTAGGTGGTCCTAGGTAAAGAACCGGCCTGCCAATGCAGAAGACAAGAGACGTGAGTTCCATCCGTGGGTTGGAAAGATCCTCTGGAGAGAAAGGGCATGGCAACCCACTCCAGTGTTCTTGCCTAGAGAATACCATGAACAGAGGAGTCTGGTGGGCTACAGTCCATAGGGTCACACAGAGTTGGACACGACTGAAGCAACTTAGCATACACATATAGACTGGTTCCAGGACCTGCCATCCTGAGCATCAGCACTTCTACCTGTAGACATCCGATCTTAGATATCCTAGGTATCCACATACCGTAGGGTCATGGAAAAGTGTCTTCACTATTAAAGGTGTCATATAATTTTAAATTAGTAATGATTACTTTTTTAATATGGGAAAACTTTATCAATATTAAAGTTTTAATATTGATATTAAATTAATATTAATACTAATTTAATATTTAATATTAATACTAATTTAATATTAATATTAACTAATATTAAAGTGGAGGGATAGTAAAAGTATGGAAAGAAGCTAAAGCAGTATGGACTGTGATAAGAAAGTATTTGATACCTTTGATCAATTCAAGGGAGACACACACAAGTCATTCTAGATCAAAAAGCAATGATTTTGAAAAGAAATGGCACAATATTCTTCCCCATTTGGACTCCCAAGTGGGAAGCCCCCTCTTCTTGGCTCTCTTGTATCCTTCCTTGCAATGCGGTTGTTGTTGTTCAGTTGCTAAGTTGTGTGCGGTTCTTTGCGAGCTCATAGACTGTAGCATGCCAGGCTCCCCTGTCCTTCACTCTTTCCCAGAATGCTCAAATTCAGGCCCACTGAATCTGTGATGCCATCTAACCATCTCATCCTCTGCTGTCCCCTTTTCTTTTTGTCTTCAATCTTTCCCAGCATCCAGGTCTTTTCCAACAAGTCAGCTCTTCACATCAAGTTGCCAAAGGATTGGAGCTTAAGCTTCAGCCTCAGACCTTCCAATGACTATTCAGTGTTGATTTGCTTTAGGATTGGCTGGTTTGGTCTTCTTGCAGTCCAAGAGACTCTCACGAGTCTTCTCCAGCATCACAGTTAGAAAGCAACAAGGCTGTGATCCATGAAGGGGTCCTTGAAGTATAGATTCTATCTGATGGTTTCTTTGGGTCATAGATTCTGTAGAGACAGGGACGTATCTTCGAAAGAGTCCCAGATCATGTAAATCAGTCCTGGGTTTTGGACAGAGGGTTCACGGGAAAACCACTCTCACAATTGTGTAAGCTGTGATCTCCTTCATGTCATCTCCAGGATGACAGAGGTAGAAGAGATTCTTAAAACACCGACATTTGTTATAATTATCGATACTATCATTTGGAATTACAACTTTTTCATAGAACTTATGTTCTAGGCATTATAGAAAGTGCTTTTAAGTATGATCTCATTAATACTCACACCTTTCCACCCCGGTCAAAAGGGGCTTGTGCTCAGTCCCTCAGTTGTGTCCGACTCTCTGTAACCCCATGGACTGTAGCCCACCAGGCTCCTCTGCCTGTGGAATTTCCCAGGCAAGAATACTGGAGTGGGGTGCCATTTCCTACTCCAGGGGATCTTCCCGACCCAGGGATCAAACTCACATCTTTTGCTCCTCCTGCAATGGCAGGTGGGTTCTTTACCACTGAGCCACCTGGGAAGCCGGCTAATTTCCATCATCCTCAAGGTTCAGATATCCTAGATATGACTTGAAATATGAGTGCTGCCGGGTCTTCCCAGGTGGCGCTAGTGGTAAAGAACCTACTTGCCGATGCAGGAGACACGGGAAACAAGGTTTCCATCCTTGAGTTGGGAAGATCCCCTGGAGGAGGGAATGACAGCCCGCTCCAGTATTCTTGCCTGGAGCATTACATGGACAGGGGAGTCTGGCGGGCTACAGTCCGTGGGGTCACAAAGAGTCAGACACAAATGAAGTGACTTCGCACACACACACTCATGAATGTCACCATTTGCTCCTTTACCTGTACCTACCATTTCCTCTCTGAGGCTCTCATCCACAAAGTGCGTAAAAGAGATAGGGGTTAGGCTTTGGATTTGTTATTTTCCAGACTCCTTTCCTAGAACATCCTGTAGCCTTGTCCCCGGGGGATCTGCCCTTGACTTGCTGTGAGCCCGGCTCCTGGGCTCCTCCTGTGTAATGTGACCCTGTCCCCAGCACACAGGGCTCCTGACTTCCCTGCTCCTGCAGCTGCCCTGTCTCTCTCCAGCAGTGCTCGGCGAGAGTCCTGTTTCTTTTTCCTTTTGAAAACACAGCCCTGAAGTGCAGCCCTTCTCGGTATAGAACATGTTGTTGGAGCTATTATGTATGTTATCAGCAAGGATGCACACGCCCGGCCACTTCCTGAAGCATTTTGCCAGGCCAGTTCACAATGACTCTTTTTTTTTTTTTTCTTTTGGCATTGCCTTGTCTGTTTGGAAAGTCTTAATCGTGTGGTTCAGAAACTTTTTCATCCGTCAAGTGCTTTCTGTTTGAAACTGATGCGTACATGGCCCCTTTTCCTGTTTTAGTCGGTATGCACAATGGAGTCCTAGCTGAAAGAAGGCTTGCTGTTAGAGTCGCTCGCACAATAGCACGTGCTTCGGTGATGCTGCACCTTCTTCTCTGCGTCCTTCCTGGCCATGCTGCTCCCTGAGGTCAGGAAAGCAGCCTCTTGGGAGGTTGACCTTCTTTCCCTGTCCTCCAAGAGGCTAGACCTCAGACCATCAGCAACAGAACTCTGTCTGAATTAATGAACGAACGGATCATTCCAGTCACTCCTGTGTTATACAACATGAGGGTGGTTTTTCTTCCTCTTGCTATGCCCAACAGTAAGGGTTGTAGTCACTGTGAGGCTCTCGGCGAACAGTAATTCTCAAGGCTAAATCCATAGGAACTGAATAAATCTTGTATGCTGGGTCTTTTATAGTTTAAATTCTTTCCAGAGTCTAATAGGTACTTCGTGTATTTTGGGGAAGTTCAGCATATCTAAGGGTAAATGTGAACCCGTATATTGTTATATTCATAGACATGAATAGCACAATGGAAAAAAAAATAAACTACAATAAATGTATAAATAATCCCAGAAATCGGGATGTTTTCTCCATGCAGTTCCCCAGTGGCCTCCTTCTAAGGTGAGTTCTTGACTCATGAAAAAAAGTAACAAGTTCACTTTTAACTAGGGATGGAAGTGTCTAAAATAGACCAAAGCGGTATCTAGAATGCAAATTGCTAAGCACAGTCTGTCCTCTCTCCTTTGCTTGCCCTGTCGGTTCCATCAGGGTCAGAGCTAGCTAGGTCTGAAGTGTGTAGGGAGATGATACAGCGCTGAGAAGTCCACCAATCCGTGTTAGATTACAGCGGTTTTAGCACTGTTCTTGCAGACTCTGAAATCCCCGTCTCTGCCATTGGACTGGTTGCAGTGGAAACAGAGAGATTCTAATCACACAAAATAAAGATTTCCATTTGTGAGCTCCACGATTGGGCCTGTCATCTTTCATCAGCAGAAAAATGAGGGAAATCAAATACTTTGTTTTGTTTTAGCCACCTAGAGAAGGAAGAGAGCAGTGCGTGGGAAAGCAATATATCTTACTTAGCGCTGCAGCCCTTCCCTCTGGAGGGTGTAAATGACCAGGGACAGGCAAATTACTTTTCCATCATATTTGGCTCAAAACTACGCTGGTGAGTGAGGAGAAAGGGAACTGTTTGATAAGATTTGGAAAATGCCATCTGTTTTTCTTAACATTTCTGGATGAATTTATCAGGCATCCTATAATTTACACTTTCTGTTGAAAACTATAATTGAACGCCCTGCATGGGCATGAAGCCTCTGGATGTTCGTNCTACGCTGGTGAGTGAGGAGAAAGGGAACTGTTTGATAAGATTTGGAAAATGCCATCTGTTTTTCTTAACATTTCTGGATGAATTTATCAGGCATCCTATAATTTACACTTTCTGTTGAAAACTATAATTGAACGCCCTGCATGGGCATGAAGCCTCTGGATGTTCGTCAGAAGCTGCATGAGGACCATGCCATTTGAGGCTATGTTTACAGTCGGGGTGAATCTGAAATGTTCAAGTGTTTCCTCCCTGGGAAAAATGGCTCTCTGTACCTACATAGAGTGGTTATTTTTTTGCTCTGTGAAGTGGAAGTGAAAGTCACTCAGTCGTGTCCAACTCTTTGTGATCCCGTGGACTGTCCCTGGAATTCTCTAGGCCAGAATACTGGAGTGGGTAGCCTTTTCCTTCTCCAGAGGATCTTCCCAATCCAGGATTGAACCTGAGTTCTGCGCATTGCAGGCTGATTCTTTAACAACTGAGCCACAAGGGAAGCCCAAAAGGCTGGCTTTTGCTCTGTGAACTTGAAGCTAAATGTTCATGTTTAGGCACTTCCAGTTCTAGGAGTCTATGACTCTGAGATGATTACTCTTATTCTTACAAGTTCAGTCTGGTGGCTGTGTATTAATATATTGCACTCGATAGGTGCCAAGCAGTACGTAAGGAGTGTGTGTGTACATGCTCAGTTTATCTGATTCTTTGTGACCCCATGGACTATGGCCCACCAGGTTCCTCTGTCCGTGGGATTTCCCAAGCAAGAACACTGGAGTGGGCTGCCATTCCCTTCTCCAGGGGATCTTCCTGACCCAGAGATTGAACTTGTGTCTCCTAAATTGCAGACAGATTCTTCACCCCAGAGCAAACCAGGGAAGCCCATGTAGGGGTGAGGGATATACAAATAACTAAGACATCTTTTCCTCAAAAAAATAAACTATGATATCCAGCTTCTGTGCTGTGCTTAGCTGTGTCCGACTCTTCGTGACCACATGGACCATAGCCCGCCAAGCTCCTTGTCCATGGGATTCTCCAGGCAAGAATACTAGAGTAGGTAGCCTTTCCCTTCTCCAGGGGATCTTCCCGACCCAGAGATCAAACCCAGGTCTCCTGCATTGCAGGCAGATTCTTTACTGTCTGAGGCACCGGAGGAAAGAGCAAATACAGNGCCAGCCAAGCTCCTTGTCCATGGGATTCTCCAGGCAAGAATACTAGAGTAGGTAGCCTTTCCCTTCTCCAGGGGATCTTCCCGACCCAGAGATCAAACCCAGGTCTCCTGCATTGCAGGCAGATTCTTTACTGTCTGAGGCACCGGAGGAAAGAGCAAATACAGGTAATCCCTGTCAATAGCTCACACTCATTGTAAGCTTTAGATATATTGTTCTGTTGAATCCCAGGGAACACAGAAGAGGGGCACCTGGCCTGGCACATGGCAGGCTGCGGAGGTCGAGCTCAAGGTAGGGTCTCCGGCTGTGTGTCTGTCTTTTCAAGGAGGCACCCTCTTGAACCAAGATTTAAAGGGCTAGAGAGTGGTTGCTAGTTGAAGGCTGAGTCATGAGGCCTCTGCAAGGAGAGGCCACAGCTCGGCAAAGACCCTGAATTGAGAGGTGTTATTTCAGCTCATGGGAGGAGTGGTGAGAGATGGAAGAGGGACATCTGTTCCAGGGATCTCAGGGACTAGACTCAATCCTGGCCAATTAGGATGGCGATAGAGATGTTTCACATGCAATACCTGGGAGGAGACCTCAGGGAGGAACAGTTCACACTGCCTTTCTGCACTTTAAGTCCTTTGTGCCTGTACATTCAAGTGTATCGATGCTCAGGTGCGTTGATACCCTGAATTGAGAGTAACGTCCTTCAGGGAACAGGATTATTAAGTAGAGGGCAGGAAGGGGCAGAGCATGAAGTTAAGGGTATGGGAAGGAGTGCAATCACAAGGGTTTTGTATGGATGAGCAGGATTTGAAAGTTCCCCTACATGGATGGTTTTAGCAAAATTAGTGTGGCAGCTGTAGAGATCTTGAATTTATTAAGGAGACAACTCTAAATTTCACATCTATAACACTGGCTATCTTCTTGAATGACACACAGATATCTGATCCTTTCAGTTCTCTTAATGAACAGTGACAGAGATGTAACAGATTGTTTTCATCAGCATTTAAAAAGTTCGTTTCTGCCAAGCCATTGGACCAACATATTGAGTGGAATAAAGTGGACCACGTGAGGGTTTCCTTNTCCTGCAGTGGAGGCAGATTCTTTACCAGCTGAGCCACAAGGGAAGTCCAAGAATACTGGAGTGGATAGCCTCTCCCTTCTCCAGCAGATCTGCCCAATCCAGGAATTGAACTGGGGTCTCCTGCATTGCAGGTGGATTCTTTACCAACTGAGCTATCAGGGAAGCCCGCCAGTTTGCTATTTTCACAATAATGCCACATAACAAACCATCCCAAATCTCCATGGCTGAAATAGCAGGAGTGTGGTTTGCCCATTTATGGGTGAGCCAGGCTCAGCTGCGGCCACTCTGCTAGTCTTGGCTGGACTTTTGGGCATCTGTGGGGTGGGGGGTGGGCTGAGCCAACACAGGCAAGGCTAGGCTGGGGCCATCGCTCCACGCTGCAGGTCTGGATCTGCACTGCTGTCTCTCTGCTTCCTTAGACCAGGGGGCTAGCCAGGATATGCATTTCTCACGGCAGTGACAGACCCCAAAAGTGAGTAGAAATGTGTAAGTGGCTCTTAGGAGCCTCCACGTGGAATTCACACGTCGTCACATACTTCCCTGGCCCTGCCATGGGTCATAGCCAAGCAGCAGGGAGTAGTCTCCTCCCTTAGGGGAGCTGCCTCGTTTTGTGTTAAGGATGTGAACAGGGAAGAGGGGGAACTGGGGCCAGTAACGCAAACTGAGACTCAGTTAACTTCGAACTGTGCCCCAGCATGTGCCAGGCTCTGTGCCGGGATCTATCAGCAAACAGGACTGGCTTTTCCCCCACCCCCAGCCATCTAGGAGCTTAATGCTAGTGGGATATGGAAGGGATTTCACATTCAATGCTACCTCCTTCTTGTCTGTTTTGTGTTGTTTCACTAAGGGATGAGCCCACTGGCATGCTTGCTCCCGGAGGCCAGGAATCATCTCTGCTTGGGCAGCTTTGTCCCCCAGCACCCAGCACTGGGCTTGAGGCGAGGCAAATGCTCGCTAATAAATGTGAGAGGAAGGGAGACATTTTCTCTCTCTCTTTTCTGGGAATCACTGAATCTCTGTCAATTCATCCACAGATTGCAAGGGCTGAAATGACAGAAATTCAGATCTCTAGATTAGCAGACGATGCAAAGCTGGGACACAGAACAAATGACAAGCGACAGTGTAACTGGATTTAAGGGAATTTGAATCATCTGGGTGAGAGAGCCCACAGATGGCAGATGCCTGCTCAGTGTAGAAAAATGGGTCATGCCTCCCAGACCAACCACTACACAGACTCGGAGTCCTGAGAGGAGCAGAGCCTTTGTGTCGTGGGCTGATTGTGGAAGAGCGGGGACTCCCCTGACACATGGGGCCATGAGCTCACAGCAGGATGGCAAACCAAGCTCAAGAGGGGGGGCAGTGTCAGTGAGGCTCCTGATCTTGGCCTTCCCGGGCAGACTGAGGGCGAGGCTGAGCAGAGGGCCAGCGCTGCTGCTTCCACCAGGCCTGAAAGCAAGACCCAGTCCTTGGTGCCCACAAAGGCCGGGGACAGGAAGCCAGAGGTCCTCATCTCAACCCAGTTCTGCTTCCTGAAAGAGGCTCCCTGACCTTGGTTCCTTTACTTGTGATGCAGGCATTAGGATACCCATCCTACTTAACGTCACAGGATTTTAGTGAGATTGCAAGAAACAACAAGAGTAAAAATAAACCCAACTCAGGGAAGATGGGTAGATTTGGTCTTGAGCAAGGCAATGTTGCTCCGTGATTGGGGAGGAGATGGAAGGCATGAATCATACAAGAGATTATTTCCAAGTTCAAGGTAAGAGAAGAGTCACTGAGGAAAAGAAACCTTGAGGAATGATTTTCCATATTTTGTGGTGTGAATGTTTCAGAGGCCCAACTCCTCTAGGAGGGTAGTAACTGTGGGAAGTAAATTACCGTTGAAGTTAATTGAGGCCGAATGAGAATGAGCTCAAAACACACCTACATCCCTTTCAAACAAAAGGAAATGGAGAGATTAAGAGAAAAGGTCAAGGCGGGTGGTAAGCAAGGGAGCAAGGCGGGCAAAGGTCAATGTTGCCAAGATAGACGTGTTCTTTTTCTCCAGCGGTTGTGATCTCAGATGTGGGTTTGGCACAGGCAGGCAGGCCCCTCGCTCAACAGCTGCCTTTCTTCCTCACCTGTCAGCAGTGGCTGCAGAGGTCCCTGTCACTGGCAACTGTCCCGTGAGCTTCCTCTAATGGCACCAGGGTTCTCCATGGATCATGGTCTCCATGATCTCAAGCCTGCCCCTTCCTCTCCCTAACCTGCAGGCACTAAGAGGAGGAGCGATGGGGGTCCTAGCAATGTGGAAACAACTTTATACATCCACTGGCCTGAAGAAAATAGCAACAACAACAGAATTTATGTAATCCATGAAAGCACAGAATTGTGTAGTAAAACTGCATTAGCCATCCATCTCTCTTTGTAAAGCAAGTTCTTCACCAACTGCCAACCCAGTAACAGAGCATCACTCTTCACCCAGATGCAACTGACCCCCTAAAAATGAAGTGCCTGGATACCTCTGAGAATTACACAATTGCAGGCAGCATTCACAATCAGGGTGATGCATCAAAGATCCAAAGATATTTCCAGGCATGAGTTACAAGGCCTCTAAAGACAATGACTCTTTTATAGGGTTTTAGATTATGGTGATGTTCTGTAAATCCTGCTCCAGTCACACAATAGACCAAGAGCAATTAGCATTAATTAAACTATCCCCATAAAGCGGTTGCTACGCTGACACATTGATACCCCGTAAATATACTGAGCCTGTGAACATTCTTAGGGGTTTGCCTTCCACATCACCTCTGGCCCTGGACCCTCCCGCCCTGGGACTGCTCACACCTGGTGTAACACCACTCAGCCAGAACCCAGCCCTGAGGCCCACCACTCGGCACGCTGAACCACCTGGGGATCCTACTAAAATGAGATTCTGATTTGGGAAGTCTGGGGTAGGGCTTGAAATTCTGCAGGTGGATCAATCTCCCTGGTGGTGCCGAGGCTGCTGCACTCCAGACATCACTCAGAGAAGGAACATGGTTGTACAGAAGCCCTCCGCAGTCTGAGGGGGGATGGCGCAGGTTAGGGGCAGGGAGAGCAAGACAAGCCATCCCGTGCACTCCTAATGCTCTGGCCTTCCTGCCCTGCTTTACAGCCAGAGAACTATGGAAGAGGAGAAATAAGCAAGCAGTGTATCATGTAGACACCAAAGTGACCCTCAGAGTCACCCCAGATGCTGGAAGCCTCACCTTCTATGGAGAGTAGCAGAGATTAAGAGAAGAAAAAGAACCAGCCTCTGAAAAAGATGAGCCCAGCAGTATCTCCACCCCTGGGTTCTCTGTATCCTGCNAACAAAGTCCTGAATCTTTTTAACTACTAACAGATATGTGAACAAAGATGGCTTACAAAGGGTGAGTTTCAAGTACAGTCTCTGATATATGGGTATATATGTGTATAATTATTTGATACATGTGTTCAAAATATTTCTGTTTCAAGGACCCAACAGCCATAAATTGAGGAAATAGAAACAGACAAGTTAAACAATTGTTCCAAGCTGGCACCCTGACTCAAGAGAATGTATTATTCATCAATATGGCAGTTTGGATTTCTTTCCAAGTTCATGGCTTCATATTCCAGTCTTATTCCATTTCTTTTTTCACATTAAAATTCTGCAATACTCCAAAAGAACCATAGAGAATTTCAACCTTTCAACTATTAGACAATGGAAAAGTAGAGGGAAATGTGTGTGTGTGTTTGTGTGTGTGTGTGTGTTGTGTGTGTGGTGTGTGTGTGTGTGTGTGTGTATATATATTTAACATTTAAGATGTGTCAAACACTCAAACAATTCATCTTATGAGAAATTACCATAAATAACACATCATCATTGATAGCAACAATAAAGGGCTATTCTACACTAAACTCTTCAGCCAGTATTTGGGTTAGGAAAGGTTTTCTTTTTGGTATTCATTCACTGGATGAAAGAAGGGTTTTTAGGAGGAAGCCAGTGGTTTTGCAGCTTAAATCCGATGGCAGTTAACTTCAAGGGATCTGAGAACTGTAGAATTCTCTGATGATATTTATTATAAAGTACTATGTTTATGCAAGATAGGTAATACCCTTATATGAACATTAACTTCTTTGCAGAGAGATACTTTGGTGGGCATTATCTAATGTATACATTTGCAGGGCTTTCTAGGTGACTCAGTGGGTACAGAAGCCACCAGCAATGCAGGAGCTGCAGGAGTCACGAGTTCAATCCCCAGAATGGGAAGATCCCCTGGAGAAAGCATGGCCACCCACTCCAGTATTCTTGCCTGGAGAAGCCCACGGACAGAGGAATCTGGCGGGCTACAGTCCCTGGAGTCACAAAGAGTCGGACATGACTAAAGTGACTGAGCACTCACACATCCATTTGCGGGACGTTATCTTTAGTAGCTTCTAACTGTGAATTCATGAGGGAACAAGCTATCTTGACAAGATGTTAGTTTTTGTTTACTTTTTCTTTTCTTTTTTTTTATTTTTCCCATTTTCTATTTTTAATTAATTAGCATATTTTAATTGGAGAATAATTACTTAACAATATTGTGATGTTTTTTGCCATACATCAATATGAATCAGCCACAGTAATACAGGTGTCCCCTCCCCATCCTAAATGCCCCCTCCCACTTTTCTTTCTTTTTAAAAGAGACAAATTACTGATTCCATAACCTGATTTGAATTGCTCACCTCTGCCTCTTTGGTTAAATCCAAAATAGAACCATTTTTTAGGCTTTACCATTTTTTCACTTTTAAATTTCTAGGGGATTGTTTTATAGACCTATCTTTACTATCCATATGGGATACAGTAAATCACCAGAAATGTAATGTAAGAAAATATTGTTTTATAATAAGCTATGAACTGGAATGTGATTAATGCACAATTTAGACTGGAAAAATTTCCACCAACATGGCTCAGTAAATATTCCATATATAATGTCTACCTATAATATATTGGGATTTAAAAAGCATACCTTGGATCTTTTCCCTCCTCTTCCCCATCTACGTCATTTGAATGACACTAAACCCATGTCAGTTGGATTTTCAGAGCCAGCCATCGTGATCAGGGGCTGAACAGAGATCAAAGAAGCCAGCTGACTATACCTCAGTGCTGAGTAGATGGCACCTGACTCAAATTGGTGATGGATGGAGCCTTTGAAGGTCCCTAGTATTTCCACCAAGACTAGAGTCAAGAGAAAGAGAGAACAGGCAGCTATTGGGCCCAGATTGTACCATGAGCTTCTTATCCTTCTTTCATTTTCCCAAAAACATGAGAAGAAAACATGAGTATTGTGGTGCTGGAGAAGACTGTTGAGAGTCCCTTGGACAGCAAGGAGATCAAATCTGTTAATCGCAAAGGAAGTCAGCCCTGAATATATTCACTGGAAGGACTGATATTGAAGCTGAAGCTTCAGTACTTTGGCCACCTGATGCGAAGAGCTGACTCATTTAGAAAAGACCCTGATGCTGGGAAAGATAGAGGGCAGAAGGAGATGGGGGTGACAGAGGATGAGATGGTTGGATGGTATCAACGACTCACTGGGCATGAGTTTAAGCAGACTGTGGAAGATGGTGAAGGACAGGAAGGCCTGGTGTGCTGCAGTTCATGTGGTCTCAAAGAGTCAGATACAGTTTAGCAACTGAACAACAATCCCAATTCAGAGACCCTCTGCCCAAAGAGGACGTTGGGAAATGTCTGTAAATATTTTTGATTGTCACAAAGCCAAATGTGCTATGGATATCTGGCAGGTAGTGTCCAGGGCTGCTGCTTGAATTATCAAACCCAAATGCCTACAACATCAGGCTGAGAAACCCTGTCAGTTTCTCACAGATAAGGAAACTGAGCCTGTAAAAGATCCAGAGTTTGTAAATATCAGAACCAAACTCAGGCCTGACTCTTAAGTTGATAATTTTTATCACTAAAATTCATTCCTTCTTGGAGAATAAGAAATAAAATCAGAACATGTTGATCAAATCCAATTATAGACAACTATGAATGTTAGGAGACTGTATCTTACAGGGATTGCAGAACAGTTGATGATTTATATGTGGAAATAGTAAACAAAAAGAAAATTCTTCTAGAAAACCAAACTCTACTCAAATTATGTGAGGAAATAACACCACCACACATACATTCCTATTTTCAGTCAATTTATTAATCATGAAATTTCACTCCTTGTGCTCTCAGTTAACATAGAGTATATTCTTCTGCTTGGCAGCCGAGAGTTGTCAGAGTTTTATTAAGAATAGCAAATTTTGATCCAAATCAAACCAAACATTTTATTGTATGCATTATTTCCAAAGCTTTTCATTTTTAGTTGACCAATATCAAGAGATGTCCTCTGACCATCCAACCTGCTTCATTTTCTTCTTGTTATCTCTTATCAGAGAAATCCAGTGTGGCCAGGATACCAATGGGGAGGCTTCCCTGGTGACTCAGATGGTAAAGAATCCACCTGCAATGCAGGAGACATGTGTTCAATGCCTGGGGTGGGAAGATACCCTGGAAGAAGGCATGACAACCCAATCCATTCTTGCCTGAAGAATCCCACGGACAGAAGAGCCTGGTGGGCTAGAGTCCATGGAGTCGCAGAGAGTCAGACATAGCTGAGCAATTAAATACAAAGGGTACCAATGAGGGATTATGATGAAGCCTTGCAGATGACATTGATAGAGCCCAGTTTTAGTGACAACATTTCACTCTTTGGGAAGTTGGGTTTATTTTGCTTTCTGGTGAGTTTATTCAAATTCTTTGGAGCCTGTCTTTGGAAACTTTATTCCAGCCTCCCTCATCTTCTCATATTGGCCCATCAGCATATCAAATTCCCTTAACCTAGTTTATTGGCTTCTTATTTCCATGCTGTTATCAATAAATCCAAGCATTCCTTAACCAGCTAAATACTTAAGGATAGTGCAATTCTTGACATCGGACTCCTCTTGGAAAATAACTGGAATCGGTGCCCAAATGATCCATAAGGTGTTACCACCGACAGAGCCTTAAGCATTGTCTAGTCTAGAATCCTATTTGTATAGTTAGAGATGATAAGATCCAACAAGGTTGAGTGTCTTGGCCAAGGTAAAACAGCCTGTTAGCGGTCGCAGTGGGACCACAGTCTTTATCTGCTGATTCTCATTTCCAGGCTCTCTGCACTACACTTTCTGACAAAATTCTTTCCAATAGCAGAGCTCACTGGAATGTGTTTCAAGATAATACATGCTAGGTAGGTGGTGGTGAATTCTACCCATGAGATATATTGTAGATTCCAGAGTGGCCTGTGTCTGCTCACTATGAATTCTTTATTTAACGTGTTTTTGTGGCTTATTAACTGGCCTTGCCAAGATAATGTCTGGTGTCTTAGGTTCCGATGTGGCACGGTGATTGTGAGACCCAGCCACTCTCCAGCATGAGAGCAGGAATGCCTTGGCAGTCATTCCGGCTGAGGCATGGGCACTGGTTCCCAAGGATGGCAGCCTCATAGGCCACACATGCAGGGGTCTTTTTTACCAGGATGGTATGTTGGCTTTGTCCAGGTTTCAGTTGTCTTTTATAAATATAATTTTATTTATTTATGTATTTATTGGGGGCTGTGCTGGGTCTTCCCTGCTATGCGAGCTTTTCTCTAGTTGCGGCTAACAGGGGCCACGCTCTAGTTGCAGCGGGCGGGCTTCTCCTGGTGGTGGCTTCTCTTGTTGAGGAGCATGGGCTTCACTACCTGTGGCACCTGGGCTGAGCAGTTGCAGCTTTCTGGCTCTCAAACACAGGCTCAGTAGTTGTGGCGCACGAACTTAGTTCCTCCGCGGCATATGAGATCTTCCCAGATCAGGGATGGAACCTGTGTCTCCTGCGTTGGCAGGCAGACTCTTGACCTCTGAGCCAACAGAGAAGCCCCATCTCTTGTCTTTTGAAAGAGCAACAGCAACCACTCTGACTAAAGGAGGAAAGCGAATCCTGTGTTATTCTGACCAATGATCTGCAGATCCAAGGCATATTTGTGTCCTGGGTGTGGGGGCCCAGTTTCCTGACAGTTATATGGACAAAGTATTAACATGTTTGTCCTGACTCAGTGGGAATGCACAGCACTTGAGCCCTGGAGCATGGAGGACCACGTGGAGTAAGCCCTATTCCCCACATCTTCCAACCTCTGGTTTTAAAACCGAGCCGAGGGGCAAGCACAGGCTTTTTCAGGACATGGCTGGAGGGCTGTCAACAGAAGGGCAAGAGCTAGTACTGTGGCCTTTTTAACCTTGACCATCCTTCTCTTACCACTGGGTTGCTGACCACAGGCAATCACCTACCCTTTGCCGTGTGGCACGTTGTCAGGGTCTCCCTGCTGGAGGCTGTGGCTCACATCCACCCTGTCATCGTCCACTATAGTCCAGCTCCCTTTGTGCAAGGAGCCAGGTTGGATTCACTTTCTGCAAACACAAATTTATAATGTGTGTTCAGCTAGACTTTGCTTAATTATTAAACAGTGCTTAATGGAGCATCTAGTACTGGCCAGGTGTAGCTGCTGGCAGGAGATAACACGGCGAACTTAACTTATGGATAATGTTAATACTGACTGTCTGTATGCGAAGAGTTGACTCATTGGAAAAGACTGATGCTGGGAGGGATTGGGGGTAGGAGGAGAAGGGGACGACAGAGGATGAGATGGCTGGATGGCATCATTGACTCGATGGGTGTGAGTCTGAGTGAACTCCGGGAGTTGGTGATGGACAGGGAGGCCTGGTGTGCTGCGATTCATGGGGTCGAAAAGAGTCAGACACGACTGAGCAACTGAACTGAACTGAACTTGGGGATGGAAAGAAGAGAATGGAGAGATAATGTTTACCGAAAATCTAACAAAACCCACGCACTTTATATATGCTATTACACTGAGTCCTCCCAAGACTCTTGTTGAATGCGTGTGTGCTCAGTCGTGTCCAACCCTTTGCAACCCTTTGGACTGTAGCCTGCCAGGCTCCTCCATCAACGGGACTCTCCAGGCAAGAATTCTGGAGTGGGTAGCCATGCCCTTCTCCAGCAGATCTTCCCAACCCAGGGATTAAGCTCGTGTCTTCTGCATCGGCATGCAGATTCTTTACCCGCTGAGCCATCAGAGAGACCCAAGACTCCCTTTAACATTGTCATTATTATCATCAACTTATGAATTAAGAAACTGGGCTCAAATGTGCTGCATAGCATGCTCGTGTCTCAAAGCTACATGTGGAGAGAAAGGAAGGGAGCCAGATGTCACTGTTTTCTTTAATTGATGTCAGTGGAGGAGAATGTCGCCATACTAGACAGGATCGTGTCTCTGTAGCACCTGGATGGGAGGGGAAGGGATGAGATGGGATGGGAGGGGATGGGAAGGGGCAAGGAGGAGATGAGTGATCCTGAATTGGAACACAGGGTGGGAATCAGAAAGGAAAGTCTCAGCGCCATCAGAGTCCAGTTGGTGGGAAGGACTAACCTGTTCGAAAGGGACTCTGCCACCTTACTCTCCACTCTCTGCTACGTCTAAAATGTGAGGCTGCTTGTTCCCTCTAAGGAAGTCCCCGGGGGACTCAGGCATTTAGGCGTTTTCATGTGTGTGTGTATGTCAGTGTGTGTTAGGAGCATTTTCTTCTCTATATGGCCGTACATACACTCTGCACATAGAGATCGAGGTTAACTGTAATCCCCACACTTTCTTTACATACAGGAAAAAAGCGTGGACAGCAACCACTTCTACTAAAATTTCTCAAAGGCACCGCCTGGTGACAGAGTATGCACTGTAAATTAGATCGTATTTTATCTGCTCCCGGGAATCAGTGTCAATAAGGAGTTAAAAACCCAAGAGGGGAGAGCCAGAANTTACATACAGGAAAAAAGCGTGGACAGCAACCACTTCTACTAAAATTTCTCAAAGGCACCGCCTGGTGACAGAGTATGCACTGTAAATTAGATCGTATTTTATCTGCTCCCGGGAATCAGTGTCAATAAGGAGTTAAAAACCCAAGAGGGGAGAGCCAGAAGGAGAAGCCATGAAAGGATTGATAAAAATCCCTAATAATTAAGGATTTCCAGTATTAATCTTTTCCATCTGGAGCATATGCTTGCAGTCATCATTTTATCTTTAAGAGCCCATTTTTATTTAAGACGAAATGTTCGTGTCTTTTCTCATGCCAGAGAGTACAGAAAAAAAATTAAGGCAGAAATTTGATAAGTACCAGGCAAGCTTCATCGACGTGGACTTTGTTTTTAAAATATCTGCCCGGGAACCTAGAGAATGGTGGATGTGACCCCACTTTGATGAAAAAGCCTCCTATTGTCCACCTTACTGTTTGTTTTTGTGTTCCTGGAAGCCCCATCACTATCTTCCAAGGCTAGAGTTTGGGAGGAGGGGATGACCCATCACTGCTGCTCTCCTGACTTGAGTTAGGGTGGATGATGAAGACAAGAGGTGCTGAGAATGAATGAAAATACAGGATTAGCCCTCAGGTCTCCCAGAGGGAAGGAACAAATCCTGGCAGAAATCATTTGACACAAGCGTCTCAGAGCAAGTGGAGAAACTTAATGAGAGAAGCCAAAAAAGTCGTGCAGATTTCTGTTCATGTGAAAATGTAGCCAAGACTCCTGGCTTAGGTCTCAGTAGAATCAAATCAGCAGACTTTTTATTCCTATCACTGTCAGACCTCACAGGATTTTAAAGAAAATACTATATTGCCTAAGACATATCTCCACTACGAGAGATAGAACCTACCTTAATGTAGCTTTAAGCTAAAATGGAATCTATTGTCTGGTGCTACTGATAAGTTCTGGTGCTGTCTTGCTTTTGGCTAGCTGCATTCAGGCGTTTTGTGAATGGTCTTGGGGCTTCCCAGGTGGCTCAGTGGTAAGGAATGCGCCTGCAATGCAGGAGATATGGGTTCAATCCCTGGGTTGGAAATATCCCCCGGAGGAGGGCATGGCAGCCCACTCCCGTATTCTTGCCTGGGAAACCCCATGGTCAGAGGAGCCTTGCAGTCTGCAGTTCATGGGGTCAAAAAGAGTTGGGTACAACTTAGTGACTGAGCACGCACGCACGGCAACAGTCTCAAAGGACTGACTCTGCTTCTAAGGCTTGGCTCTGATTTCGCTTTTATTCATTGAATGATGAACAGAAGGGTTCAAGATGGGAAGGGTTACCATTTTAAACTTAAGTGGTCCTAAAAACTTAAAATTTCATACAGAAAGAAACCATTTTTGGCCCTGAGCATCCATTCCAGTCCCCCAAAGTTCTCTTGATAGGTAGACAGGCATCATTTGTCCAGCTTCTGTGGGCGAGGTGGAACCCTTGACCAGCAGCAGCTCCATCTTCATCCCTTGGGGTAGGAGAGAGGCAGGTCCACAGGAAGGCAGGTAGGAGCCAAAGGTCTCCATTCCAGGGCTGCAGGAGATCCTGGTGCCACAGTGGGAGAAAAAGACTTAGGAACAAATGAGAGCTTGAAAAAGGTAGAATGAGCAGATTCAGTGGTGAGCAGATGCTTGGAGAACCAAAGGGAAATATATTGGAGTTGGGGGTAGATTTGTCAGAGGCATCCAGAAGCAGAGATGACTCTAGGGCTTAAGTCTTCCACTGCACACAGCTGAACTTCCCATCAGCACTTCTCAGATCTATGGAGGGAGCTGGAAATTGATGACAGGCCTGTAACTCTACAAACATGCCCTCTCCTAATCCCGTCACAGCCTCACTCAGCATTCTGTTCTCTGTTCTCAGTTTCCGAATCTCTCTCTCTATTCCTCCTCCCACCCCACCCTCCCTCCTCCTCTTCTTTCTCTTTAAAACAGCTCTTTGCAAACAACATACAATGGTACCATTTAGGGAGGACAATTACTTTCAATCCACTTTTACTTAGAGCTGCTTTCACCATCATTGTGGTGGAGACGAAATCCTGACTTTTCCATGTTGAGAAAATTAAAAGTGTCTCCAGGGTCAGAGCAAACAATCCTTTAAATGCCAGCTGCAGGGAAAATGCCCACATAAAGGGACTGCTCCCTTCCTGACACCACAACCTGTAATTCACTAGTCTTCCCAAAAGAATAGATCTACTACCCATTCTGATTATCTTTCAAGGCACCAACAATGGGACCCCTCACCTCAGCATGCCCACAGTGGCCAACCAGTTCTCACACACCAACAATCATGAGAATGTCTCTTTCCTAAGACAAGGTCTGCAAGACCACATTTGTTCCAGAAGAAAAGGTCATCTCTCCACTGATGGGGTACACAGATGGGACAAATGTAGAATTTGCTTTCAGTTATGCAGAGAATGGCTGCATTTCTACACTGCTTGTCCTCTGCAGACACAACCATGAGCCACCAAACAGTGATTATTAGGTAAGAGAAGTTGGTAAATGCTACTGAGACGAGGTGTGCCCTATAATTAAAGGACTGGTGTCAGTGTGTAATATATAATGGGTCTATCAGTGAATCAACAAAACGTTTACAGGTTATAAGTACATATTTACAGACACAGGC
>SJYA01002583.1:460612-477964 GCA_006410615.1 Neotragus moschatus | reverse complement strand
CCAACCACTCCATCCTAAAGGAGATCAGTCCTGGGTGTTCATTGGAAGGACTGATGCTGAAGCTGAAACTCCAATGCTTTGGCCACCTGATGTGAAGAGTTGACTCATTGGAAAAGACTCTGATGCTGGGAGGGATTGGGGGCAGGAGGAGAAGGGGACGACAGAGGATGAGACGGCTGGATGGCATCATCGACTCGATGCACATGAGTGTGGTAAACTCTGGGAGTTGGTGATGGACAGAGAGGCCTGGTGTGCTGCGAATCATGGGGTGGCAAAGAGTCCGACATGACTGCACGACTGAACTGAACTTGAAAGTTTAGAAACATGTTTCTAATGCTAAAAACATTGTACATGATTTATTATGGCATATGGCCATCCTAGGTGATGCTAGTAGTGGTAAAGAATGCGCCTACCAATGCAGGAGATTCAAGAGATGCAGGTTCGATCCCTGGATTGGGAACATCCCTTGGAATAGAAAATCAACTTGCTCCAGTATTCTTACTTGGAAAATCCTATGGGCATTGCCTTGGCATAGTGCCTGCCTTGCTGCAGCCTATGGACTCACAAAGAGTCAGACCTGCCTTAGTGACTGAACAACAAGCTACACTGCATGTCTGTGACCCACCCCTGCCTGGAGGGTCTCTCTGCAGGCACCTGCATGACTCCCTTGCTCACCTCCTCAATGGAACCTTCTCAAAGAGGCTTTCCTTGGTAACACTACTCAAAATTTCAACTTCTTCCTTCGCCTCCATCCTCATCACTTTTTAGTGTTATTTTGTGCTTTATTTTCCATAACATTTATCACTAGAGTGACCGGGTGAATGTTACCTGTTGCCATGTGACAAATGATCCCCAAATGAATGACTTAAAGCAGTGCACACATTGACTTCCTCTTAAGTGTTCTCATTGCACACGTGGAGACAGATGTGTTAATTAGCTCAATTGTGGTCATCATTTCACAGTGTGAATGTATAAGATAACACCATGTTCCATACACATATACAGTTTTTACTTATCAAGTATACCTCGATAAACACGGCAAAAGAAAATAATACATGCATTCTTTCGGTGTCTGGGTCAGGCATCCAGGCACAGATTAGCTGGGTTCTCCAAGCTTAAGGGACTCTCCCAAGGCTGCAGAGTGTCAGCTGGGGCTGGAGTCATCTGAGGGCTCAGCTAAAGAAGGACGTGGTTGTTGCCATAGTCAGTTCTCCGTGGGTTGTTGGACTGAGGGTGTCCTTTCCTCACTGGCTGTTGGCTGGAGGCCAGCCTCAGCTGCGTGCCACGTGGCTGCTGTGCTGCGTGTGCTCAGTCCTGTCCAGCTCTCTGCAACCCCCAACCCCATGGACTGCAGCCCGCCCAGCCCCTCTGTCCGTGGGATTCTCCAGGCAAGAATACTGGAGTGGGTTGCCATTTCCTTCTCCAAGGGATCTTACCAACCCAGGGATGGAACCCGCATCTCTTGTGTCCCCTGCACTGGCAGGTGTATTCCTTACCACTGTGCCACTGTGTGCCGGATGGACTTACCAAAGTGGGTGAACCCAGAAAGCAAGACAGGGTGACAAGACAGAAGCCACGTGCTTTTATAACCTAACCTTGGAAATGATCCCATCATTTATTTCTGTTTTGTACATAAGTTCGTTTGTATCTCTCTTTTTTTTTAGAATCCACATATAAGTGATATTATATTTGTCTTTGTCTGGCTTACTTAACTTAGTACAATAAGCTCTAGGTATATCCATTCGTTGCTGCAAATGGCATGATTTCATTCTTTTTAATGACTGAGTAATATTGCATTGTATATATGTACCATCTCTTTATCCATTCCTCCGTTGATGGACATGTATGTTGCTTCCATGTCTTGGCTGTAGTAAATAGTGCTGCACTGAATATTGGCGTTCCTTTTCAAACTATGAAGACGTAGAGATGGCCAAAATGCACATGAAAAGATGTTTAACATTGCTAATTGAGACATGTATAGGGATTTTATTAACAGAAGTTATGGCATATTCATAAACAGTTTCCATTATAGGTATTGTGTGGATGACCTCAGTCCCCTCCCCCAGCATCATTTGTTAAAAAGCCAGCTTCTTGGACCTTCTGTGCAGACTTTTATCCAAAAAGATGTAGTGACATTGTGGGTGGAATATTCTGTCTGCCAAGACAGCTAAAGAATTTTCATGGCCCTTTCATGCTCACATTCTCCTCATGGTCAAGCGCTTTTGGGAGCTTATGGACTGTGATCTGGTCTGCATCCATGGAATCAAGCTGCTCACATGAAGCAGAAACCGAGTGCCTTTTAAAGAGCAGGCTTGAAAGCCTGGCAAGACTCACAGGTCATGAAAGAAACTGTGTAGGGAGACGTGAAACAGAATGGACCTTGAAATATGAACAGCAACAGCAGGGGAAGAGTGACAGTCCTTTAAAGAGTTAACCACTTGTAAGGGTAACACTTCTTTTTTGCAGAGATGTTAGAAAAGAAAGAAAACCAGAAATTTCTTCAGCAGCCTTGTGGTTAGACCAGCAGGAGTCTAGAAAGTACTACAAATTATTTTAAAGGGAAAAATCAACACTGCAGATGAGCTCTGCAGTGCAGAAATAATAGTAGACTAGAAAATAATGTAATCGCTATTTTTTTCCTGTCTGGCTTGTTAATTTCCTCTATTACAGCATCTGTCTTTTGCTACCTACTGAGAGATGGCTCCAAGTAATATGTGAAATTATTTCATTATTCAGTGTTATTTACCTTGCCAAGTGCACAGATCCAAACCGCAAGGAATTAGAATGACAAAGATAGATAGTTCATATTTTGCTAATTGCATGTCTTTAATCTCTATGACTTTAAATATGATTAAATGAACCCTTCACATAAATTAACAACCAGCACCAGGGTAATTAATCTCTCTGTGTCTGTTCATATAAGTCAAACTTGTCTTTGAATATCATATAATCAAGTCAGTAGGGACTATGTAAAGTGACCGAGCTAAAGTCTCCCATCCAGATCCTTACATGGGCTGTGTTCTCTTCATAACTAAAATATTATCTTGAAATAAGTAGGGAACCTTTTGTATACTTGGTGAAATGTCTACATGTTACTAAAGAGAAACCACTACAAATGTTCAGAGTTGCAGGTGTTCAATGAATCCAGTGGCAGCTGAAAGTGAAAGTGAAACTCACTCGGTTGCGTCCAACTCTTTGCGACCCAGGAATTCTCCAGGCCAGAATACTGCAGTGGGTAGCTGTTCCCTTCTCCAGGGGATCTTCCCAACCTGGATCAAACCCAGGTCTCCCGCACTTCAGGTGGCTTCTTTGCCAGCTGAGCCACCAGGGAAGCCCTTCAGTGGTAAACTGTAATTTGGGGAGTGGGAGGGTGGACTTGGCTTTGGTACTAACTGTGTGATCAGAGACAAGCCAATCGACCTTTGTGAACTGAAGGTAAAAGGTAATTGAAATATGCAGTTGATAAGAGGTTGAACTGGAATAGGAAATGGCAACCCACTCCAGTATTCTTACCTGGAAGATTGCACGGACAGAGGAGCCTGGCGGGCTACAGCCCATGGAGTGATACAGAGTTGGACACGACTGAGTGACTGGGCAGAACAAGTTGAACTGATCTCTAGGGAAGCAAATGCACAGAGATATTAAATACTTAAAGTCTCTGCTCTTTGATGTGAAAGTTCACCAAAGGAACGTAGGTTTTCAGTGTTCTCTCTACCTTTCTTTCATCGATCCCTGAACTGCTTACTAATACCTCCTGTGGATGGAGTGCTGTGCCCCACACTAATGCGTGAGTTTACTTCTGGCATAGCGTGATGCATCCCATAAAGACGCTTTCCAACAAGTGTCACCTGAATTTGATTTTGTAATTATTTATTTTAAGGAAACTGAAATCAAAGATCCCATTTATCAAAAATAACTGGAATTTAGACTAAAAATATGTTAGACTATAAAGCAGAAAGTTTCAGCAATGGACATAGGATAATAGGTTCCTATTTTCATAAGTAAAGTAAGTTTCCTTCCTTGAGGTTCATGTGTAGAAATTGGTGGGGTTTGCAAATTTTAAGTCTTATCTGCTGAAGACTCTGTGGAGTATCAGCCTCTCGAAGTGACACCGGACAGGGATAGTTTTTCCAGCTCCTTGGGTGGTTTTTAATATGCAGCCAAGGTCAAGAACTGTTGCGCTGAACTCTCTCATTCCCAAACAAACTTGCTGTCAGCTATCTGGCAGTGCAGACCGCTGCGAGTAGGCACGCGGATCGCTGATGATTCGCCAGGAGCAGATGATGATTTCACTGTTTCCTTCCTCAGCAATTATTCGCATCATGACAGGGAACCTTTATAACCAGCAAAGCCCTATCTTCCTGAATTGTAACTTCTGGTAGTGTGGGGGTTTTAATCCTTTTACCTCCTTGCAGCAATTCTACATGAGAAAATATTTTTTGAATTTCTTTTTCAGTTTTTACTATTCTATTTATTTTTCCCATTACTTTTTTTTATTTTTTGAAGTATACTTGATTTGCAATGTTGTGTTAGTTTCAGGTTTACAGGAAAGTGACTCTGTTTTATATATATATATATATATATATAAAAGTAGATTCTTTTCAATTATAGGTTATTACAAGATGTTGTATATAGTTCCCTGTGCTATACAGTAGGTCGTTGTTAGTTATCTATTTTTGTATGTAGTACTGTATCTATATTAATCCCAAACTCCTAATTTAGCCCTTCTCCCCCTTCCCTCTTGGTTATCATAAATTTGTTTTCTATATCTGTGGATCCATTTCTGTTTTTTTTTAATAAGTTAATTTGTTTCTTTTTTATTAGATGTAAACGGTATCATGCAGTATGTGCCTTTTGACATAAAATGTGCTCGCTAACCAAACAGGAAGCCCAGAGTATATTATGATGGTCAGAATAAAACTTGAAGGACAGCAAGCAGATCCTCAGAGTTTGGAAGGGGACAGAAAACCTCNAAATTCTGTTGAAAAAATGATATAACATGTTTTATTAAAATATGTGTTATAACTAAGGATATTTTCTTATATGTCAGCCCGCCGTTTTAAAAAAATCAATAAGATAAGGTCTAGTGGCTCTCTCTTAGTCTCAGACACCTTATCATAAATTATCTCATCTTTCAAGATGGCGCCCAACTCACAACACTTGAAAAATTCTTCAGCATAATTAAAGCTACCTTTTCCATATTTATCATTCAGATGTTAGGGTATAAAAGAGCATGACATCTGCCATAAGAAAGGAAATATGAGGAAATTTTTATCTACATTTCTACGTAAGACATAATCACTGTCTGGGTATAGATGCTCACTGAGAACATTGTGACAGGGCAGGAAATTCAGAGGAATACACATTCCAAAGCACTTTTATCCCTGACAGGGCACTTTTAAGGTTTCAACTGTTTTCATTTCATTGTTTTGTTTTTTCTTTTTTTTTTTTTTGGTTTTTCCCAGAAGAAAAAGTCCTACCAGTTAATCCCACTCTCCTTGAAAACAGATCATGAGATACTCAACGGTTTCTAAACCCATGTATAGAAAACTTATTATTCACCAAAAAAGATTTCCCACATGCTGGTTTCTCATCACAAGTTGTATGCATAACAATTTTGAGTGCTGTAAGAAATGGGTTTTATAGCCCTCATTTGGGCATTGTGAACTCACATACTACTTTACAGGTGGTGAGAACAACATCTTTTTTGTTGGAAAGATTTTTCCAGCAAATCCCAAGATGTGGTCTTGACTCTCTTCCCTTGAGTCTTACATCAGTGCTGCAAATTACCACTTCTGCTGGTCATTCGGCTTCCTTGAACATCAGTGATATTTCAGTGCTGGTGGAAGACCAGAATATGTAGCTGGGACCTTAACCTAATGAAATCCTTAGACCCACCTTTCTTTGAGAAACTATTTCAAGTACAGATAATTTGTTTATAAATATCAAATTTTACCCCAAATGTATAATACAAATTTAAACATAGTTAACTACCTAATATGGAGATGGAAATGGCAACCCAATCCAATATTCTTGCCTGGAAAATTCCATGCACAAGAGGGGTCTGGTGGGCTACAGTCCATGGGGTCACAAAGAGTCAGACATGACTGAGCACACACACAACTACTTAATAAATGCTGATAGAATTGGGTTTTTATGCAAATAGAAGGTGGTAATCACTCAGCCAACAAACTGCATTTATTTGGTTATCTGTTATTTTGATGCTGAAAATGAACAAATAAACCTGGACTAACAGGGAAAAACACAATTTGCCTACAAATGAATTCAGTGTAGATAATTAAAAATATCAAATGTTAGATGTTGTGAAGAAAAGACAGTTTTTTGAGTAAGGAATTCAGTTGGTACAAACAGTCTTATTTTCCTGGGAACTTTTTTACTATTCGAATTACAGTGAACCACCAAATTCTTTTAGAAAGGAAAGAATGATGGGATTCAATGGTGGGATAAAACAGTCGCCCACCCCCAAAACGTGGAAGGAAACTTTTTATAAACTGTGTATGTGTGTGCTTACCATTTTGAAAAATATTCAGAGTCTACCAGTGAATGATGGAGATTGTTTTTAGAATGGTGTACTGGCTACCTACTGCTGAGTCACAAATTACCCCAGATTTGTTGGTCAAGAACTATAGCATTTGTTATTACACAAAGTCTATGGGTCAGGAATCCAGCACAGTCTAACTGTGCCCTGTGGCCCATCATAGGGACAGATAAATTGCTATCGAGTGTCAGCTACAGCTCAAAAACTTGACCAGGAACCACCACACTCCACACTCCCTCACAGGGTTGTTGGGAGGATTTAGTTCCCTGCAGTTGGGGGAACTGAAGGCTGCAGTTCCTCACCAGCTGCTAACTAGATGCCTCCATTTTTTTCTTGCCCGTTGGACCTCTCCTTGGGGCAGCTCACAAAGGAAATCTGGCTTCATCAGAATGAGTTAGAGGGAGGGTGAGAGAGAAGACAAGTTACAGGAAAGTCACGGTCTATCGCCTGATTTCAGAAGTGAAGTCTCATCACTTTTTTTCAAATTTTGTTTTGAGAAGCCTGTTAACTTGGTCTGGTCCACATTCAAGGGGAGGTGATCACACATAGAAGCAAATACCAGCAAGGAAGCTCTTTGAGACCCATGTCAGAAAGCACCTACCACAAGCAGTGATGGGTTTCCACTTCAATGCTGGTAAAATGAAAGGAGGAAGATCATAGACATGATTACGTTCCCACCATGACTTTGCTCCAAAATATTAAAGATTTACAAGGCATTGTCTTTCTAGGACCTGATTCGATTTCTATGACTGTATGTATAGCCAGAACTGGGCAACTTTGCAATCCCTATTATCATTTAGGTTTACTTTTTTTAATGAAATTTTCTTATTTAAAATGTGTGTTTAGTAAATTACAAAAAGAGAGCAAGAAGAAGAGAGAAAGGAATCAAACTCAGGCTGGACTAGTCTGTACAGACTGTAGCCTCCCAGGCTCCTCTGTCCAGAAGATTCTCCAGGCAAGAATACTGGAGTGGACTGTCATGCCCTCCTTCAAGGGATCTTCCCCACCCAGGGATCGAACCCATGTCTCTTATGTCTCCTGCATAGGCAGGGGGACTCTTTACCACTGGTGCCATCTGGGAAGCCCAGTAAAACAAGAGGAAGAAGAAAATCAAAGAAATGGTTAAGTTCTCATCATGACTTTCCTCCAAAATATTAAAAACTTACAAGTCATTGTCTTTCTAGAACCTGATACAATTTCTATGACTGTATGTATAACCCAAACAAGTTAGCAATCTTTATTATCATTTAATCTTACTTTTTAAATGATATTTTCTTGTTTAAAATGTGAATTAAGAAAATTACAAAAAAGAGAGCAAGAAGAAGGGAGAAGGGACTCAAACTCAGCCTGGAATAGTCTATACTGGATACAACCTGGATATTGTGTTTGTTTCTACTGATTGATTGAAAGAACTATCAGGAAATAATCTTGAGCTACATGTGGTCCTATGTGAACATATGTGTGTGGGCATATATGTTTTTACAATGAGAACACACACAAGGAAGAGAATCCACGTCCCAGTGGGTGGCCTTGTATATTTCCCTTGTGCCTTTCTCACTGTGGCCATAAAACTGGGCAGAGGGATGTTTCAAGTTATTAGCTGTTGCCTAAAGTACTCCTGTCTCCAAAAGGCATTTACTTTCTCTGATGTATGCTATTATCTTTTTTCACCAAACAGAAACCCCAATGGATATGACTTAGTACACGTCCCAAGTTATATTTTGTCTT
This sequence comes from Neotragus moschatus, assembly GCA_006410615.1. Taxonomy (NCBI): domain Eukaryota; kingdom Metazoa; phylum Chordata; class Mammalia; order Artiodactyla; family Bovidae; genus Neotragus; species Neotragus moschatus. Next base: position 469,677 of record SJYA01002583.1, on the reverse strand, counting down.
TAAATGGAGGCTCATTTCAGTTGTCCCTACATTCAGTTGTCCCCTTTATTATGCTGGTTTATGGATGACCATCCTGCCAGTACTGCTTCTCACTCCATAAAGCAAGGATCTTCCACTTCCTTAATTAGCAGGGTACAAATAGTATTACATAGAGCCAAGGGGAAAGTCCTTTTCTAATAAAATCTGATAAAACTTTGCAAGCTATGTGTGAGTCTGCCCGCGTGCATGCAAGCACATGTGTCTGTGTGGCCTGAAGTCTCAGAGGCGCATATTTTTCAAGAGTCATGGCTCACAAAGCAACATGGCTGCCCTAACAGTTACAGTCTCCCCACAATGACTGAAAGTGGCGTGAAGATTTTTCTGCCTGGAACAAGTTTATTGTTCAATTAAAAAGCCAAACCGTGCTTTGTTTTGCTTTGGAGCTGGAAAGAGGAAAGAGAAAAAGCTTAACCATTCAAGAGACAGATGAATTGCTTTTTCTAAACAGACCCATTGCGTTTATAAACGTGGGTCTCCCATAATTTTAAAAAATCGTTTATATGTGGGGATGAGCCTTATAAACAGTACAGCCTAGTCAAGGCTCTGGTTTTGTCCAATGAAAGGACTGGACCCGACAAGACCACCAATTGTTCTGTTGTGTTTTGGAAGTTTGATCCAAGTTTACATTTCCAGCCAATGTTTCACCCTTTGTGTTTATGACAGCACAAAGGAGCAAGCGCTGGGAATTTCTCAAGGGGGAGTCAGGCCAGTGTGCACTGTTACTGAGAAGGAGAGAGGAGGCGAGGAACAGAGCCTCATGTGGGAGGGAAGGCAGGAGAAAGGGTGATCCCTCTTGGCTTGACATTTAAACCCCAAACTGGATTCTCCTCTGTATCAAAAGCGAAAATATTTTCAGTGTTTGGACATAGGCGGGAATTGCTAAATGGAGATTTAAGTCTGAGAAAGGACCTCGGCATCAACCATTTGCACAGCTGCTGGAAATGGCTCCGGACCATCCCAGTATGTCTAGCAAATATAAATATTGACCATGTGCACTTCTAGACTTTGTTTAGGGTTGTCCCTGATGATAGTGAGCTAGTAAGTACCTTACTAAACACACAGTATGGTGTTAACTGCCACCCATGACATTTCCATGCATTAAAATAGCCCTTTTATGGGAATTAGAAAGTATCGCACATGGTTATTTTGGTAAACTCAAGAGGAGTGACTATGTGTTAGTATCTGTGAAACTATTTTAAATACATAGGTGCTTTTTTCAATGGAGAGAGGAGGAAATGCCCGTGTTAAACTCCGCGTTCACTTATTCTGGGATTCTTTGTCCTCCAGTGGCTGCCATGTTCTGCTGTCCACCTGCCCTTCCAACCAGCTCGAGAACTGAGTCTCTTTGGGTTTGATGTCATAACAGTGCCACAAGCTGTAGCGCTCCCTGATCTCTTTGCTGCTGCTGCTGCTGCTAAGTCACTTTAGTCATGTTCGACTCTGTACAACCCCATAGACGGCAGCCCACCAGGCTCTCCCATCCATGGGATTCTCCAGGCAAGAACACTGGAGTGGGTTGCCATTTCCTTCTCCAATGTATGCAAGTGAAAAGTGAAAGTGAAGTCTCTCAGTCGTGTCCGACTCTTAGCGACCCCATGGACTGCAGCCCGCCAGGCTCCTCCATCCATGGGATTTTCCAGACAAGAGTACTGGAGTGGGGTGCCATTGCCTGATCTCTTTACCTCAGTCAGAATCCCAGAATCCCATGGCTGGGCAACCTGTGAGGCTAATTTAAGGTTTCATAAAGTGCATTCCTAGTAACTGAAACTCGGTTGCCTTGCGTTGTCATCCAGGAACTTCGGAACTCGTAGTTTACCTGATGAAGTGGTTCTTGTGACCCTCACTCTGTAAATTCCCCCTAAAATGCTAATACAAATGGCTCCTAGAATGGCTTTTTATGGCTGAGTAATTCTCCATTGTATATATGTACCACATCTTCTTTATCCAGCCCTCTGTCAATGGGCGTTTAGACTGTTAAAGCTATTAACGTTCTTAAGGGAACTGCTTGATCAGGTTTAGAAAAATTCTCAGCAGGAGATGAAGTCCAAGACAACCTTCTGTACCTCACTCCCAGTGCCCATTCTCCCACCTATGAGCACATTTCCATTCCATGAAAAATCGCAAATTTCATCCTCACCTTCTTAAAACCTACAGGAGTATTCGGGTAGTACTAAAGCTCCTTGCCCCCTCTAAGACTTCGTTAATGTCTGTGAGAGCACTTGGACTGGCCTTTCTACATCTTGAATAGTCATGACAAATACAGTGGGCCATACCAGCAGAAAAGTAAGGGAAACGGCCATTAATACGCTCCTAAAGACAGTAATGATATTAAGCACTGTGAAATTTACCAACAGCTGGCTGTAAGCCAGTGTAAACACTCCAATTTGGGTTTCAATGGTTGAAGGTTAACAAGCCAAGAGTTTCTTCTTCTCTTCAAGGAGTAGCATCCTTCCTTCTGGATGTACCCCCAAACAGCCCTACTCAGGATAAAAATAAGATTCCTTCTTGTGTGTTTCATCAGGAGGCTTACACATGACTTCTGATGAGCTTTTTCACTGAAAAGCAAATTTCATGTATCAGAAAAACAGTGAGCAACAGAGATTTTTTTTTTTCCTAATGAACCAAAATAAGGGAATGCAGGCATTCCTAGAGTGTTTTTAGAGTTAAAGCAGAAGTTACATATGACTAGAATCACCTGAAACTTGCATTTAAGATATGCCCGTGGCATTCAGTCTCCCTAAATCAGTGGTCCCCCAGCTCTCTCCCCTGTTAGAACACACAGGAGTTTTGAAAACCTCCAGTGCCCACGATGTACTCTATCCTAATGAAATCATCATCTCGGGAGGTCACATCCAGCCATCAGTGCTGTTTTAAAACTCCCCGGGGAATTTCAGTGTGCAACCAAGGCTGAGCATCAGTGCATTAAATCAAGCACTTTGAGTGTCTGCAGGTGTGGGCTCTGCGCTTGGAGCATTTCTGTCTCCAAGATCCATATGTTCTTTCCTTCCACAAACACGTGATTATTCAGCAGACACTCTGAAATAAAAACCAAGGCAAAGACTTGTGAAATCAAACAAGAAACAAATGAAAAATTGGCCAGGTGACATAACCCCCGCCAATTTAAGAAGTGAGATGGGAGGCAGTGGACTGTTCCCAACCTGAGGTATTTTTCTCATAGTGACAACTTTATAAGGGACAGAAATTCTCGAGAATAACAATGTCATGCTCTCTTCTCTTTCCAAGTAAAGAGCATAGCATTGGCAGAACTCAACCTTGGGTGTGTGCATGCTAAGTCCCTTCAGTTGTGTCACACTCTTTGTGACCCCGTGGACTGTAGCCCACCAGGCTCCTCTGTCCATGGATTCTCCAAGCAAGAATACTGGAGTGGGCTACCATGCCCTCCTCCAGGGGATCTTCCCAACCCAGGGATCAAACCCTCGTATCCTGCAGCTCCTGCCTTACAGGCAGATTCTTTACTGCTGAGCCACTGGGGAAGCCTGGACTCAAACTTGGTATCCTCTAAAGATGATCTGAAAATAGAAATTAGCAGGAGACTCCAACAGGAAGTTCGGTTTACTAGCTTTATCTTTCAGTAGGCGAACCCTGTATACTATAAACAAATCCAGAAGGAGATCAAGGATTTCTCAATTAATTTCCGATGATGAATTTGGTGGTGACATTTAAGATAAAATAAAATTACATTGATAATGATTTACTCAGCAAAGTAACCTACACAATTAGAAGAATTTTGGAAATGCTAAAATCTTTCATCTGTGCAGAGACTGCAAGCTTAATCTTAGCCATCTTATTCTCAGTTTTCTCCGCATAATTTACACTTCTCTTCTGGTATTGTACTGTTGTTGCTGTAGTCCCATTTGGATTCATCAACTAAATTGAAGTAGTTTTAAAAGATAACACAGTATTGCCTAATTCATCAGTTCTTAATTCTACCATATGCACTCAGATATGTCATGCAAGTGGTATTTTTAAGTGTCTTCAAGTTCCTCCTCAGGTCAAGGAGGTACTAATTATTTTTACTATAAACTTAACTGAAGAACAGTAGATTTCCAGTGATTTTTATATTCCATCCTGCCCTTAAGTTCTATTGTCCAGATCAGAGTCATTTAATGTTGATATTAAAGTCACTATCTTTACTATTTAAAATCTTATAAGGAAAAAGAAACCCCAAATATAATTTCCTAGAATTAGGAAACAAATAAATTTACTAAGCATACATTTTATGCAAGCTGGACTCTGTAGTAGGAGCTGTAGACACATCAGGAAACAAAAGAAAAACAAAATCCTTTGAGCTTATGATCTACAGAAGAAGGCACACAATTTTTAAAAATTAATATGTATCAGGTGCCACAGAGATAAAGTGTGAGAAAGAAGTGAGAGGATTTTTGTNTAAGCATACATTTTATGCAAGCTGGACTCTGTAGTAGGAGCTGTAGACACATCAGGAAACAAAAGAAAAACAAAATCCTTTGAGCTTATGATCTACAGAAGAAGGCACACAATTTTTAAAAATTAATATGTATCAGGTGCCACAGAGATAAAGTGTGAGAAAGAAGTGAGAGGATTTTTGTTTGAAAGAGGTTATTGTGGAAGGCTTCATCCAGGAGGTAACCTATGAGAAGAAACAGGCGGCACAAGGAGTAATTGAGCAGGCTGAGTAAAGATGCTGTTTACAGGGATATGGGTAGGATTAAGGGCAGGGGATAGTGAGCGCCCAGGGACTAGCTGCAGCAGGAACCAGTTCTACTCATAGTCCTGAAGGGGCAAAGCTATAGCAGAGGGAGAGGGGCTGTGTGTCAGCAGTGGGGACTAGAGGGAAGGAACACAGCCACTGCCTAAACCCCCAGGAGGAAGTGTTAGAGGAGACTCTCCCTGCCCCTTCCTGCTCCTGCCTCCCATGGAACAAGGGAGCTTGGTGAAATGACTTGTGGAGGTCAGCCCTGTGCAGCCCGAGAGGACCAGGGCATAGAGGAAGTGCCAGGGAAATGGGACGGATGGTGTGAGCCATCTCACATGCCAGAGACAGCGCTCCAACCATCAGCAGAGCCCTGGGGGGAGGGGGCAGTGGGGAGAGGTGCTTGGCACGTTCTGGAAACAACGAAGTGGAGGTGGAGGGTGGGGTTCCAGGACGTGATCTCAGTGACCAAATGGAAACACAACAGGAAACTGGGTCACTGAGGTGAGTCAGGGCAGAAGGTGTAGGAGCGTGTGTTCTCCACAAGGCTTTGTCTCTTACTTTATTCCAAGTGAGAGGAAGAGGCTGGTGGAGAGTTTTGAGCACAGGAAGTGCATGGCAGCTGTGTGGGAAATAGATTTCTAAGGGGCTAGAATGGAAGTGACTGTCGTCACTCAGAGGGTAGATTAATTACAGTCTCTCTACTTTGCGCTGATGAGAGAGACTCAAGTCCCATCCATGTACCTGGTCACCAGTCGCGTATGCAGGCAGGATCACACTTGCATTGGGGCAAGATTGCACTTCATCATGGTTATAGAGAAAGCATGTTAACATTTAGAAAAGCTAGATGTTTGTTTAGCCCTAGGCTGACAGAGACCCCCCAGTATCCGTCACTATGTATCAAGTGGACGTTTGGTCTGTTTTTATAGTACCCAGGTCATAGAGAATATTCTAATAACAAAAATTAGCTATGACAGGGACTGCCCTGGCAGTCCAGTGGCTGAAATGCTGGGCTCCCAATGCAGGGGGCCTGGGTTCTATCCCTGGTTGGGGAACTAGATCCCATATGCTCCAAGTAGGAATTTGCATGTGGCAATGAAGAAGATCCTACATGCCGCAACTAAGACCCAGAGCAGCCAAATAAATAAATATTTAAAAAAAATAATAATAAGCTGTGCCAATACACTGGCCCTGAGCACGCTGTCTCATGCATTGAACCTGGACTGGAGATCTAGTTCACATATGGTAATATACATGTTTCAATGCTATTCTCTCAAATCATCCCACCCTCCCCTTCTCCCACAGAGTGCAAAAGTCTGTTCTTTACATCTGTGTCTTTTTTGCTGTCTCACATATAGGGTCATTGTTACCATCTTTCTAAATTCCCTACATATGCATTAATATACTGTATTGGTGTTTTTCTTTCTGACTTAGGTCACTCTGTATAACAGGCTCCAGTTTCATGGGGAGAGAGGTGGGAGAGGGGTTCAGGATGGCGAACACATGTACACCCATGGCTGATTCATGTCAATGCATGGCCAAAACCACTACAGTATTGTAAAGTAATTAGCCTCCAATTAAAATAAATTAATTAATTTAAAATAAATAAACATAAGAAATAAGCCATGACAACATTTATATTGCAGGGAAAATTGAAATATGAGACCTACATAATCACCTATCAATGAGCTCAAAGTAAATACCAGTACCAGACATCATGAATATATTTGGGACATGATGCCTTTACATACTAAACTGATTTTTCTGTAGAATTTTCTGTTTGTGGTNACATAAGAAATAAGCCATGACAACATTTATATTGCAGGGAAAATTGAAATATGAGACCTACATAATCACCTATCAATGAGCTCAAAGTAAATACCAGTACCAGACATCATGAATATATTTGGGACATGATGCCTTTACATACTAAACTGATTTTTCTGTAGAATTTTCTGTGTGTGGTTTAGATGAGATTTTATTGAAAGTTTATAGGAGTTCTCTAGAAGATTCCTTCCAAGGAGAAGATCCTACCAGGAAGCATGTATAGAGTACGTTATATATTGACATAGTATTTGGGAAGTGGAGCTTTGACTGTCCTTAACCTGCACCCCAGTACTCTTGCCTGGAAAATCCCATGGATGGAGGAGCCTGGTGGGCTGCAGCCTGTGGGGTCGCTCAGAGTCAGACACGACTGAGTGACTTCACTTTCACTTTTCACTTTCCAGCATTAGNCATAGTATTTGGGAAGTGGAGCTTTGACTGTCCTTAACCTGCACCCCAGTACTCTTGCCTGGAAAATCCCATGGATGGAGGAGCCTGGTGGGCTGCAGCCTGTGGGGTCGCTCAGAGTCAGACACGACTGAGTGACTTCACTTTCACTTTTCACTTGCCAGCATTAGAGAAATGGCAACCCACTCCATTGTTCTTGCCTGGAGAATCCCAGGGACAGGGGAGCCTGGTGGGCTGCCATCTATGGGGTCGCACAAAGTCGGACATGTCTGAAGCGACTTAGCAACAGCAGTCTGCAGTAAAAGATGGATTCCTAGAAGGTTCCATCTGGATTCTGCTCAACCACTGTGCCTCACCTCAATTCTAGTTGTGTCACTGGGCTCAATGAGATACTTAGAACAAATTTTTTAAGTTTTTTTAGTTGGACAGGATGGATGTTCATTTGTTAATTGTGCCAAGTCACTTCAGTCATGTTTGGCTCTTTGCAACCCCATGGACTGTAGCAGACCAGGCTCCTCTGTCCATGGATTCTCCAAGCAAGAATACTGGAGTGCGTTGCCAGTTCCTTCTCCAGGGGATCTTCCTGACCCAGGGATCAAACCTGTGTCTCTTATGTCTCCTGTATTGGCAAGCAAGTTCTTTACCACTGAGCCACCAGGGAGTAGGTGATAGCAGGTTGTCTCATAGAAGAAGAGAAAATAAGCCTTCTAAGTAGCCTTCTAAATATGCCTTCTAAAAATTTAATGGCAGTGTATCCTGTTTCAGGTGTTGAACCATTTTCCATAAAATGATTGGCCAAACTGAGGATCAAAGCCTGTATATGATTCAGAAGCAGTTCAAAATGATTAACATCCCAAAATGTTCTTCCTCTCTGTTCTGCTTGCCAATATACCTATCTGTGCTTAGACATATCCACATCCAATCTGTGCTCAGAAAGATACACTGGAAAGTGAGACAATTAGAACCATCTCTGCTCTTTATTATATTCTATATCTTGTAAATGTTTAGCACTGAGCATGTATTGTTTATATAATTGAAATTTTATAAAGCTATTTAAAAGTAAAGAAGAACGATGTAGTTAATTTTGAAGGCAAGGAAACTTTCATACTTAGAGTAATCATAATATATATAGCTTGGGGCATAATTGAAATTCTTACAGAAAGCCTTAGAAAATTATTGAAAATCCTTAAAATTTTTCCAGATAAAAATTAAACTTCAGTAAGTAAGGAAGGTGTTATAATAAGCTGGACGCATTGCTTTCTAGTGGATGTTTCATTTGCAAATCTTACAACTTAGACATCTCTGATCCTTCAAAGTCCATTGTCTATAGGAATGATCATCCAATTCTGATGATTAGGGTACTTTTTCTTGTTTTTAGTCCCAAAGTAATTGTCAAGTTGGGACTTAGGGCACTGAGCTCAGGGTCAGTTGAATGGAGTCTACGTTGATCTTAGATGTTCAAGTCAGAAAGGTAAGAGCTTAGGGGCAGGGGACTTGGGTGGTGGCACGATACTAAAACTCCTCTGGGTCACCCATTCCTCACTTCCTGGTGTTTGTAACCAGAAAAAATAAAGGAAGGAAGGAAGAAGAGAAGGAGGGAGGAAGGAGCCTACTCTACATATGGAGGGTGAACCATAGGTCCATTCTAAGGGCCTAGAGTGGCAAAATAACTTCTAAGTTACCCATCTCATAGTTGAGCAGTGGGATGGGAGAATGTCACCCCATGTGCAGATAATGACCTTTAAGCAAATCTGTTTATCGTGGCTGTGAGAATGTGGAGTGTGATCCCAGTTCCCCAGCTCAGGAACCCACAGACCAGTGAGAATGACTCCAGCCAGTTCTTTCCCCTTTGAAATGCTGATTCCCTGGACCGTTTACTCAGGCATCTATTGTTGTTGACAAACAGCAGAAGGTCAGCAGTCCTGTTCAAAAGCTACTATTAATATTTACTACTCCTCTACATCTCTGCTTCCCTGGTAGCTCAGCTGGTAAAGAATCTGCCAGCAATGAAGGAGACCTGGATATGATCCCTGAGTTGGGAAGAACTTTTGGAGAAGGAAATGGCTACCCACTCCAGTAGGAACAGTGTCAGACTTTATTT
>SJYA01002583.1:436085-453960 GCA_006410615.1 Neotragus moschatus | reverse complement strand
GCGTTGCTCTATATTGTACAGGTTTATTTTATCAGGTTGCTGTTGTTCATTTTAGGATGCAAGTGTGTAGGGAATTTAACTCCATTCTTCAACAGTTGACTAGCTTTGCACAGACTCTCAAAGTGAGTGTGATAATAGGATGACCAGGAAACTGCTTCATTAGGACCCACAAAGCCTTCGACACCAATAGCCCTGCTTCTCTTTCCTTACTGCAGAATGTCCCTGCAGCTGCCTCTCGTCTCTCACTCCTGACCTCCTCTCTGTGACTGTAGAGTACACAGTGACAGTTTTATATTGGCCATCTTGCTTTCACATGGCTGTGCATTCCACCCCCACTCCCTTACGGCATATGTTTAATATTTAAGATGCAACAGGATGTTTAAAGTTGCGGAGTTATTAGTTTGTTTCCCTTAGAAGGCACAGATGCCCCCATATGTGAAGTCCCAGGGCTCATAATGTCCTCACAGCATAGAGTGTGGAGTGCCCAATTTCACATCTCTGTTTACACAATTATGATTATCTAAATGGGCGAACGTTTTGAGCCAGCACATTTTCACTCTTTGCAGCCATTATGTTGATTGAAGACAACTGAACAATATACGAGGAAGAATTTGATGCTTTGATTAAAAGAAAAAAAGTATCCAGATGATGTGTGGAAGCTGGTCCAACTCCCTTTCCTGCAGGAGATGGACTTCCATCTGCTCTTATAATCCCCGAATACGGCTTAAGTAGCGATGCTGATATTCACAGTTTACCTGTGACTGAGTAGAGGGCTTACTCTAATTTAGGAGAGAACTTTCTGTCTTTCTTCCTGGGGCCTCACATAGGTCTCCAGTTGGCTTGTACAGCTCAGCAGTCGACCTGTTTGCAGGGCAGGAATGGAGACACGGACAAAGAGAACAGACTTGCAGACACAGTGCAGGGAAGGAGAGGGTGGGATGAATCAGGAGAACAGCGTGGAAACGTGTGTATATCTTATTGTATGTAAAATAGATAGCAAGTGGGAATTTGTTGTCTGATGCAGAGCTCAGCCCAGTGCTCTGTGACATCCCAGAGGGCTGGGATGGGTGGGAGATGGAAGGAGGAGGGTGTTCAGGAAGGAGGGGCCATATGTATACCTGTGGCTGATTCATGTTGATGTATGGCAGAGGCCAACAAAGCAACTAGCCTCCAATTTAAAAAAAAAAAGAATACAAATTTAAAAAGTTATATGACCTAAAAAAGGGAGGCAGTGGCTCACTACAGTTCTTTTACCAAGTCCCCTAGACTGAGAAGTGACAGAACTGTCCTCAGAAATCCAACACCATGTGGACTCACCATCAGTTCTTCAGGGCTGATTCACAAAGAGTCGGACACGACTGAGCAACTTCACTTTCACTTTTCACTTTCATGCATTGGAGAAGAAAATGGCAACCCACTCCAGTGTTCTTGCCTGGAGAATCCCAGGGACGGGGGAGCCTGGTGGGCTGCCGTCTATGGTGTTGCGCAGAGTTGGACACGACTGAAGCGACTTAGCAGCCTCTGACCCCTAGGTGTAGCCTTATCAGAGGTGCAGTGATGTTGATGATGAAGGTTTCAAGTGGAAGGTCTAGGCAATCAGAGCAGAGCAAGCCTTGCAGGACTGACTAGTGCCCTGCCCCCCACCCCCACCCCCTCCACCCCCTGCCCCAGGTCAAGGGGCATTTCAGCAAAAGTGCTGAGTGAGGAAGACAGCACTCACCACTCTGATGAGCTCTGGGCTACTTGCAGAAAATCCAGCACGTTGGAGGCCAGGCCAGCCAGATGAATACACACTTCCATGGACTTTTCGTGGAGGGGTCCCAGGTTGCACTGGTGGTAGAGAACCCACCTGCCAGTGCAGGAGACATAAGAGACACAAGTTCCATCCCTGGGTCAGGAAGATTCCCTGGAGTAGGAAATGGCAACCCATTCCAGTATTCTTTGCCTGGAGAATCCCATAGACAGGAGCCTGGCGGGCTGCAGTCCGTGGGGTCACAGGGAGTCAGATATGGCTGAAACAACTTAGCATGCACACGTGGATGCTTCAGCAATAAAAGAGAGGAAAATGGGAACCATTTATGAAAGGAAAGTTTTCTTAAAAGATCTGAATCTCGGTTATTTAGTTGAAGGATTCTGACACGTGGTGCCTACCTGGAGGTAAGTCCCCATCCCCCACCATGCCCTGCCTGTACTGTGCCCACTGGGTACAAACATTAAATATAGGAGTTTGGAGGATGGAGTTTAGGGGGAAATACCACAAAATCTGATGAAAGCTTTCCTCACCCTTCGATATTCCGGCACACTTCCATCCAGAAAAATCTACACCTCAGTTGCTATGGTTTTATCTTGTTGTGACATCTGATCTCTGCATGCACATGAAAACAAACTCTGACCAGCAACAATTTCTCCTTCCTTCATGCAAAAACAGGGAGAGGGTAGGAAAATCCAGAATTTGTTCGGATATCTGGCTCTTCTTTCACAGGTGGTTTTTGTTCTTAAGTTTAAAAGATAGAAACATTAATGGATATTTTTACAGANTCTCTGCATGCACATGAAAACAAACTCTGACCAGCAACAATTTCTCCTTCCTTCATGCAAAAACAGGGAGAGGGTAGGAAAATCCAGAATTTGTTCGGATATCTGGCTCTTCTTTCACAGGTGGTTTTTGTTCTTAAGTTTAAAAGATAGAAACATTAATGGATATTTTTACAGACTTTCCTTTAAAGGAGATTGTAAAACTTTACAATGTAGCAACTGCTTTCAGTTCAGTTCAGTCGCTCAGTCGTGTCCAACTCTTTGCGACCCCATGAATTGCAGCAACGCCAGGCCTCCCTGTCCATCACCAACTTCCGGAGTTCACTCAGACTCACNATGTTGGTCACAACTTTTCTTCCAAGGATTAAGCGTCTTTTGATTTCATGGCTGCAGTCACCATCTGCAGTGATTTTTGAGCACCCCAAAATAAAGTCTGATACTGTTTCCACTGTTTCCCCGTCTATTTCCCATGAAGTGATGGGACCAGATGCCATGATCTTCGTTTAGTGTTATTTTTTTCTATTTCTCTTCAAACTCAAACTTTTAAAAGCAGATTCGTGGTCAGAGTGCCACTAATTCATTCAAAGAAGTTCATAGGAGACTGGGATTGACATAAATACACTATTGGTACTATATATAAGATAGATAACTAGTAAGAACCTAGTGTGTAGCACAGGGAACGCTACTTAATGCACTGCGGTGACGTGAATGGGAANTCAAACTTTTAAAAGCAGATTCGTGGTCAGAGTGCCACTAATTCATTCAAAGAAGTTCATAGGAGACTGGGATTGACATAAATACACTATTGGTACTATATATAAGATAGATAACTAGTAAGAACCTAGTGTGTAGCACAGGGAACGCTACTTAATGCACTGCGGTGACGTGAATGGGAAGCATGTGTGAAAGGGAGGGGATGGATGTATATGTAGGGCTGATTCACTTTGCTGTGCAGCAGAAACTAATGCAACATTGTAAAGCAACTATATTCCAACAACAAAAAAAATTTTTTAGAAGTCCAACACGGAACAATATCTTCTGTGCTTTCAAGCTAGAGATGGAAACCTTGGACAAGAGCTTTTTCTTTATGCATCTTTTGGAAACTACCTTTTTACAGCCCCTGTAAATCAAAGGGAAGAATTGGGGAAATAACAGTTGCTGTAGGGACCTAAGTTTAAGGTTGACACTGTGAAATACCGTACCCTTAGGACATCCTATGGTAGTTGCTACATTTCAAGATACAATATGTTAGTATATCTGAATCTTCATGGCAGTTCAGTCACTAAGTCATGTCTGACTCTTTGCAAACCCACAGCTTATAGCCCATCAAGCTCCTCTGCCCATGGAATTTCCCAGGCAAGAATACTGGAGTGGGTTGCCATTTCTTTCTCCAGGAGATCTTCCAGATCCAGTGATCAAACCTGGGTCACCTGCATTGCAGGCAGATTCTTTACTGACTGAGCTGCCAGGGACAAAGCTTTCTATTGTGTTTATGAGTTTATTGTGTTTATATGGACCATAACGAAGGCTGAGCACCAAAGAATTAATGCTTCATAATTGTGGTGCTGGAGAAAACCCTTAAGAGTCCCTTGGACTGCAAGAAGATCAAGCCAGTCAACCCTAAAGGAAATCAACCCTGACTATTCATTGGAAGGACTGATGCTAAAGCTGAAGCTCCAATACTTTGGTCACCTGATGCAAAGAACTGACTCACTGGAGAAGACCCTGATGCTGGGAAAGACTGAAGGCAACAGGAGAAGGGGCAGCAGAGGGTGGGATGATTAAATAGCATCTCGGACTCAAAGGACATGAATCTGAGCAAACTCTGGGAGACAGTAAAGGACAGGGAAGCCACGCAGTCCAGGGATTCACAAAGAGTGGGACACGATTTATCGATTAGACAACAATAACAATAGTTTTTTATAATTTTAGCTTTTTATCAGTAAAGTCATAGGACTACTTCATGCATTATTTTTCTTGGCTACACTCATTTAAAGATGTATTATTGTGTTTTGCTATAATTCTAAGTTTGAGCCAAATGTGTTCATACTAGGTTTTCTGTTAGTAGAATGTCAACTGCAGCAGACTCTCTCTGACATTTTGTGTACTTACAATGCGAACATACAAACCTCATAACCCTGATGTGAGTACACAGTAGGCTTTGTTCGTTGCTTTAAGTCTGTAGCAACGTCAGACTCTAAAGAAGGGTAAATTATAAACCCTTTGTGGATCTCTTGCCAAAAGCAGAGATTCTTTGCAATAATTAAATATTAGCTAGATCATGGTTGTGATAAGTTGTTTCTAATTTTGTTTTGATCTTTACAGAATTCAAATCATAAGAATAAAAACTATTTCCAGGGATAAAGGACAGCTCTGTTCAAACCTTATAATGAGTTTTCGGAGTGTAAGATCCAAAAAGGGTCATATTAATAACCACACATTTGATGTCTTGCACATTAATCTTGGTCCTAAATTTTTCCCTAAGAAAATGAATTTCTATTTCATAACTATTTGACTGTATTTATGTGAGTTCTTTTTTATAATAAAGAAAAGTGTGTTCTCCACATTACATTACTGGCCAAAGAAGATTATTAAAAGTACAAATATCTGGTCATTTCTTTGTGGCCTGTGCTATCCTGTGATGCACTTAAGTACCCCAGTAGTCGATCACTGAATGTTTAGCTATGTTATTTCATAAGGCTCTTAACATGGCTGAAAGAGCCAAAGTAGACCATTTTGCAAAACGTTCAAAATGCTGTTTTACTCATCTTTTTATTTCCCTGATCCTTGAGCCCAATGAAGCAATCTTTTAGCTATAAACCATGAATTATTTTTTTACTGTTCAGAATAATCTGAAATTAATTCTAAAACAGTCAAGCACTGAAATTTCTCAAAAACTAAAATTAAGGTGCTATTTTCAACTTATTTTTCCTTTTTGAACTTGAAACAAATGTGGTCTTCTTCTTAACCAAAAAAAAAACTAACAATGCTTAGAGGCCAACCTGCATATCATCTGGCCCAGAATAAGGAATTTTTTTTAAAGGTCATTCATATTGAATGAGCCAAAACAATTCCTACTTCAAGGTTTCTATCTGCTCCATCTCTGCAGAACAAATCTGAAAATGTTTTTATCATCCTTGCTAATCTTTGCTCTTATTAATTTAGTAGAGAGAGATTTTAAAACCAAACAAGTAAATGTCAGGACCAAAAAAAATCTTGAGGAAAACCCAAGCCACCAGCCTGGAATAATGTCAAAGGGTAACATTTGCTGGTAAAAATAAAGTATTTTAAGTTCAGATCTAAAGTCATAAAAGTAACCAAAGTGGTCCACCCATGAGAGCCTTGTGCATATCTGAGTTTGGGTTGGGGGAGACAAAGGGGAAAGCGCAGAGGTTAGGATGGAGAGGGTAAATCCTGAGTTACCTCCCAGTCTGCTCAAGTGCCCCCCTACCACACTCTGACCCACGTCCCAAGGTCACACCATGGCCTCCTGGGGAAATCAGAGCCGTAACCTACAGAATATGGAACATTCTTATGTATGACATATCCATATAAATGATGGACCAGAATCTGTCGTTTTGGTCACTTTATTACTAAGTATAAGTCTTGAATTTTGGTTAAAAGAGAACCAAAAGCACACGTGTTCCAACAAAGCTGTTTTAAATAGAGATCATGTCCAATGAATCAAATGTATAACTTCTTCCCCTCCTGGTTCCCAACCCTGGCCCCAAGCATCTTTGTTAATGATCTCAGGATTAAGCAGGAGCTTTTAGCACTGATTAATGCCACATGTTATAATTAGGAAATTACGTTTAGATTTACTTTTCATTCTTCTCCCAGGTGCTGCTAAGATATATCCAATAAGTATACACTTCTAGATATCTTTCGAAAGAGAAATGCGATCCAGAAATTATGAATTTCTGGTTGGGATACGGGTAATTGGGAAGCTGATAAAAAGTTCTAATTCTACAGGAAAAAAAAAAAAAAAACTCACAGTTTGTGTGAAAGGATTTCCCAGAAGTATTCAGTTAGCTTAGATTCTACTCTGCAGCTGAATTTCCTTATGCTTATTATTAAATTTCCCTTTAAAATGAGGATCCCTAAACTAAGTATATATTAATAATGTGGTCCAGAATTAGGCCATGTAAAGTCCCGCCCCTCCAAACCCAGGGATTCACTGAAAAGCCAGTCTTTGTGCTACAGAGTATTGGGGTTTATTCCTTGGAAAAACCCTACCTGTAAGGGTCTCTCAAGCAGCGATTATGAACTTGGACTATAGCAGAAACTCACCATAAGATGTGAGTTTCCCAGGTCGCTTTAAGGCATCCATCCACTTAGCAGGCTACAGAGACCCTCAGTTTGTAAAGAAAGCAATACTTAAGTGTACTCAGTTCCTTTACTGTTGCATAAAATGTTTCTCTATATTATTGGGTCAGTTCTCTTACTGTTCCATAAAATGTTTCTCTATATTATTGGGTCATTGGTTTTCCCAAGCGTTTTAAAAAAATAAGAAGGAGATTGTGTATATTAGTCAATATTTATATAGGACTTCTAACAGTGTCTTATATAATAAACACTATATATTCTTAATTAAAAGAAATTGGAAAGAATTTAAACACTGTGGATAGTATTTTCAAATAGTTAAGAAAATTCCGGGGATTTGCTTTGCTTTGGAAACATTCTAATTAATTATTGATATTTTACATGTTCGTAAGTTTATTGGCAATTTCTCTTTTTTCTCACTTGAGAGTTGAATTTGTGAGCTCCACTGTTGCTCCCTATGGGGCCTATTTTCTGCTGTGAACTGAAAATTCATGTTTCTCTTTACCAGAATCTAAATTTAATACTGTACCATCTACTGTACTTTGAAAGATGCAAAAGCTGGCATTTCATAACTATTCATGAGAAATAAGGCAGAAGCATTATCTGACAATTAAGGCAACCATGTAACATGCAAGTTGAAGTCAGAAACTGTGGATTGCAGACCTTTTCATGGAAACACATGTGTTTTCTTCTCTTATCAAGACAAGGGCTGGCACATTGCCCCAGCTTTGCAGAGCTATCCATGAGCTTTCTGAAAACAGCAGATAAATATTACTATCTCTCCCATACTGTCAATGAAAAGCCAGTTCCGATTATTACAACTGACGTGTGAATCAATCTGGGGGAAGAAACACACATTCACAAAAGTTCCTGTAACCTCGTAGGTAACTAAAGTTAAACAGAATATGTTTCAAAATTGTGGGCCAATGTAGTAATGTTGTTTTTTTTTTCCCATTTATTGTGAGTTTCATGTTTCATTGTTATTAGAAGTGAACAGCAATGTGACTCATTACCCAGCAGGTACCGCAAAGAAAGCACAAAGAATTTGGCTCTGAGATACTTCAGCTGATGTGGACTGTGTAAGAGATTGTTTTTGTGTGTGCATTAGTCCTTTTAAATATCTCCCAAGTAGACTAATATTATTAAACTAAGTGTGTGTGCTGCCTCAGCCTAAATTAAGTGAAGAGCCAAAGAAAAAAGACCTAAAAATGAAATGATGATAAAACACAAAGATGTTCCAACTTGTTCAGTGAGAAACAGCTGGTTGCTCCAAGTCCAGGCAGTCCCCGACTTAACGGTATTCCAGCGTTACAAGGGTGTCAGAGCCATCCACAGTTTTGAGTTTTGATTTCTCTGAGGTTGGCGTGCTGCAGTGCCATGCTCCCTCATGATGCTGGCAGCGGCCGTGAACTTCAGCTGCCAGTCAGCCACAGGGTCATGAGGGTAAACACTGCCCAGATCACTAGCCTGCATTTCACTTTCAGTACAGTGTTCAGTACATTGCATGAGATACTCACCGCGTTATTACAAACTAAGCTTTGTTAGATGAAGGCGCCCAACTGTATTCTCATGTAAGTGTTTTCAGCATGTTTAAGGAAAGCTTGGCTAAGTTATTCTCCGTAGATGAATTAGATGCATTTTCAACTTAAAGATCTTTTCACACTTATGATGGATTTATGGGGACAGAATCCCTACATAGGGCTTTTCCCTGTGGCTCAGTGGTAAAGAATCTAATCCCAATGCAGGAGACCCGAGTTCGATCCCTGGGTCAGGAAGATCCCCTGGAGAAGGAAATGGTGACCCACTCCAGTATTCTTGCCTGGGAAATCCCATGGACAGAGGAACTTGGCAAGCTACAGTCCATGGGGTCGCAAGAGTTAGACTCAATTTAGCAACTAAACAACAACAATTCCTTCTTAGGAAGGAAGATCTGCAGTTCCTGTAAATATTTCCAGCCCCAACTAAAAGAAAACTGAAAGGGATTTGTTGTAGGGCCAAGTGAAGAATATTCCCTTAGGTAAATAGTTACTTGGTGGCTGAATCCAGGTGAAAGCCTGGACTGACTTGGAGATGCAGGAAATACTCCAAGGTACTTGCAGTCCAGTGGATGCGGAGATACTGTGTGAAAAGCTATGGTATAGACAGATTATACTTCCGTGGAAACAGCAAAGGTAGTTAAATAATTCAACCTGGGTGGATCTGGGAAGACTTGATAGAGAAACTGACATCCTACAGGGAATTTGAGCAGTGACTGGGAATCAACCAGTTAGTCTAGGGGCAAAGGACTTCTGGGCCAGGAAACACGTGCTCTGAGATGTGAATTTGGGGAAAAGGGTCTCCCATACCTTCTAACAATGTTTGACCTTGTTACCTAGGTAGTGCCTAATACAATGCCTGGCACACGGTAATCATTCAGTCAAAAAGTGACTGGTGAGAAGTATGCTAGCTTCTGGGGGGCTGCCTTTCCAAAGCAGACAAACCAGGTAACATAACAGAATCTGTGGTGTCACAGTTCTGGAGGTCACAAGTCCAAATCAGGGTGCTGCAGGGTCATGGAGAATGCTTCTTTCTTGTCTCTCTCAGCTGCTGGGGGCCCCAGACGTTCCTTGGTTTATGGCAGTGTAACCTCCAGTCTCTGCCTCTGTCTTTGTGTGGCCCTCTTACCTCTATGTCTTTTTCTGTCTTCTCTCCCCAAGTCTCTGTCTCTTTTCTTACAAGGACACCAGTTATATAGGATTAGGAATCACCCTAAATGAGTATGATGGCATCTTAATTACATCTTCAAAGTCTCCATTTCCAAATAAGGCTACATTCACATCCCCGCCCCCTCACCCCGCTGATGTGAAAGACATTTCAAAAGTTTATGGCAGCAACTATAAGGAATTTGTGAAGATGGGAATATACCAGGAAATTCAAAAGCGTAAAGTCCTCAAAACATAGCTCCCATAGCTGGAGGGCCCAGAATGTCTCCCCAGGAAGTCCTCAGTAGAGACTGTATCATTTTTGTCCAATGCTTCTACTGATAACAATATCTCCTTTCATTGACTCCATCTAACTACTCTGTAAAGTGGGTGGAATTATTTCTAGTTTCAGCAAGAGGAGCCCGGTGGCCCCTGGAGTTGCAGCCACTTGTCTCAGACAATGGAACTGCACATATAGAGCAGAGGCAGGAATCCAAGTTCATCCAAGTTCAGTGTTCTTTCCACGATAACAGCATTTCCTAAACTTGAGACATTTACAAATGCCTTCATGGTTTTTGCCANCCTTTCATTGACTCCATCTAACTACTCTGTAAAGTGGGTGGAATTATTTCTAGTTTCAGCAAGAGGAGCCCAGTGGCCCCTGGAGTTGCAGCCACTTGTCTCAGACGATGGAACTGCACATATAGAGCAGAGGCAGGAATCCAAGTTCATCCAAGTTCAGTGTTCTTTCCACCATAACAGCATTTCCTAAACTTGAGACATTTACAAATGCCTTCATGGTTTTTGCCATATCTCCTCATCATCTGTACTACTATTCACTTAATATTTTTAACAGTAATTTTAAATTATTTAAAAGGCAAATACTACATTACCTTCCTGGAAAGAACAGTATCACTTGTCAAAATTAAACGATTTTTAAATAAAAATAAATTACAATGAATAGTTTAAATGTTTATTGTTTAAACATTTAAATGTAAATTTAACGTTTAAAAACATTACAGTGTTATTAAATGCTAGCTAAATAATGCTGCCACTCAAAGACTTTCAATCTGAATCTCTCATTAAAAAAAGAAGATTAACAAATATTTAAAGAGATTCTAAAAACATGTTCTACCATAAGGAGAATATAGCCTCACCTTTTGAAAAGGATAGTCTCTAACAGTGGTACTTTCTTTCAGGGTGAACCACCCTAATTTCCACTAAAGAATAACTAGTATAAGGTCATCCCCCTTTGCCATTTTGCAGACTTGTAAAAAGTACTAAGATAAGAAGTCATTGTTTCAACACAAAACCATAAGGAGACTGTGAATTATAATCCAGGACTCTGACATAGTTTCTAAGGTCACTTGATGTTTCATTGGGCATAAATTATCTAAAAGATCCTTTCTAGATATTCAGCATTGAAAGTGAAATCAACCTGCACTATAGATTCCTGAGATGCAATTCTGTACATCAGTTCAGTTCAGTTCAGTCGCTCAGTAGTGTCCGACGCTGCAATGCCATCAACCGCAGTGTGCCAGGCCTCCCTGTCCATCACCAACTCTCATAGTTCACCCAAACTCACGTCCATTGAGTTGGTGATNCCATAAGGCTTCCCTGGTATCTAGGTGGTAAAGAATCTGCTTGCCAAGGCAGGAGGCTCAGGTTAAATCCCTAGGTCCGGAAGATGCCCTGGAGGAGGGCACGGCAACCCACTCTAGTATTTTTGCCTGGAAAATAATCCCATGGACAGAGGAGCCTGGAGGGCTACAGTCCATGAGGTCTCAAAAGAGTTGGCACGACCAAACACACACAGCAACACTATGTACCACAAACCATGTCAGGCACTGCCAGGACACAAAGAAAAAGAGGATTCAATCTTTTCTCAGAGGGGTTTGTAGTGTAGTAGAAGTTGTACAGTCCATGGAATTCTCCAGGCCAGAATACTGGAGTGGTATTCTGTGAAAGGGTAGCCTTTCCCTTCTCCAGGGAATTTTCCCAACCCAGGAATCGAACCCAGGTCTCCCACATTGCAGGAGGATTCTTTACCAGCTGAGCCCCAAGGGAAGCCCAAGAGTATAGGAGTGGGTAGGCTATCCCTTCTCCAGCAGATTTTCTGGACCCAGGAATCAAACTGAGGTCTCCTGCATTGCAGGCAGATTCTTCACCAACTGAGCNTCGAACCCAGGTCTCCCACATTGCAGGAGGATTCTTTACCAGCTGAGCCCCAAGGGAAGCCCAAGAGTATAGGAGTGGGTAGGCTATCCCTTCTCCAGCAGATTTTCTGGACCCAGGAATCAAACTGAGGTCTCCTGCATTGCAGGCAGATTCTTCACCAACTGAGCTATGCTGCTGCTGCTAAGTCATTTCAGTCGTGTCCGACTCTGTGTGACCCCATAGACGGCAGCCCACCAGGCTTCCCTGTCCCTGGGATTCTCCAGGCAAGAACACTGGAGTGGGTTGCCATTTCCTTCTCCAATGCATGAAATTGAAAAGCGAAAGTGAAGTCGCTTAGTCATGTCTGACCCTCAGCGACCCCATGGACTGCAGCCTTCCAGGCTCCTCCATCCATGGGATTTTCCAGGCAAGAGTATTGGAGTGGGGTGCCATTGGAAGCCCAGCTATTCTTAGAGGGGGTGGCAGTTGCACTCAGTCACAAAAGGTTTGATACTTCGAGAGGCAGACAAGGTGTGTCTATAAGTGTATGGGGCTGAGGGAGGGGCAGACAATAATTCAAAGATGCTCCAGGAGAAAAGTGGTGACCTGTGTAGGGCATCTTCAATGTTAGGTCACAGAGAAGTAAATTTAAAAGAAAACATAGAAAAAATATATCAATGAGAAAACTACAAATACACAGCAGAAATGTCCTGTGTCAGAAGTTCTATGTTCTTACCGGGAGTTCTTTGAAAAGACTAGTGTTTGAATGAAAATTCCCAAGATACAAAAAGTGAAAAAGCACACAAGGATAGAATTTTTGTTTAAATCTTTAGAGCTATAATTAGAGCTGAAAGTGACTTAGAAATTATCTAGACCAACTCACTTATTTCACAGGTAAAGAATTGTGTAGTTTGGAGGTAAACGCTGTCTCTCTCTCTCTCTCTCTCTCTATATATATATATATAAATATATAAAAAATATCTGTGTGTGTGTGTATATATATTCACACGTGTGTATGAAATATATAAACATATTTAGAAAGAATAAATGTCTTCCTAAATAAATCTATCCACCTAAATATATAAAATGTACAACATATGAACATTTATATGGTGCCAGAATAAATTCTTCCATATATATATATATATATATATATCAAGGCTAGGGGAGGGCTATGACTTGAGCAGACTTCTTAAAGCAGCAGTCTAAAGGTCTCCCAATCCCTCATAAATTTAAAAACCATTTACTTCTTCATCAAGTGACCTTTCTGGTTCCAAGGAACAAAAAAAAGTCACATTATTCAAATGCAAAGAGAGGAATTATTGATAAGAAAGAAAAATAAATATTGCCACAGATATTCAAGGACTGCAAATACCATCTGAAGTGCCTAGTCTAACAGAGGAAGGAAGCAGGATGGCTCTCCAGAACCGAGATCATAGAATTTGGGGTACCATTATCAAAAGATGGGGGCTGGACATTAAGGGGCAGGTGAGGGCAAAGATAGCTAATGCTCTCTCCCTCACTGGCCAGTCTTCTCCTTTGTAAAATGCATTCCTCTCCTTTATAAATGAAGTGTAAGCATCTGCCTAACCAAAGTAAATCAGCTTGTGTTCACAATATATGAGCTTTCTTCTCCCAGTATAGAAATAATGAAACTTTGGAGTTGTGCCCTTTAGATAATCACTGTTAATATAGATCAGAGATCAGCAAACTATAACCCTGGAGCCAAGTCGGCTGACCTGTTTTCACAGAACAAGTCTTGTGGAAAAATAGCCAGGACGGCTGGGCGCGTTTTCGTGTTGTTTATGGCAGCTTTTGCACTCAAACAGCAGGACTGAGTAATTGCAACAGGGATGGAACGCAGACGGCCTGCAATGCTTCCACTGTTTCTTATCTGACCCTTTAGAGATACTTTGCCCACCCTGGTGGAGATAGTGAAGAATTAGCCTTTTTCTTAATGGGGAAAACGTGCGTGGGTTCCTGCTTCCAGTGACATGGATTGAGCCCGCGTCTGCCCAGGAAGGATGTCAGTGGACAAGGTGCCACTTCCCTGCCTCCTTCCGCGCCCCGCCCCCCACCGCGCTCCGTCCATCCTTAACCCTTTGTTCTCTGTCCTTTGCCAGACTCCGACCTGAGCATGCGCACACTGAGCACGCCCAGCCCAGCCCTGATATGTCCACCCAACCTGCCGGGATTTCAGAATGGAAGGGGCTCGTCCACCTCCTCGTCCTCCATCACCGGGGAGACGGTGGCCATGGTCCACTCCCCGCCCCCGACCCGCCTCACCCACCCGCTTATCCGGCTGGCCTCCAGGCCCCAGAAGGAGCAGGCCAGCATCGAGCGGCTCCCGGACCACGCCATGGTGCAGGTCTTCTCCTTCCTGCCCACCAACCAGCTGTGCCGCTGCGCGCGCGTGTGCCGCCGCTGGTACAACCTGGCCTGGGACCCGCGCCTCTGGAGGACTATCCGCCTGACGGGCGAAACCATCAACGTGGACCGCGCCCTGAAGGTGCTGACCCGAAGACTCTGTCAGGACACACCCAACGTCTGTCTCATGCTGGAAACCCTAAGTGTCAGTGGCTGCAGGCGGCTCACGGACCGAGGTCTTTACACCATTGCCCAGTGCTGCCCGGAGCTCCGGCGGCTGGAAGTCTCCGGCTGCTACAACATCTCCAACGAGGCAGTCTTCGACGTGGTGTCCCTCTGTCCCAACCTGGAGCACCTGGATGTGTCAGGTACGTGGCCATCCGCGGGCCCTTCCCAGCACATCCTCCCAAAGCAGGAGAGGATGCTGACACCTGGAGAGGGTCCCCATTTGTGATATTCAGGGCTCAGCAGGGTAACTCTTCTTCCTATAAAACTGTCTTTATGGAACGATGATTCTGGGGGGCCAGAAGTATCCCTTTTGTCAAATGATGTCAACTCCTTAGAGGAGTTACAGGCATCGTATGTCTGGCAATTCAAGTTAGTGTGCCTTTTTTGTTCTGTTTCTTGATGTGGACATTTTTAAAAGTCTTTATTGAATTTGTTACAATATAACTTCTGATTTATGTTTTGGTTTCTTGCCTAAGAAGCATGTGAGAGCTTAGCTCCCTAGCCAGGGATGGAACCTGCATAAGAAGGTGAAGTCTTAACCACTGGAGCAGCCAGCCAACTCCCACAAGCTGGTGTGACTGTCAAATGTGCCTTTCCTCCCCATAATTCTCAAAGTAATTTCAGAGCAACCATAGATAGGTGGTGGTAGTGTTCATCGCTCAGTCATATCTGACTTTGAGATTCCCCTGGACTGCAGCCCACCAGGCTCCTCCGTCCTTGGAATTCTCCACGCAAGAATACTGGAGTGAGTTGCTGTTCCTTTATCCAGGGGATCTTTCCGACCGAGGGATCGAAGCTGGGTCTCCTACATTGCAGGCAGATTCTTTACCATCTGACCCAGCAGGGAAGCACAAACCATGGGTAATGAGAACTAAGCATCTAATCACAGATAAGTGAGAGCCAGCTCTCTAGCTGAAATGGAAGTAGTTTACAAACTGCCCTTACATCCACTGGTCACTCGCATGGAGCCTGAGAGCTGTGTTTAAGCTGATTCTGTGCTGTGTCCTGTGGTCACCATGGCTTGAAATTTTGCAGACATTGGGAAAAATCCATCATGGCTAAGGGTCTTCTCATATTTCACTCCTACCCTCCTCAGTCTTGGGTTGCTTTTGCCTCTTTTCTCAAGCAATATTCTTTTATTTCCCAAACTTATTTATTTTTAATTGAAGGAAAATCATTTCACAGTATTGTGTTGGCCTCTGCTATCAAGCAGTATTCTTAATTACGGAGTGCAAGGGTAGGGCCCACCAAGTGAAGCCTTTGAAAGTGAAGTGAAAGTTGCTCAGTCGCGTCCTCCTCTTTGTGACCCCATAGACTTATATAGTCCATAGAATTCTCCAGGCCAGAATACTGGAGTGAGTAGCCTTTCCCTTCTCCAGGAGATCTTCCCAACCCAAGGATCAAAGCCATGTCTCTCGCAATGCAGGTGGGTTCTTCACCAGCTGAGCCACAAGGGAAGTCCAAGAATACTGGAGTGGGTAGCCTTCTCCAGAAGATCTTCTCCAGCAGATCTTCCTGACCCAGGAATCGAACCAGGGTCTCCTGCATTGCAGGCGGATTCTTTACCAACTGAGCTATGAGGGAAGCCCTTTAGTTATTTTTTAAAATGAAGGAACTCCCAGCATGGCTGCTTTGCTTGCAAACCTCTCACAGGCAGGAAGAATTAAAGCCCAGACTTGCACTGAGGCGCCAGACGTGGATCCAGCCAGACTAACAGCTTTTCTTTATCTCATCCGCTACCCAGTCAAAAGACGCACATTTGAGAGGCTGGAGTGTGTGAGATGCAACTGGGAGTTAAAGAAATGAACAGCGCAAGCCACAACCTCAGGGACTGTTGGGGAGGGGTCAAAAGTAAAAACCACTGAACAGGCAAAGAAATCGAGTTGGGAGTTTACCAGCATCTGAGGTAAATGATATCCTCTAACAAAACCTGAGGTAAAAGTCAGCTCTCAGAGCTCACTCTCTCTTTTGAAAACCGACATCTGAAAATATTTCCGATGACAGTCAATTATTTCTCGTACATTCTTTCCCTGCTCCCCTCCTTGAGTTGGCTCCAGCACAAAGCCATGGAAACCGTATGTTCAGTTAGTCGTGAGCAGCTGTCGGCATAAAGAAGCAGGAAACGAAGAGGTTTTCTTACATTTCCCCGCCTCCAAGGAATTCTGGAAAGAGAAAGCATTATGGTGCGGTGGAAACTAGCTTCAAAAGTCTGTGATTTGGGACAGTTCACAGCTTTCCCTAGATGTCTTTTCTTTAAGAAAAAAAAAAAAAAAGAACAGGGGTGAGGGGACTAAGGGATTCGATTCTTTAACATTCAAAGGTTCTGAACCCTGTGGGCCCCTTTTATAAACACCTCATTTTCTTTTATTTTCCGTTGATTAGAAAATGACTCCGTTTTCGAATCCCCATCTTTGTTAAGGGGCTTCCCTGGTGGCTCGGAGGTTAAGTGTCTGCCTCCAATGCGGTAGACCTGGGTTCTGTCCCTGGGTCGGGAAGATCCCCTGGAGAAGGAAATGGCAACCCACTCCAGTATTCTTGCCTGGAGAATCCCATGGATGGAGGAGACTGGTAGGCTACAGTCCATGGGGTCGCAAAGAATCAGACACGACTGAGCGACTTCACTTCACCTCTTTGTTAAAGGGGCTCCCCCCCGTGCACCCTCAGGACAGGCTGCAAGTAATTGCATTTTGTCTTTGGACTTCTTCTGAGATTTGGAAATGTAGAAACTGCTTGGGCTGTTTGGGAATGGAAATTCTGGGGCTTCTAGCCTGAGTGAGTGGACCTTGCTTGGCCCCTGTGCTAACCGTTATGTATTAAGCTTCTCCCTATCAACCTGACCTGGATATCTGTGTAAATAAAGACTGTGTAAACGGGGGAATCTCTAACTCACTGAGAGCACAGAATTCTAGATATTGGCAGGAATGGTGGTGGGTATTTTCAGGTAGATGAACTCGAACGACCCAACAAGTCATAAGGGTGGATTTGTGTTACCACGTCCAAATGGTGCCCTCCAGTTCTGAGGGATCTAGAAACTGTGATTTCACCTGCGCTTATGCCCCCTTGGTTCTTGCAACTAGCCTCTGACAGTGGCCACCTTCTCAGTGGCAATATCCTTACCACTGAGTATAGAGCTTGGCTGGTCTAGAGCTTAACTTCCCCAGAGAACGTGAGACTGCCCTTCCCATCCTTAGCATGCCCACCTTGAAAGTTATCTTTAAAAGTCACTGAAAGTTACTATAACTAGCCCTAGCATTTATTCATTATCACTTATTACCTTTTATTAATGTTTAGTCATGGTTCTCTAGGGCTTCCCTGGTGACTCAGTGGTAAAGAACCTGCCTGCTAATGCAGGAGACTCAGGTTCAATCCCTGGGTTGGGAAGATCCTCTGGAAAAGGAAATGGCAACACATTCCAGTATTCTTGCCTGGAGAATCCAATGGACAGAGGAGCCTGGAGAGCAACAGTCTATAGGGTTGCAAAGAGTCAGACACAGCTGAGTGACTAGATAACACGGTTCTCCAGAGAAATAGAAGCAACAGTGTATGTGTGTGTATATATGTTCCATATATATATATATATATAT
>SJYA01002583.1:386275-433011 GCA_006410615.1 Neotragus moschatus | reverse complement strand
GAGTTGAGCACTGAAGAATTGATGCTTTTGAACTGTGGTGTTGGAGAAGACTAGAGAGTCTCTTGGACGGCAAGGAGACCAAACCAGTCAATTCTAAAGAAAATCAGTCCTGAATATTAATTGGAAGGACTGATGCTGAAGCTGAAACTCCAACACTTTGGCCATTTGATGCAAAGAACTGACTCAGTGGTAAAGACCCTGAGGCTGGGAAAGAGTGAAGGCAGGAGGAGAAGGGGACAACAGAGGATGAGATGGCTGGATGGCATCACCGATTCAGTGGACATAAGTTTGAGCAAGCTCCAGAAGACAGTGAAGGATAGGGAAACTTGGCATGCTGCAGTCCATGGGGTGGCAAAAAATGACTTAGCCACTGAACAACAACAACCATATGCATTGGGAAGGGCAGTCTGCCTGACCGAGTCTCCTGGTTCACGTGTTACTCAGCCATTAAAACGAATACATTTGAATCAGTTCTAATGAGATGGAGGAAATTGGAACCAATTATACAGAGTGAAGTAAGCCAGAAAGAAAAGCACCAATACAGTATACTAACTCATATTTATGGAATCTAGAAACATGGTGATGATAACCCTGTATACAAGACAGCAAAAGAGACACAGATGCATGGAATGGACTTTTGGACTTTGAGGGAGAGGGAGAGGGGGGGAAGGTTTGGGAGAATGGCACTGAAACATGTGTGCTATCGTGTGGGAAATGAATCATCAGTCTATATTCGGTTTATTATTTTTATTTATTAAATTTAAAAAAATAAAATAAAAAAATAAAAGTGTTAAAAAAAATAAAAAAATAATAAATAATAATCTTATCCAGAAAAATGCTTACAGGCACACTCAGAAATAAAGTTTAGCCAAATATCTTGGCACTTTGTTACCTAATCAAGTTGACACATAAAACTAACCATCACAATTAATAATATCTTTAAACATCAATAGAATATATTACAACTAACCAATTTTTAAAGTTTAAATCTTATGATTATTACAAGTGAAATTGCCTCCAAAGGTTCCTCTATACTTGGAGACCTGGGAGTCCTCCTTACTACTCTTCCTGATCTGTTATATGAGACCAGTCGAATCCTGTCCAGGTGATTCTACTCCCCCAGAATGTTAAGTCCACCCCCTCTCTTCTGCCTGCCTGCCTGGACGCATGCTTGCCCTATCACTGGCCTTACACCCACCTCAACTCCATCAATACATCTTCTACACAACCAAGGTCCAGAGGAATATTTTCAAACTGGGAAGCTAACCCTTCATTTCCCTGCATGAAATCTCCAATTCCTCATCTTGACATGTAGGAAAAAAGTTGCTTAGCAAAGCATATATGGTACTTCAGGAGCTGCTCTTTCTAGGTTCAAATCTCACCCTGCCCCTAGTAACCTGAATGCTGTGTTTCCTGGAACCATTTGAATTTCCCAAGTACACCATGCCTGTGCACACTCTGATGTGTGGGCATCTCTCTGACCTGCATGCCATTCCCTCCTCTGCCCCCTTTCACCTCCCCTAAAACCTTCTTAACAGATGTCTCATTGCTGGAGGCCCAGTGCAAACGTCCTCTAAGTAAAGCCTTTCCTGCCTGACCCCCAGGAAGCTGAGAGTATCCTCCCGGGTGTCTGCATTTTGAGTGTAAGCAGGTAGAGCATTGCTCAGTTTTGCAACTGGGTACTTGTGTACTCTCTATTCATTATGAGTTTTATATGGGCAAAAATGAGGCATAGTTTATATCTGTACTTTGTGATAATGTAATTCCTTGAACAGAGGACTTTCAAAGCCCCAGTCATCTTGATTTCTAAAAGGTTCAAACAAAGTTGTCATTGGTGACTACTCTGAAAAAGCACTCAGGAAGCTATAGTGCAGTGACTAAAACTTCCTCATCGGTAAAACTGAGTTGGTTGGGAGGACTAGATGAGTTCATTCATGTTAAGTCCTCTCGTGTGTGTTTTATTCAGTAACACACTTACGAGGCAGTAGTTGGTCTTTGTTGATATCATCCTTTTATATCCCAGAGTATTATTACCCAATAATGAGAGAAGGTGGTAATAAGCATTTTTGTGAAAGCTGAACCAAATCTGGAATTAATTCAAGATAGCTCCAGATTTGTTTAACCCATACTGTCCACTTGTGGTTGTGTAATATTCCTACTCCTTATCCTGCATGGTAAGACAGGCCCCCAAGATCCGATCCCAGTGGATTATTCCCATCTTAGCTGCCACACAAGATAAATCCTGTGGTTTATCCTGTGAACACTGCTCACTCCCCCTCTGCTTCCATCCTTTCCTGTCCCTTGAATTTGCTCCTGCTATTACTTTATACTACCTGGGTTCCATATTTGTACATTCAAATTATTTCTCTCTTCCAAGAATCCCCCACTCCCAAGACTTATAATGCCCCAGTGTCTACTATTCACTTCATGCTGGTACATCTATCATACATCTCTCATGCAATTCATCAGTTGTATGCTATTTCTTACCATCCCTGCTATATTGGAAGTCTTGGATCAGGAAAATTCTCTCTAGTCTGACTGTACAAGTCATATAATCTCACTGAATCTGAGATGTCTCATCTTTAGAAAATGAAGTTCAAAGGGAATGATTTCTCATGGTCTCTGCAAGTCTGTAATATATACATGCATCCACTGGCCACAGATATTACCCATTGAGCCGTGAATCAGTTTATGTTCAACCCAAACTTAGCAAATCTATAAAAGGGCTAAAGCTGAGATTTAAAATGATTGACCTAAAATGATGCAAGCACATCAAAATAGCGTCTTCATCAAAACTGAGCTAAGCTAGCATTTCATTAAATCAGGGTTCCGTTTCAAAATGCAGACAAATATTTCCCTGGACCAAATAGAGTATCCTTCCTGGAGTGCGGCAGGTTTTACTGGATATTTCTTTCTTAAATAGAAAACTGGAACTGAGAGCTTAGGAACCGAGCTGTCCTGCGACCTTACAGTGCCTTCCCCGTCGTGTCGTGACAGATGGGCAGCCACTATGTGAACGTACAGCTTCAGCATAAGCAGGATCGCAGTCAGTAAAACCAGAACTTCACAACAAAGGGGGAGTTCAGAGCGACAGTTGAGGGGCACCAACCACCTTCTGCAAAACTGCAGAGCCCCCTGGAGTCGTGCGCACAGCCTCTGACAAGCCACATCTTTGTTCTCCAGTGCTGGGGTGTATGCTTTGGTCCTTCCTGAAATTCTTCGACTTGGTAGCACATGGCTTCTGAATGTCATTATTCCCAGAACCTGAATTTTATATTATAAGAGATTCCTGGGCAGCCTGCCAGGAGTGGGAGGAAAGTCCCCATTAACACTATCACGTGGTTGCTTAGAAGGCTTGGAGATGACGTCATCAGCCAAGGCACAGAGCCGCAGAGGTGAGGCGCCTGGCTTTAGAGCGGCAGAGGGATTTGGGTAGCGGAGAGAGAAAATGAAAAGTATATGTACAGTCTACGTACTGGAAGGAAATATATGTATGCATATACATGTATATGATGTATTTGGCTATGTATATTAATGATGTATGTTCACATACTAAAATAGACTGTATACACATTTTAAATTATAATATGCAATGAACTGAAATATATAATGAAATGAGTGTTTCATATGTCATAAACTATATGATAGTTATATAACATATGGTATAAATATATACATATAAAATTTATTCCCACACATTTAGGGAAAGGGAGTTTAGAAACAAGGTTTAGAGAGGCATCTAAAGATATCTTCCTGAGTNGACTATGAAAGTGAAGGAAAATGAAAGTCACTCAGTTGTGTCCGACTCTTTGTGACCCCATGGACTATACAGTCCATGGAATTCTCCAAGCCAGAATACTGGAGTGGGTAGCCTTTCCCTTCTTCAGGGGATCTTCCCAACCCAGGGATCAAACCCAGGTCTCCTGCATCGGAGGCAGATTCTTTACCATACTGGAGTGGGTGGCCTATCCCTTCTCCAGCAGATCTTCCTGACACAGGAATCGAACTGGGGTCTCCTGCATTGCAGGCCGATTCTTTATCAACAGAGCTATCAGAGAAACTCTGATATATAGGGACTGTATACACTCTATAAATCATTCATTCATTTGTTCATTCAACAGGCACCTAGTGAGAACCAGCTCTGAACCAGGTATTAGGGATACAGCAGTGAAGAGTGTGAGTCCTTTTTTTCTCAGGAACTTACATTCCATGAGGACAGCAAACACATAAATAAAAGTGAATAAATAATGTAATGCCTCAAAGTGATAATGAATGCTGAAAATAAACGGGAGTCAGGCAGAGGGTACTAGTTCATTCAGGATGACTCACAAAGAGTTGTCCTGTAAAAGAACATTTGCTCTGAAACCTAAGAAAGTGGGGGTGACCCAGAGCGTTATCCAGTGATGCCCTGTCCAGTGCACAGTTGCTGAGGCAGGGAGACACTTGAGCCATCTGGAAACTAACAAAGAAGCCAGTGGGCTTGGAAGGGGGGAAGACATAAGAGCCCAGGGGTGCAGGTCCTTGGAGGCCCCCTTTAGACGTTAGCTTTTACACTTGTAGTGAGACGGCCTTGAGCATGACAGGAATACTGTTCCAGAATGTGTCTAGCAGCTGTGAATAGATCGTAGCAGGTAAAAGCAGGACAAACTGGTTGAAGGGATAGAGGAGAATCCTGATTTTGTTCTTCCTAGACCAGAGAAGGTGGAACTGAATCCCTAAAGGGTCACTTTGTTAGACTAATGACATGTATTTCCCATGTTTTTCAAAGTATATCCATATCCGCTACCTGGTTGCGTCCTCATTATTATATCCCCAGAGTTATAGGCATACCAGCTACTCACTCCCATTTCAGAGGAGAGTCTTGAGACTCAGAAAACTTAAGCCTCCTGCCTCAGACCATAAAAAGTAGGCCTGAGATTGATTGTGACTCCCAAGGCAGTGCTCTTTCTGCCAAACCCCAGTCATGGTCCAGCCTTCTATTTCCTATCTCACTTCTTTGGATCAGAGAGCTACCAGACCACTGCAGGATAAGAACTGAGCTTCCTGAACTTTCCAGAACCAGGATGGGATATTTACACACATGGTCTCAAGTCTTCTCTGCAGCCGCCTTACAGGGAAGCAGAGCACCCTTATTTTAAAGCAAAGGCCCTACTTAGAAGGACCGATCTGCCCAAACGTCAGGCCAACCATTGATGGATCTAGCATTGGAACACTTATCTTTCTTATTCTAAAACCCAAAGCCCCTTAAGCCCAGAGTAGTTAAATGATGAAATGAACATGGAAAGCCCATTCTTGCGTTCCTTCTCCTGAGGGGCCAGGAAGGAAGGGGGAAACATGGGGACCCAAATCCAGCTTGGGATAGGAGTCTATTCAGGAGCCCCCCACTAGTCCCCATTCCTTGAGGTCATTCTGAGCGTGTGTTCTGTCTCTCCATCTAGGATGCTCCAAGGTGACCTGCATCAGCTTGACCCGCGAGGCCTCCATTAAACTGTCCCCCTTGCACGGCAAACAGATCTCCATCCGCTACCTGGACATGACGGACTGCTTCGTGCTGGAAGACGAAGGCCTGCACACCATCGCGGCCCACTGCACGCAGCTGACCCACCTGTACCTGCGGCGCTGCGTCCGCCTCACCGACGAGGGCCTCCGCTACCTGGTGCTCTACTGCACCTCCATCAAGGAGCTGAGCGTCAGCGACTGCCGCTTCGTCAGCGACTTCGGCCTGCGCGAGATCGCCAAGCTGGAGTCCCGCCTGCGGTACCTCAGCATCGCGCACTGTGGCCGCGTCACCGATGTGGGCATCCGCTACGTGGCCAAGTACTGCGGCAAGCTGCGCTACCTCAACGCCAGGGGCTGCGAGGGCATCACGGACCACGGCCTGGAGTACCTTGCCAAGAACTGTGCCAAACTCAAGTCCCTGGACATCGGCAAATGCCCTCTGGTCTCCGACACGGGCCTGGAGTGCCTGGCCCTGAATTGCTTCAATCTCAAACGCCTCAGCCTCAAGTCTTGCGAGAGCATCACGGGCCAGGGCCTGCAGATCGTGGCAGCCAACTGCTTCGACCTGCAGATGCTGAACGTGCAGGACTGCGAGGTGTCCGTGGAGGCGCTGCGCTTCGTGAAACGCCACTGCAAGCGCTGCGTCATTGAACACACCAACCCTGCCTTCTTCTGAAGAGACAGCTCCCGCCATCGCTGTCGCCGTACAGACCTGAACGGAACACATTGGTTTCTTTGTTTTGTTTTGTTTTGTTTCAGAGCAGCCTATGTAAGCACCGACACCCACTCGGAACAGCTTCTTTCTTCCAGGAAGTTTCTTTTTAAAGATCTGGCTTTTCTTCTTGCTAATTTCTCGCGGGCAATACAGGGCTAGGAAAGGAGGGTGAGAGAGCCCCATTTCTATTCCAGACAACGGTTTTTTGCAGGGGGAATCAGGTCATTGGTGGTGATATCTCTTCTCAAAAACATGTACCTCAGAAAGCTGACTGCAATGTCTTTAAGAACGCCCCCTTTTCAGTTTCTTTCCTCCTGGCCACCTCCCCGGAGTTCTGCACCTCATCCCTCCAACCCTACCCCTCCCTCTCCTACAGTAACAACAAATCGTCAGAATAATACTGCTGTCCACACCTCCTCCTCTTTAAACTGCTTGACTGGCCTAAACCACACTCTCCCATCCCATACCCAAGCAAAATTCTTGTTAAATAAATGTCACAGCACCTGCTATATACGCAGCACTTATAAACCCTTTTAAAGGTTCCCTTGCAGCAGTTAACAGGGTGAAGGAAGAGACCTGCCTTGTTCCTCCCACCCTACTCCCACTCCAGCACTTACTAGCTATGTGACCTTGGGCAAAGCACTTGACTTTTCTGGGCTTCTGCTTCCAGCCCTGAATCAGAGGACTTTCTCTGATCTAATCAAGGATGAGCTTCATGGCCATTTTAGAATCGAGGGAACAAGAGATGTCAGTAAACCCAAGCTCCTTGGCAGCACAAGAGGCATCTACTTCTTCCAAGGATATCTATTCTGTGAGTGCTTTCAGGAGGCGTGCCAACCCCAGCCTCCTGTATATTCTTCTCCCTAATCTGAGTGCCATTCACAGTTTGTTTCCTCTGATGAGCGAGTCTCTTGGTCACCTTCTCTTGCCCAGCCAGATGGATGGCTTCTGTACACACACGCTTTTGGCATCACCCCACTCCACTTCATCGCACAGAGGTGACGGAATTCCTAATCACAGCAAAACCCACCTCCCCCAGTCAGGCTGATCTTTCTGAGTGTTTCCAAGTAGGAGGGAAGACACTAACAACTTTTAATTAACAAGGGAGGCCCAGGAAAACACGTGTCCTCCAGAGTTTTTGAAATCCCTGTCGCTGCACGTGTGACATGCACGCACACATCTGCCCTGCAGCTGGCAGGAACAGACGCCTCGGCTCAGTGTCATTCAGATCGCATTTCTGTTTTCTCGTCTATTTTATTTTCTTGGGCATCCAGACTGCATCACATGAAGCCTGTTGGGGTTGAGTCATAAGTGTTTACGTGTGCCAATTGCCACCTTGTGTACCTCCCCTGTGATGTCTGCTTGCCCTTCCTCAGATATGCAGAGGAGATTTCCAGGTAGTTTAGATCCTGTCCACTCAAAAGTGCCCCACCAATGGAAGAGGAAACACATTGATAAGACATAGGCGCTGGCCCACCAGCGAAGACTTTGATATCCAACATTAAAGCCGTTGCCAAGTATAAACGTGAAATGGTCCTATTTGGATCCAAATCCATTTGATATCCTCATTCATGCAAAGTCAGGATGCCATCAATCCCACTGCTGATTTTCATGTCATTTCATTGATTCTTGTTCATAAGCCCATGACTTCTCTGGCAACACCCCTCCTCCTTCACTTTCCAAACAGTTGATTCATTTCTTTCTCAGAGGACTCACCCTCTACACCCAGAGGTGTCTCCAAGCCAAGCACATGGAACAGTCTCATATCCAGCCTATCCACCACGTGACAGCCGCACTCCCATGTTAGGCTCCCTGCGTGTCTTTGTCTTATTTTGAGAAGGAGACAGCAGTGAGATGGCGTCATATGATACACGGCCACCTCTCCAGTCAACACCATCAGCAACTTGGAGGTGCAGTCAGTGCCACATGCCACAGGGAGAAAGGAATTGTTTGGCTGGAGAGAGTATCTAGTCACAACATCTAGAACCATGAAAGGGATCGAAGGTAGCATTCCCCTGCTGTGTGACTTGTGACTCTGTTCAAAGCTTGGCAATATAAGCCACAAAGGATCATCCCTAACCCTTGGTACTGAGATCTTCCAAGTGAGCCAATGTAATACTCCTGGAATAAGGAAAGATTCAAAATGGCTCATACAACCAGAAAGGGGGTGTCCCATTCCAAATATCTTTATCACCACCTCTTGACCATAGCACCTACACTGTCTTCGAAACGTGAGACAAAGCCAGCCTTCACACTGATTACCTGGCATGCCCTATTTTTCCCCGTTTCTGTCTTTCTCCCAGTCTACTCTTCACCCATTCCACTTCCCCTTGTTGTATGAATCTATGACCGTGGTTCCTGGGGAAACAGCTCAGCAGATTTTTAGAGACCATGCAAAAAGCCTCACTAGGAAATTTACTTGTTTTTAAACATTGCTTCCTTCCTGCCTCTGCTAAATTGAATGCTCATTGTTGTTGTTTTAATTCTAATGTTCAAATCACTGCGTGCTGTATGACTCTAGAAAGCCTTAACTTACTACCACCAAGAAATAAAGCAATATGTTGGTAATCGGGTTTAGCCTCGTTTAATTCCCTGGCCAGAGTAGCCTGATGTTCAGATGGGGAAACTCAAGAGTGAGGGAGGAACTTGCTTCCTGTTGAAAAAGAGAGCATGTCAGGTCACTGCTGCTGCTGTCAAAGTCTCACCCATGGCTGTGTCATTCCCCTTAGCTCATTGTCTTTGGCTAAAAATTAGCAGGTAAGTAAAAATCATTATATTCACAGTTTATATCTTCAGTTCCTTAACCCACCTTTTGATGGTACAGAAAAAAAAAAAGCTGGAAGGGGAATATGGCAACTTGATTGAAAAAGAAAAATTATCAATCAGTTGGAAAAAAGGAAATGCCAACTGTCTCCCTACCCCAAACCTTTAGATCAGAGAAATTAGTATGGCAGAAGGCAAGTACTGAGAGATGAATGGCAAACTCCATCTTTAGCAAGTAAAAACATTTTAGGAGATGCCAATTTCAAAAGTAGTTGTCCTCACCTTCCTTCTTACCCTGATTCAGCCGCTTAAGGACTATCACATAAACCAACAGGACTGTTAACTGCTTTGAAATATTAACTCGAGGTAGCTGCATGCCGTTCTTGTCAAGACCCCAGAATAAAGTTAGCAGTAAATAAAATGCATATGCCCTGGAGGTTCATGATTTCTTATATTGACATTTGCTGAGAATTAAAGTCTTCGAGACATTTGACATCCAAGAGCCCACAACATGAAACCAAACAGTTTAGTATTTTTAAGGGAAAAAGATTTTTTTTTGCAGTAAAATTGCCTACCAGGTCTAAATTTTCACAGAAAAGTCATCAGAAAGTAGTGTTTTCGGTCAATAGCTGGCAATCATGATTAGTTCAGGAAGAAGTTAATTTGCAGAAATGCTGAATAGACAGTAGAAGAGGGAGCAGGAATATTTCGTGATGAGGTAAATACTGCATGAATGTGTTCATGCAGACAGTCTGTGAAACAAAACTGGTTTTCCTCTTTCCATGCTCAAATGGTTTCTCCTTTTTGCTTCATACACCAGCATGGTAAGTTGCTTCAGTCGTGTCCAACTCTGTGACCCCATGAACTGTAGCCTGCCAGGTTCCTCTATCCATGGGATTCTCCAGGCAAGGATACTGGAGTGGGTTGCTGTTTTCTTCTCCAGGGAATCTTCCTGACCCAGGGATCGAACCCATGTCTCATGCTTCCTGCATTGACAGGTGGGTTCTTTACCGCTAGCGCCACCTGGAAAGCCCCTCATACACCAGTAGTGATTCTTAATGTTGCAGGATGGAGTTGTGCCTGCAGAAGGGAGGTCCTGTTGCCGTCTCTCTGCTGGGCATGCTAATACCATACCATCATTGAGACCTGCCTAAACACAGCTCCCGTTGCCTAAAGAGCAACTCAGACACGTTCCATAAAGACGACCACCAGGTGGGCAAAGTTGTTCACTGAAGGCAAGAAAATATTGGGTTGACTAAAAAGTTCTTTCAGGCTTTTCTGTAAGATGGTACAAAAAACCAGATGAACTTTTGTGGTCAACCCAGTACTTCCACAGACATTCAGACTGGGGACACACCAACCAAGACTGTATCCAGGATATGATGGTTCCTCCTTTCCTTGAGTGCAACATTATCTCCTAAAGCCACAGGTCCATTTTTGTAGTCTTTTTTTTCCTTCTCAAGTTAGCAGATCAACTTGAACTTGAAACTACATGAGATGAAAGAGCATGGTCTTTTGGGAGCTGAATAGGTTTCACCATCCCTGCCTGTAAACAGCACAGTGGTGGCATCTTCAGCAAGATGCAGCTAGAATGCTGATCTCATGGACCATCCAGGAAGGCTACATGAAAGCTCTCAACTGTTGCTCAGGCTGCTGCTGCAAAGTCGCTTCAGTCGTGTCCGATNTTTTTCCCCGTTTCTGTCTTTCTCCCAGTCTACTCTTCACCCATTCCACTTCCCCTTGTTGTATGAATCTATGACCGTGGTTCCTGGGGAAACAGCTCAGCAGATTTTTAGAGACCATGCAAAAAGCCTCACTAGGAAATTTACTTGTTTTTAAACATTGCTTCCTTCCTGCCTCTGCTAAATTGAATGCTCATTGTTGTTGTTTTAATTCTAATGTTCAAATCACTGCGTGCTGTATGACTCTAGAAAGCCTTAACTTACTACCACCAAGAAATAAAGCAATATGTTGGTAATCGGGTTTAGCCTCGTTTAATTCCCTGGCCAGAGTAGCCTGATGTTCAGATGGGGAAACTCAAGAGTGAGGGAGGAACTTGCTTCCTGTTGAAAAAGAGAGCATGTCAGGTCACTGCTGCTGCTGTCAAAGTCTCACCCATGGCTGTGTCATTCCCCTTAGCTCATTGTCTTTGGCTAAAAATTAGCAGGTAAGTAAAAATCATTATATTCACAGTTTATATCTTCAGTTCCTTAACCCACCTTTTGATGGTACAGAAAAAAAAAAAGCTGGAAGGGGAATATGGCAACTTGATTGAAAAAGAAAAATTATCAATCAGTTGGAAAAAAGGAAATGCCAACTGTCTCCCTACCCCAAACCTTTAGATCAGAGAAATTAGTATGGCAGAAGGCAAGTACTGAGAGATGAATGGCAAACTCCATCTTTAGCAAGTAAAAACATTTTAGGAGATGCCAATTTCAAAAGTAGTTGTCCTCACCTTCCTTCTTACCCTGATTCAGCCGCTTAAGGACTATCACATAAACCAACAGGACTGTTAACTGCTTTGAAATATTAACTCGAGGTAGCTGCATGCCGTTCTTGTCAAGACCCCAGAATAAAGTTAGCAGTAAATAAAATGCATATGCCCTGGAGGTTCATGATTTCTTATATTGACATTTGCTGAGAATTAAAGTCTTCGAGACATTTGACATCCAAGAGCCCACAACATGAAACCAAACAGTTTAGTATTTTTAAGGGAAAAAGATTTTTTTTTGCAGTAAAATTGCCTACCAGGTCTAAATTTTCACAGAAAAGTCATCAGAAAGTAGTGTTTTCGGTCAATAGCTGGCAATCATGATTAGTTCAGGAAGAAGTTAATTTGCAGAAATGCTGAATAGACAGTAGAAGAGGGAGCAGGAATATTTCGTGATGAGGTAAATACTGCATGAATGTGTTCATGCAGACAGTCTGTGAAACAAAACTGGTTTTCCTCTTTCCATGCTCAAATGGTTTCTCCTTTTTGCTTCATACACCAGCATGGTAAGTTGCTTCAGTCGTGTCCAACTCTGTGACCCCATGAACTGTAGCCTGCCAGGTTCCTCTATCCATGGGATTCTCCAGGCAAGGATACTGGAGTGGGTTGCTGTTTTCTTCTCCAGGGAATCTTCCTGACCCAGGGATCGAACCCATGTCTCATGCTTCCTGCATTGACAGGTGGGTTCTTTACCGCTAGCGCCACCTGGAAAGCCCCTCATACACCAGTAGTGATTCTTAATGTTGCAGGATGGAGTTGTGCCTGCAGAAGGGAGGTCCTGTTGCCGTCTCTCTGCTGGGCATGCTAATACCATACCATCATTGAGACCTGCCTAAACACAGCTCCCGTTGCCTAAAGAGCAACTCAGACACGTTCCATAAAGACGACCACCAGGTGGGCAAAGTTGTTCACTGAAGGCAAGAAAATATTGGGTTGACTAAAAAGTTCTTTCAGGCTTTTCTGTAAGATGGTACAAAAAACCAGATGAACTTTTGTGGTCAACCCAGTACTTCCACAGACATTCAGACTGGGGACACACCAACCAAGACTGTATCCAGGATATGATGGTTCCTCCTTTCCTTGAGTGCAACATTATCTCCTAAAGCCACAGGTCCATTTTTGTAGTCTTTTTTTTCCTTCTCAAGTTAGCAGATCAACTTGAACTTGAAACTACATGAGATGAAAGAGCATGGTCTTTTGGGAGCTGAATAGGTTTCACCATCCCTGCCTGTAAACAGCACAGTGGTGGCATCTTCAGCAAGATGCAGCTAGAATGCTGATCTCATGGACCATCCAGGAAGGCTACATGAAAGCTCTCAACTGTTGCTCAGGCTGCTGCTGCAAAGTCGCTTCAGTCGTGTCCGATTCTGTGCGACCCCATAGACAGCAGCCCACCAGCCTCCCCCGTCCTTGGGATTCTCCAGGCAAGAACACTGGAATGGGTTGCCATTTCCTTCTCCAATGCATGAAAGTGAAATTGCTCAGTCGTGTCTGACTCTTAGCAACCCCGTGGACTGCAGCCTACCAGGCTCCTCCATCCATGGGATTTTCCAGGCAAGCGTACTGGAGTTCAGAAAATAGCAATCAACATCATTCAGGTATCAAAGTAAGGCTTGGAAATATTATTTAAAAATAAAATAAACTTGATCTAAAGATTTCCAAATCTGCTTAGTTCTATGTTTCTCCTTCTGGCGACTCAGCTACTGCATTTTATACTGATGAGATCAGCATGTCTGAATTCTATCCTGGCTCATGTGATGACCAACATATGAGGGAAACTGGCTGTTGCAGTCCTTTTCGTGAACAGCGAGTCCCCAGGGAGTGCTAGTCATTTCTTCTGAAGGAGCAGATGGTACTCAGCCTCCTTTAACTCCTTTAATGAAGGTTTATTGATCAGGTACTATGAGAGGTTCCGAGTGAATAAGAAACAATATCACTCCCCTAAAGGAACTCCCATCAAATAATATCATGCAATGAGTTAGAAGGTGGAAAAGGCAATAGAAAAAGGAGATACACTTTCATTCATTCAACAAATAAATACTTTTTTTAAGAACCTAGTATGTGTCAGTCACCATGCTGGCACTAAAAGTCTTGCCCTGATGGTTGAAAACAGAAAAGATTTGCCTTCAGTTAGTCATACGGAAATAGAAAGTTCTCTTTTGTCCTAAGGTCATCCCATAGATGAATTCCTATATACACATACACACTGTCTGTTACACACTTACATACACACATATAATCTCTAAAAGATGGGAACGTTTTGCAAAAACAACACTGAAACATAAATTCTTGGAAAAACTCTAAGAACCTCAGAACAGCTTGATGCTCTCCCAAACAACATCCAGTCCAAACATACAGACATAGCCCAGAGAACTGCCATCCTGGTTTCCCCAGAATCTAGCTCAGGGAAAGGAAGACAGCAGGTCTCTCTCTCAAGAATCCTTGGATTCTTCAGCCAACATGATGCTCTTTGGTTTTATCCTAATCATCACGCACTTTCGATGGGAACGGTCAGAGTAAGTGAAGTTTCTCAGTGTACTATATCTCTTTATGAAGAACTAGTCTGGGTCAGTTATCTCAGCCATACTGGATGATCCAAGTAAGACTGATTAAGTAGCCATTAAAACTGCCAAGGAATGGATTTCACTTGCAAATTCCCGGAGGATGGGTTCTTTAAGCTTCACATTTTATCAGGGTAGTCAATGTGAAATTATCTGCCCACAGTAATAATCACCTAAACAGTGAAGTGCATTAGAAACTGGAAGAGTGATAGGAAAGCTTTTAATTCCTGTTTCTCTGCAGTCAGAGGCAAAATCCTCCTGGTGCTTCAGAGCCCCAAAGCTCTCCCAAGTCTGAGTACTAGTAGACTTATTAAGCCCATTGCCAGATAGCCACGCAAAAGATATTGGGGAGA
This sequence comes from Neotragus moschatus, assembly GCA_006410615.1. Taxonomy (NCBI): domain Eukaryota; kingdom Metazoa; phylum Chordata; class Mammalia; order Artiodactyla; family Bovidae; genus Neotragus; species Neotragus moschatus. The sequence continues at coordinate 418,629 of SJYA01002583.1, read as the reverse complement.
GGATTTCTAATTACAAAGATTAACCAGTAATTGGTACTTCCTTTTTCTCTAATCTTCTACCAGCCACTAATGAACACAGAGCCACCTTCTATAAATAAAACCTTAAAAAAAAGAAATCCAGGTTTCACATCATGAATGAATTCTTCATGGGTATTTACATTAAGAATTTAAACAAACTTATCATGGTCCTTTTCATTTAAGAGAAAGTAGATACAGGAACAAAGCTGTCACAACTGATATATATCCTTCTTCATTTTATCTCAAAGCCTTTCTTTGGGAGATGGAAACCAAAACAGACATGATTACCTTTGTATAATTTTACATTTTTCAGACTTCAGTGTAACTATACAAATGCATTGAATTTCAAAATGTGCCATCTCTTATTTTGCAGTCCCACCCCCCAGTAATGGAGAAATGTGAGAAATGGGGGTTTTTCATGTTCCCTGGCCACTTAGTAAATCCCCTGCAAAGATCATTTTGCTGAGCAGATCCTTGTCTTAGTAGAAGATCCAGAAAGGGAGAATTCAGGCCATTTCTCTTGTTCTTGTTACAACCACGCAGGCCAGCAAGCGATTTATGACATAGTTGATCTATATGAATGATGTTCGTGAAGCACAAGCTTTCCATCAGCTAGTCAGAGTGTGAGACTCTGGTTGACTCTTCTATGTTCATAATTTTAAAACACCCCAAAGAATAATGACCATGAGCATGCTGGAAGTTTGGAGACCAAGAAGCTGCGGATTTAAAATTTAAAAAAAAAAAAAAAAAAAGAGGAGGAAAAAATAGCATTCAAGTGATGACCTCTAACTCACATAATGAAAACCAGAGTCTCCTCCAGATTTCCAAGCTGGCATTGTTTCACTGGTACTCTCACCTTGGGGCTCCTGGGTGTGATGTTTCTTTTAAAAATAGTGCCCTCGGGAAAGCAGTGGGAAATACAAACACTGCCACGGGAGGGCATTAGTCTCCTTTCCTTTTAAAGCATGTGCTTAATCCCACATGCATGAGGCAAAATAAAGCTTAGAGGTGATCGTGTTATGTAAGGAGTCTTTTTGCTTTTATAAGAAGAAAAGCCACACGTTCTCAGGTACTGTCTCTGTTTCTTTGACCTCCCTCACCCTAAATTCACTGGTTTCAGGATTCCAGTGCCTAGTTCTTCACAGCCAATAGCTTATTTTGGCCATGAAGAAAAGCGACCTTTCTTTTCTGATTTTCTGGTCAATGCACAGTACTATATCAGTAACTCCACAGAGAGCTCCTCCTCTCCCAGGTTTGGGAACCCAGAGTTAAACCTTGGGAGCAACTGGAATCCAAGAAAGGCCTTGGGAGAATTTAGCTGAATGTCTGCTTTGGCTGAAACTAAGAAACCTTTAGCAAGTACAACCTTTTAAACTTTTTTAAAGGTTATTATTTATTGACTCTGTGCTTAGTCTCTCAGTCATGTCCAACTCTTTGCAACCCCATGGGCTGTGGCCCACCAGGCTCCTCTTACCGACCCAGGGATCAAACCCAGGTGTCCCTCATTGCAGAAGGATTCTTACTGTCTGAGCTACCAGGGAAGTCCATTGCTTGACTCTAGTGAAATGAATTTTGTGTATCTCATATCTTTTATATAAACTTTATAAATTTTATGTATTACCTTTTTGCATCCCTGGAGGCTCATTGGTAAAGAATCCCCTTGTCAGTGCAGGAGATTTGGGTTTCCTTCCCTGGGTAAGGAAGATCCCCTGGAGGGGAGCATGGCTACCCACTCCAGTATTTTTGCCTGGAAAATCCCATGGACAGAGGAGTCTGATGGGCTATATTCCATAGGGTCACAAAGAGCTGGACACTACTGAGTGAGTAAACGACAATAACCTTTTGCTTAGTACTGCTCACTGAGCTCTCTGTGGCGAAGGATGAAACACAAATTCAGGTTGGAGTCCTATTTTTTTTTATCCTGTTTTTTGTTTTTCATTGTGCTAGGTGGATATGGCCACTCTTGTTTAATACACCATTTTCAGAAGATGTGTCCCTTTTGGGGGGCCTATGGTGACTTCAAAGAACTTCTCAGGCTACATTGCTAAGTGTGGGTAGCTCGATATTCAGGAGAAAATACCATTGTCAGAGCCCTGGAGTAATTTTTGGGGGACACAGAATATTTTTGGAGATGATGCTCGAAATATAACCAGCCTTGATCTGGAGGACTAGAGGCATTACACTGTATTTCTCAAAGGTGAATTCAAATTGTATTGTTGTTGTTCAGTCGCTAAGTTGTGTCTGACTCTTTGGAACCCCAGGAACTGCAGCACAAGGCTTCCCTGTTCTTCACTGTCTTCCTGAGCTCAAACTCCTGTCCATTGAGTCAGTGATGCCATCCAACCATCTCATCCTCTGTCATCCCCTTCTGCTTCCCTCAGTCTTTCCCAGCATCAGGATCTATATGCAGAGGCTTAATTACCCCATAGCTATAAACTGTAAGTGTAACAAATTTGGAAGGCTTTTTGTGTTTTTTTGCCAAACCTAAAACTTCATTATTAATCTGTAGATGTTCACTCACCACTCTTAATTTCCTACTAATTTTCCTGGATGGTCCTGCTTGTACAGCATTTACAACGGTAAATTTTGCTCCCGTTTGAATCCAAGGCTCTTCATCTCAATGATTAATGACTACCAGCAAATCTCTTGAAAATGGCTACAAAACTATAGGTAAGCACTCAATAGATGAGACTTAAAAATTTCAAAAAGCCACTGAGAGAAACATTTTAAGTTTCTTTATGACACTTTGTTTCTGGTAGAGCATCACAGGACCAAAAGGTTTGTAGGTCTTTTGGGTGGATAGCATCACCGACTCGATGGACATGAGTTTGAGTGAACTTCAGGAGTTGGTGACGGACAGGGAGGCCTGGCATGGTGCAATTTATGGGGTCGCAAAGAGTTGGACATGACTGAGCGACTGAACTGAACTGAACTGTCTTGTTTTTAATGAATACCCAAATATTTCCTTTCTATATGTCCAGGAATGGACTTGAAACACAAATAAGTGATTCTTTAAAAGCTCAAGTTTCATTTTTAGAAGTGTTCCAGCTTCAGTTAAAGGATTACAATCAGAAATCTTTCATCTTGGTTTGCCTTCATCATGGGTATACCGGCTGGTCCCACCGGTTTATGTAACAATAAAAAAAAGAAAACTTTGCTTTTTGTTTGGGTTGTAATGGGTGCAATAGACATGAATCAAGAGGTAGACAAGCTCTGAATACCATTGATTGTATTCCAAGATATCATTAGCATAGAGATAAATTTAAGTCTGCTTCAAGTTAGTATCAAGCAGTTAGCCTCCATAGGATTCATGTACATCTGAACACCTAATCCTTCAGAAAACTACTTTTAACCACTGTCCTTCTGATTTAGCAGACTCAGAATAAAGAGTAGAAAGGCTTACAGGCCCTTTCCCCAAGCTTCCTAAAACCTTTCTCTACCACTAATCTGAAAGCAGAGTGTCCTGCCAAAAGACTCAGACCAAACACACTTAGTTCATTTGTTCTCAGCTTCTTTGTTAACCTCTTCCGAATGGCCCTGAATTTACCTTGGTCCAGCATTTGAGATGTCTCTTAGCTTTCTGCAGTAATTTCTTAATATCTCCACCAGCACTCCTCTGAACATTAGATGTCCAGGGTAACAGAACTTCAATATGGTCTTGGACTAAGGTACCTGCTGCATGCTTTCACGCTCAGCTACTTCAGTTGTGTCTGACTCTTTGCAACACTATGGACCATAGCCCACCAGGCCCCTCTGTCCATGGGATTCTCCAGGTAAGAATACTAGAGAGGGTTGCCATGCCCTGCTCCAGGGGACCTTCTCAACCCAGCGTTCTCAACATCTCCTGCATCTCAGGCAGATTCTTTATCACTGATTCCTCAGAGAAGCCCAAAGTCTCTCCTACAGTCCCCAGAAGGACAAATACAGAGATACTGACCAACTCTGCCCCTAGCATGTACTACAGATACAAAGGGCGAAAGTCGTCCTTAGTTTCTCAGAACATGGTCAAATCTGATCAAGCTAATTAATCATTGGATTAGGATTTAACAGTCCATAGTTGGTTCTGCCACTGATTTTCTGTTAATGTTTGGAAGAATCATTTAATTTCTATGTTAGAAGATATGACAACAAAAATGGTTAAGGGGTCAGGCTTTCTGGACCATTGTTAATATTTTATATGGCAGACTGGTACGTATACCAGATTCGTCTATAGATATATATGTGATCATGTACATAGACGTGTGTATTTGGTCAAGGAGGACCCAGAACTGATGGCATCTCAAAAATTTCTGATGTTCCTGAAATTATCACTGGCTCAGTTTTTTATTTAACTTTGAGACCCAGAACAAAACAGCAATGGAGCCACATCTATCAAAAATATTGACTGCTGTGTCTGCCCTCAATTTTTATCAAAATCATTCTGAATCTTGCCAGTCTGTCCAACTAAAAAGAGTAGAAGAATAGAGATATTCTACTGGTGCTGGAATAAGGACAAGAAAGATGTTTGACTCAGCCAATAAAATCGAAACACTATAGGGGAAAGCCAAGGGATAAATAACCCAGCTGAATTAGGATGCAGGCAGGACTTCATGGCTTAGATTTTTTTTTTTNAGAGATCATGGGTGTAAATCCAGAGAGGCGTCTACACAGTGACAGTTGAGAAGATGCTTGAAGCATGGGTGGCATTCACAAGGCTGAATTGGGAGGAGCGAGAGCAACAGAGAAGGTCTAGGGAACCTGAGGGAGTGAAGTGCAAAGTCCTTAAGAATGCCACACATGAGGATGGATGGGACTGGGGGCAAGGCTGAAGAGGAGAGACGTGCTGGCCACTGCAGGACCATGTCCGGGTCACGGGCTGTGCCGTATGAACAGGGAATCCACTGAGAGACGTGATGTAAATGAGTGCTGTGATCTGTCTGTATTTTTCAACTGTTATTCCAGCATCCTCCCTGGCAGACATTGCATACTGTCTATCCACACAGCGTCTCATGGAATCAATCCTCCTACAGGGGAGTAAACTAAATATTGGAGACAGTATGTGACTTGCCCGAGGTTGCCCTCTTGTCATTTGCCAGAGCCAGGATTCAAACTCAGGCCTGCCTGACTCCAGAGCACTTCCTCTTTGTTTTTATTTTTTGTTTGTTTGTTTGTTTTTAATCGGTTAATTTGGGCTGCACCGGGTCTTCGCTGCTGTGTGAAGGCTTTCTCCACCTGCTTCGAACCGGGCTACTCTTCATTGCAGTGTGAGGCTCTGTCATTGCGATGGCTTCTCTTGTTGCAGAGCACAGGCTCTAGAATGTGGGCTTCAGTATTTGTGGCTCCCGGGCTTAGTTGCTCCAAGGCATGTAAAATCTTCCCGGACAGGGATCGAACACGTGTCCCCTGCATTGGCAGGCTGATTCTCAACCACTGGACCACCAGGGAAGTCCTAGATCACTTCCACTTAACCACTGCACTGTGTTGCCCTGACTGCCAAGCAAAAATTCTCCCACTGTTTGCAGACAACTCTCATTCTAATTCTAATGATCTAATATTCTGTTCTTAATAATTACTTTAGGAGAAAAAAAAGATCAGTTCCTACCAAACATGTCAACACTGTGTCTATGCCTTTGGGTCCAATTAGAAAAGTAATTCCACTCCATTGATGCCAAAGGCAACATGGAGCTTTTAGAAGGTGCTTGAAGACCTTGAGATACAGAGTCTTAGCTGTGATAAGACGGGGAAATACTTTAGGGAGAAGAGCTCCTTTCTGAGTGTTTACCATTTTAAAAGAATTGTGGCATCTCTGACTTACTGAAGAAGACATCTGGATGAGAATCAGTCATGGGTTTTGTTGTTGCAAGACTGGCCCCAGTTTGCCTTTACATGACTTTTGCACACTGATGAACTGGAATTCAAGTCTAGATAGCTCATAGCAGGAAGGCCCTCAGGAAGAAAGTTTTGACATGTCAGCATGCATATTGCCGAGTAGGGGTTCTGAGAGAATGCTCACCCCTTGACTAGACCTATAATACATCAAATCATCCCCATGATTGGAGACAAGAACTTGGTTTCTGGAGATTTTAAAGTGAAAGCAGACACCCAAGTAATGCATTTCTGATCGCCTTAATCTATCATAATTTTAGACACACTTAACCAGAATGCATCTTTCATGTAGGAGGATGCTGCTGAGCTATCAGCTGCAGGTGTCACCTTCTTTAAGTGTCTCATGATGGAAATAATTGTTTTAAAACTTATTTTGGGGGCTTCCCTGTCAATCCAGTGGTGAAGACCTCATCTCCCCATGCAGGAGGTGTGGGTTCAATCCCTGGTCAGAAAGCTAAAATCCCACATGCCACAGAGCCAAAAAACCAAAACAAAACAGAAGCAATATTGTAACAAATTCAATACAGACTTAATTTGGGGATGAAAAAGAAAAGCTACTTTGGAGCAGACCTCCTTGAAGTTGGTCTGCTCCCAAAGTAGGTCCCTTGAAGTAGGAGGTCCCTTTAATCACATTTCTACTGTATGAGGACTTTTCTTTCTTAAGTTCATGTCCAGCTACAGAAATCCTGTTAATGGTCATAATTTGAGCATTTGTGAAACACCCTTGGAATGTCATTCATATCAGACAAGAAGGGTCATGACCTCTATGAAGTTTTGCCTCATACCTTATTCCTACACCATCTCCCCAGAATCTCACTGTGTCCTTCTATTGTGCTTTAAAGTTAGATCACCTGCTTTTAAACCCAGCTCTGTCATTTTCAAGCTAAATGATCTTGGCACTGTTGCTAAGTATTGGTTTCCTGTCTCTAAAATGGGAACACAAATATCTTGGGATGTCATGGTATAGTTGTAGTAAGGTTTCACATCTTACATCCCCTCCCTCATTGTCTACAGGTCCTTTGATGCCTTCCTCCAGTTAGAATACCAGGTGGATATTTCCTGTCTTGGAAATTTTATCCTGGTCTTTGGTCATGTGACTTCATCTGACCAATGGCATGTTAGCAGGCATGATGCCAGCAGAGGCATTAGAAATACCTGTGGAGCTGGAATCACCCTCACGTGCTTCTCTCATCAGCGGGAGAGAATGGTCTCTACATAGTGCACCGGCCTCAGGAGGGTATGCCTGGGTCTGACCTTTGTCGTCCTTGGCAGCCTTGACCATACATTCCGTGCATGGTGATTACATGATAATTAAAGCCGCCGTCAGTTGCACACTTACTGTGTGTTACATTCAATGACTTACAATAGATTTTTGCAATCATTGTCACTGCATTCTTGAGGCAACCCAGCTAAGATTCCCCATCTGTTTCCAGTGTGGACAGCAAGGCTCAGAAATGGTGAAGTCGCCAGCATTCCACAGCTAGAAAATAGTATTCATAGTGTTGAGATTCAATGTCAGGTCCCTGTATCTGTGTTGAGACTTTTACTGTCAGTCCACACCTATGGACTCTACTCTTGTACCTGTTTAGACTCAGTGTCACTTTACAGCAAACCCTGACCATGATGTTGGTCTCTGGTTTTTTTCCCCCTCCAAAACTGGATCTTGGTACCTGACTTATTCTTGTCCCAGAATTAGAAAACTGCCATAGTCTTTGATATTTATTCTTGGTTATTATTGGAGGTGAATTTCATATACACACTGCTGTATTTAAAATGGATAACCAACAAGGACCTACTGTATAGTACAGGGAACTGTGCTCAATTTTATGTGGCAGCCTGGATAGGAGGGGAGTTTGGGGGAGAATGGATCCACGTATATGTATGGCTGAGTCCCTTCACTGTTCACCTAAAACTATTTGAACATTGTTAATTGGCCAATACAAAATTAAAAATAAGTTAAAGACTATATGTATGTGTGTATAACTGAGTCCCTTTGCTCTACAGCAGAATTTAGCACACTATTATAATCACCTCTACTCCAATAAAAAATAAATAAAATCTTAAAAATAAAGAAAATACATAACTGTGTTCCAGAGAACAATTTAGTGGCACATGGTACACTCAACCTATTGCGCAATCATTTTTATCTATTTCCAAAACACTTGTGTCACCCAAAAGAAAACCCCATACACATTAAATTGGATTATCTTCATTTCTACTTTCCCATATCTCTGGCAACCATGAATCTGCTTTCTGTCTCTCTGAATTGTTCACATACATGGAATCAGAGCACATGGTTTTTGTCTTTAGGTTCTTAAACTTAGCATAATATTTTTGATAGCATATATTTATGATCTATGTAGCATCATAATATCTATTTTGTATAGCATCCTTTTTACTGGTGAATAGTATTTCATTGTATGGCTCTACCATGATTTGTTTGATCCATTTATCCATTGATGGACATTGTATTGTTTCTACCTTTTGACTGTCNAGGGAACAGCAACTCACTTCAGTATCTTGCCTGGAGAATCCCATGGATAGAGGAACCTGGCAGGCTATATAGTCCATAGGCTCGCAAAGAGTCAGACACGACTGAGTGACTGACACCTTCATTTTCACTGGCTTCTTACTCATATAATATCACTGCCACCACACTCAGATACCAAGTCTGAACTCAAGAACATCAACTATAATTCAAAAACAGTTAGGTTTGATTCAAATATCGATTTATTTACTTTCTCAGTATAATTAAGTTCTTAATGAATATACTCATTTATAAGATACAAAATGACCTCAATGTAGCCTATTTTCTGAAAATATCCTAAAAATATAACACCTTTGGCTTTCAAGAGAGTCTTCTACAAAGAAAAGAATTACCAGAATGCTTTGTGTGAATTTTTTTCAATTTTCTTTCCTGTTCAAAAGCAATCTAGGTTCTACATCTCAATATAAAGATGGTACTCTTAAAAAAATAAGTTTAATAAGTTTAATTTTAATATGTTTACAGCTCAGGAAGGAGCTTTGTCACTTAAATGTGTGTTTTGTGTTAGTTACTCAGTAGTGTCTGACTCTGGGACCTCATGGACTGTACCCCACCTAGCTCCTCTGTCCAGGGAAAGAATACTAGAGTGGGTTGTCATTTCCTCTTCCAGGGGATCTTCCTGACCCAGGGATCAAACCCAGGTCTTCTGCACTGAAGGTGGATTCTTTACCATTTGAGCCACCAGGGAAGCCTGCAAATGTATGTTTGGTGAATGGTAAATCCTCATCTTTACCATTTGAGCCACCAGGGAAGCCTGCAAATGTATGTTTTGGTGAATGGTAAGCAATTAGCCAGACTTGGTGCAGTTTGAAAAACTTAAGCATTAACTTAGCCTTTTGCGATTGAGCTTAGGACACTACCAATTTGTNAAGCCTGCAAATGTATGTTTGGTGAATGGTAAATCCTCATCTTTACCATTTGAGCCACCAGGGAAGCCTGCAAATGTATGTTTTGGTGAATGGTAAGCAATTAGCCAGACTTGGTGCAGTTTGAAAAACTTAAGCATTAACTTAGCCTTTTGCGATTGAGCTTAGGACACTACCAATTTGTTTTGAATTTGGAAACACATCACTTTCCCACATAAAGAAGCTGTCTCTTTAACAGGCACAGTAAATTTCCCAGGAGAAGGGAAAGACTGGGCATCAAGCCCTGGATTGGGTATTTTCATCTCTGGAAAATGGTACCTCAAGTTTTTTTCTATTCTCTCGGTTCTGTTCTGTTTTGGCCTATGACAAAAACAAAAACCCAGAAGACAGCCACGGCGTGGTGTTGTCACCTGAAAAACAAAAAGAAACAGCACCATGTAAAAGTTGAGAGTGATGTTTTACTCAGCAGACAGACCTGAAGACTTAAGGCCACATCTTCTTGTATCACCCTGAGAGACAGCTCCAAAGAGGTGCTAGTGGAGCCAGGATAGAGAGGAGTTTTTTGCAACAAACACCAGATAGTCAGAACCTCAAAAGATTTTAATTTTGTAGTCGCTCAGTCTGATTCTGCAACCCCGTGGACTGTAGCCTGCCAGGCTCCTCTGTCCATGGGATTCTCCAGGCCAGAATACTGAAGTGGGTAGCCCTTCCCTTCTCCAGAGGATCTTCCCAACTCAGGGATTGCAACCAGGTCTCCCACATTACAGACGGATTCTTTACCAACTGAGTCACAAGGGAAGCCCGAGAATGCTGAAGTGGGTAGCCTATCCCTTCTCCAGCAGATCTTCCCTATCCAGGAATCAAACCAGGGTCTCCTGCATTGCAGGTGGATTCTTTACCAACTGAGCTATGAAGGAAGCCATCCGGATTTGGAGGAGGTGACCAAAAACAGACTAGGGTTTGTGAGAGACATGGCAAACAGTTTCTCCGTGGATGACAGTCAGGTAGAGAGGGGAGTGGGGCTCATGGATTCTGTTTACCTGTCCTTGAGAGGCCTACAGGAGCACTTGTGACCCAGGCTTTCTAAGTTAGGCACCAAGAAGGAATATAATGTATATAGACCAACAGAAGAAAGCAAAGAGCAAATCATTATAATTCCACACGTCTCCCACACTGAACTTTTCCTGATTAATTTTTTCTCAAACACGAAACAATGCCGTAAAATGCTCTTACAAATGATATTGCCAACCATGTAATGTTGCCTCATGGTAACGATCCAGGAGAAATTTTAAGATTTGAACATTCCATCTGCTTTCATTCCAGCTAAGCGAAAGTGTACTATCTAATGTGGGTTTCTATCACAGTCAGAGCAGAGTGAAAGTTAACTCCAAAGAATATAAGCAGACACCTCTAGAAACTCACATGTGGGTTTGGCCTGTAGATTTCAAATCAGCCCCAGTAGAGCCATTCAGCCAAGAACTTTATTCTCATTTCACGGCAATGAAGAACTCTCTAGCATCAGGAACACTGAACCTGGAAGTTGAAATTTATGAAAAGTATCCATTAGAAGTAAAATATGAGAAGTTCTTCTATTAGAGTGAGCTGGACCATTGAGAGATGGACTGATCTATTCAGTTCTATGTTCTATCTGAGTGTGATTCTAGGGACAAGGTGCTTAACACAGCAGAGAGCACAGAGGCTTTGCTATATTAAGTTGTATCCTACTTTTCTTGAGAAGCTCCCTTAACGCTGAACTTCTGGGAGGAGGTCCAGCCTCAGGCCTTCCCACGAAGGGTGCCCGGGTTTTTTGTGAAAAGTCTCCAGTCCCTTCCAAATCCCTGCACACCCAGGGAGAGGTGGCCATTTCTAAGTTCCAAATTTCCGTTGTAGTTCCCAGTGCCCATTGAAGATGAAGCTGGGTGACATGAACCAGGGTTTTCACTTTAACTTCCTCATCTTAGAAGTCAGAATCTAAGAACCTACCACATGGGACCATTGTGAGGATTAATTAATACAAGTAAATCAGAAGATCACTTAAGTGATTCCTCACAGAAAAAGTCACCCGGCCCTAAAGTTACTTTACGGCTAAACAAACACATGGTAAAGACATTAATGTCATTTTCAACTCTATCACTACGTCACCATACCCTTTAAGGATCAGTAGTTTGAGGACTTAAGAAAGCATCACAGTCATCTAGAGGGCCTGTTAAAAAACAGGCTGAAAGACCTCATCTCTGTATCTTCTGATGTTGATGGAATATGAGAATTTGCTGCAGATGGTGACTACAGCCATGAAATTAAAAGCTGTTCGTTCTTTGGAAGGAAAGTTACAACAAACCCAGATAGTGTATTAAAAAGCAGAGACCTCACTTTACTGACAAATTTCCATATAGTCAAAGCTCTAGCTTTTCCAGCAGTCTTGTATGAATGTGAGACTTGGGCTTAAAAAAAGGCTGAGCACTGAAGAAATGATGCTTTCATACTGTGGTGCTGGAGAAGACTGTTGAGAGTCCCTTGGACTGCAAGTTGATCAACCAGTCAATCCTAAAGGAAATCAATCCTGAATATGCATCGGAAGGACTGATGCTGAAGCTAAAGCTCCAATCCTTTGGCCACCTGGTATGAAGAGCTAACTCATTGGAAATACCCTTATGCTGGGAAAGATTGAGGGCAGGAGGAGAAGGGGCTAACAGAAGATGAGATGGTTGGATGACATCACCAACTCAATGGACCTGAGTTTGAGCAAACTCCAGGAGATGGTGAAGAACAGGGAAGCCTGGAGTGCCGCAGTTCATGGAGTCACGAGGTGTCGGACACAACTTAGCAACTGAACAATAACATAGAATTTGCATCCCTTACATATTTCAAGGGAATGCTAATTTTCTGACCTGAGGACCACACATTGACGACCATTATTATAGACCATTAACTTCATTAGACATTTTCTCTGGTAAGCACACTCCTTCATTCTAATTGGTACAAAATCAGGTTAAAGTGCATAAGTCTATGATTCATTTCAAATAATGTATCAGAATTTAGAAGCTATAGTGTATTTTATAAGACTATTTTGTAAGTTATTTTCTTTGGGAAATTCAGGAAAGAAAACGAAGATGTAGATGTGAATTTGATATTTATAGGCATCACCCAATCATGTTCAACTTTGAGTATCAATTGTGCCTTGTTCTATGTCTACTGTTTTTATGTCCAAAACCAAAATGAGGAGCTGGGACTCACTATGTGCTGGGAATTTGTGAGGCCGTGGAGCAGATGGTACAATCAAGGGCTTAAAGACCTTTTCTTCACTTTCTGTGAAGTGTTAGCTGTAAGATCTTCGGAGATCATGCAGAGAAAGAATGTCTCATTCTCTGGATGGCAAAGTGAAAATCCCCTAGTGTTCACGCGAGCTGGAGAGGAAGTGACTGTTTGCTTCACGATGTGGAGGAGCACATAGGGCGGGGACACAGAGCCCTGAGCCTGCCTTCCATCATGTTACCCGCAGAGAAGGGACACAGACATGCCAGAGACAGTCTCTATTGGATGCAGATGTCTCCCAAAGGGCAAGTTTATCCTGTGAAACGGCCACCACCACAGCAGCTGCTCATGAAACCAGGGAGAGAGTGAGGTGAGGAGGGTCACATGTTCAGACGCATAGTGAAAATCATTTTACAAACCTCATTAGGGCTAAAGGAGGGCATGATGAAAGTAGCCTGCCTATAAAACCAGACTCGCTAATTAGGCCAACCATCCCCCGCCCCCTGGGACCGTATTTCGGCAAAATACAGGTACTAGGAGAATTGAAGCCATTACCCAGATGTCCAACGAAAGTGCTCTTTGATTCAATCAAGGGCCTGCCTTCGCAGGCAGACATAACTTCTATAAATGGAATTGAATCTCATCCCCTTTTCACACAGGATGGGTTCAGCCTTCGTGTTTTGAGATGACATCTGGCTAACAGTTCCTGAAGAATGCTCTCCCAGCTTCCTCTAACGTTTTGCTTCACTTTCTCATTTTTCTGGCTGAAAATCCATTCAGCACCAATCAAATAGTTAAGTAACAATGACGCATACAGCTCTGAAAAGAAGAGCCGACAGACAAACGCTTCCAGAATTTGAGGGCATTTCCAATGATTATAAAACTGATGGAAATGTGCATACTTTCTGCTGCTGGCTCGGAAAGATAAGGATGGTACCAGTCAGAGGATCGGACCACAGCCTCTCATCTCCATGGAAATGCCAATCGAAGTACTGCATGTGATTTTGAAAATGTGGTAGTACCCTTATGCTTAAATTCATTGGAGAATGAAACGCCCAGGAAACTTCAAACAAGAAGAATGAAGCTTGGAGGAGAATATCCTGGGAGGAGAGGTAACCCAGGTTAAATACTCTGGATGCAGCCACAGAAACAGTCCCAGTCATGAAGTGATTATTCTCCTAAGATCTGTCTCTTTAAAACACCGTAAAGCCAAAGAGAAAGATGTGGAAGGTTAGTATAAACATACAGTAGATGGATCCACTACCCATAGTCATACCAGCTTCATACAGGCAATTCTGGTGTCCATTAATCTTCCAATTATCCTTTCCATTCACCTGAATGGCCCTTCATAACTTCCTTCTCAACCAGGAGCTGGTTTCCCCACAGAAGCCTCCCAAAGCCCAAAATAAGGGAAAGTGCACCCTGGCCCCTCTCTGAGCCCACCATCTTATTCACTATATTTGATTGCAGTTTTTAGATTTCTCCGATATCTGAAAGTTCCATGAAGGCAGGGGCCACAGTTCCTCTTTCCGATGTCGGGTATAATAGCTAATTCAGAGGAGCACAAAAGAATTTGCTGAGAGAAGTAATGCAGGAATGGAAGCGTAGGTGTGAACTTCAGACCGCTCTCATAGTTACAAAGGCCTTCACAGCGGTCAAGGTTGCCGCAGAAATCAGATGCTTGTGCTCATGCTAAGCCGCTTCAGTTGTATCCCACTCTTTGCGACCTCATGGGCGGTAGCCCGCCAGGGTCTTCTGTGCATGGAATTCTCCAGGCAAGAATACTGCAGTGTATTGCTATGGCCTCTTCCAGGGGATCTTCCCATCCCAGGGTTCAAACCCCTATCTCTCTTTTACATCTCTCAAATTAGAATAATTTGAGTATATGTATGTCTGTCAGAGTTCTCTGTAGTAACAAAACAAGCTGGAGAGATAGATGGACAGACAGATAGATAAAGAGACCTTTTGAGAGAGAAGAAGAGAAAATGATTTTAAAGAACTGGTTGAACAAGACTGTGAGGACTTGCAAGTCTGAAATCTGTGGAAGTCCTATAGGCTGATAACTCAGGCAGATTATCTATGTTACAGTTCTGAAACAGAATTTCTCTTTCTCTGGGAAATGTCCATGTTTGTTCTTAAGGCCTTTAGCTGGTTAGACAAGGCCTACCGATACCAGGGAAGAGAATCTGAATGTAAAAGTCAATTGATGGTAAGTGTTAAATCACATCTACCAAATGCCTTCACAGCAAGCGCTAAACTAGTCTGATGCCATACTAGTGGGCGCCATAACCTCACCAAGTTGACACAGGAAATTAATGTGTCATTGATGCATTTCAGAAAGAACTGTTTATAAATGTAAGGGAAATAAACATTGAGAGGAGAGTACCTTGAAGTTAAAAACAAGAGGCTGTGATTACCCTCAAGCATGAAATGACAGGGGGAGGGGAAAGCAGAGCAGTAGCCAGAATCTAGATAGAGAGAACTTTGTGGAAGGGATGCCTTAGATGGACCTGTAACCTTAAATCAAGGGATCAGCAACCTCAGGAAGGAGCCAGAGAAATAAATACCACCTCACTCTCTCCTTCCTTCCATTCTCTTGCTGTAGGTTCCTATTGCCTGAACACAACTGAAAACCACAGGCCAAGGGAGCCTTGTGAACTTCAAAGCAGCCCATTGTTTTTGTTATTGTTCAGTTGCTAAGTCCTATCTGACTCTCTGACCCCATGGACTGAAACATGCCAGACTTCCCTGTCCTTTACTATCTCCCAGAGTTTGCTCAAATTCATATCCCTAGAGTCAGTGATGCCACCCAACTATCCCATCCTCTGTCACCCTCTTTTCCTCCTGCCCTCAATCTTTCCTAGCATCAGACTTTGTCCAATGTCAGTTCTTTGGATCAGGTGGCCAAAGTATTGGAGCTTCAGCATCAGTCTTCCAATGAATATTCCGGGTTGATTTCAGTTAAGACTGACTGGTTTGATCTCCTTGTAGTTCAAGGGACTCTCAAGAGTCTTTCTCCAGCAACACAGTTCAAAAGCATCAATTCTTCAGCACTCAGCCTTCTTTATGGTCCAAAGCAGCCCATGGGCAACAGAAAATATCAGCAAGGCCTTGTTCAACAAGCACAGTGACAGAACCAGAAAATAATCAATACCTATTGTGTACATTAACAAGGAGTCTGATTATATCTCAGATTGCTGGAGCATGTGTGAACATTAAATACAACAGACTTAGATAAAGGGGACCCCATCCTGAAGACTTAGACAAAAGAAAAAGTTCTTTGAAAAGTATTTACTTTAATGGTGCAAGATAATTCTGAAAATCTGACATCGACTAATTGAAGTATAAGATGAAGAAAAGGTCAGAAGGAGAGAGAAGACTGATGAGAAAGGAGTATGAAGACATGAAGAACAGGTAAATGTAACAGGGAATTACTCCGAGGGAGTTTGCAATAGAATCACAAGGTTAAACTTCCTACTGGAGGCAGCAAAATACAGAATTGACGATGTTAAAGATAAAAAATTATATGGAAGAGACCTTGGGGAAGCTCTACAGAAGCAATAATCAACGGCATATTTGAGAAAAACAGCTTTCGTGTTCATACACTTTATTGAAGTTGAACTTTAAAATGTGAGGCTACAGATTTAAAAGTTTTACTATGTTCTAGGAAAAATCCACATGAAGAGACACCTACATCCTGGCAGAAGTTGTGAATTTCAAAAGTGAAAAAAAATTTGTTAAGCCTATGGAATAGGTCAGCAGTTGTCTGCTAACCTGAATAAATGAATAGCCGTTGTCTTTGGTAATTAATCTTCTCTGCAACTCTAACTGCAGTTGAGAAGATCATCTATACTCTAAGAAGACAATTGAGTCCTGTGCACAAAGGAAGATATAGAGCCTGTGTGTGTTTCCTTGTCAAGTTGCCCAAGAGAAAGATTTAAACATTCAGTTGCTCAGAAAATGACCCTGGCATTTTGAATAATTTCAGTTAGATGAGAGATGAATCAAAACGTAATTCTAACACACCCATATATATAGTCTACTTAGCATAACTTATGTTAACATAAGATAACTAAGAACAAAACTGTATTGTTTCCTCTAAAGTAACTCAGATTACGTCTGTCTCATCTTTTTATCTCATCCTTTACAGACAACTGGTGGTGGTGGTTTAGTCGCTAAGTCGTTGTCCGACTCTTGCAACCTTATGGACTGTAGCCTTCCAGTCTCCTCTGTCCACGGGATTTCCCAGGCAAGAATCCTGGAGTGGGTTGCCATTTCCTTCTCCAGGAGATCTTCCTGACTCAGTGGTCGGACACGTGTCTCCCGCATTGGCAGGCAGATTCCTTACCCCCGAGCCACCAGCAAAGCCCTTATAGACAACATAGAATGGCATAAAAGATTTGTTAAGGTTTCCCTTCCTCTGTGTTCATCTCAGGCCTAGAATTGAGAAGGTTCACGTGTTATCAGAATGATCTGCAATTTGGGGGTAAAACTTGACCCTGGAGTGCTTCCTTTGGACTTAAGTCACTTAGTAACATACAGTATGTCTTATAATCAGCCATAGTCCTGGTTGAGGACACCAGAAGTAAAAATTGTTTTTATTTTGTGTCTTCCCTTGCCAAATGTGGCTAAATACTGAAGAATTTGGTCGGACAAAAAGTTTGTTTGGGTTTTTCCATAACATTGCATCAAAAACCCAAATGAACTTTTTGGCCAACCCAATATTTGGGACACAGAGCTACGAGTAGGATTAAAGTTTTATTTGTTTCCTTTATTCATAAGATTAAAGGTGCCTAAACAATACAACATCCAATTGCATTGCAAGTTACTTGAGTAATGGTTTTTGGCTTCTTTAAATTAACGTGGAAGATAGCAGCAATTGGAGATTTTTAATTAGTAATTAGCTGTTACTGAATAATTCTTTACAAATGACTCATATAGGATCTATAAACGTCTCCTTGTTCATGCTTAAAATCAGTGTGCACAGTATGGTGCCCACTATGTTTCTTTAAAAGCATAGATTAAGGTTACAAGAAAATACACCCACAATATTAACTAACAACTGTACACTTTCAGAGTTTCAGGTAAGCATTCTGTAAGCATTTATAAGTTTTCTACCTTGGACATCTATAATTTTTAACTCAGAAAATGTTAACAAAAATCTCAGCATATATAATACAATATGTTATAATTTTTGGAGAAGGAAATGGCAACCCACTCCAGTATTCTTGCCAGGGAAATCCCATGGACAAAGGATCCTGGAGGGCTACAGTCCATGGGGTCCCAAAGAGCTGGACACAACTAAGCGACTAAGCACAGAACAGCATGTTATATACTTTTGCATAACTATACAAAAAATGGAAAGGAAATAAATCAAAATGTTAACAATATGTAGCTTTAAGATGTAGAAATACAGGAAATTTATTTTCTTCCTATTTGTAATATTTTAGACATTCTGGAAATAAGCGTGTTTTAAATCCATAGGGACTAAAGTAATGAAACAGAGAAGCACTTGAACAATGATTTCTCTTTCTCTGGGGAATAACTTGTGTGAGTTTCACCAAAGAGTTTTATTACCCAGGAATAATTTTAAAAATCATGCTCAACACAAAGAAGTAATATTTATATGAAGATTTTTATATGTCAATCTCTATCTAGGCATTTACAGTCTTTGTCTTACTTTAGCTCTAAAACCATCTTAGGAGAAGTATTGCCATTATGATAATCATTTTACAGATGAGAACACTAAGGCTAAGAAAAGTAAAAGGGAATTTGTCCAATAGCTAGCAAAGAATGAAGTCAGCATTAAGACCAAAATCTCTGGTCCAAGAGTGAAAAAATAAAGATGAAAATGGAATCCCTTCCACCCAGGTCAGGAGACACTCTCTGCATCATGCAGAATCTTAATTCCCCAACTGGGGCTAGAACCCGGGTCCCCTCCAGTAGGAGCTCAGAGTCCAAAGTACTCGCCCGCCAGGGAAGTCCCCAGGATCCTTTACTTACACCAGATTAAGTTCTAGAAGGGTCTTCTTCCAGCCTAGGTGTACCCCAAATCACGAACCGCTGAATTATTGCACTTTCACGTGGGCTTTCCCTGCACACCGACTCCTCATGTGAAAGACCTGCACACTTGGCCACCCAGGCTGACCCTTTCCTATCAGTGTAACGTTCACCTGAAAGACAGGAGAGGGAAGGCAAGAAGGAGGAGGAGAAGGAGAGAGCACCCAGGACAGAAGAGCAGCCAGCAGCCTCCTTTGACCTCTTAATGGAGGTCAGTCATCCCATGAAGAGTGATCAGCTCTGTGGACCCCTTCTTCTTAGCTGTACTCATCCTTTTAAGTTTACATGTATTTGCGAGATTATGTTTAAATTATGTCTTTCTGACTTGACTGACAACCAAGACAACCATAGTGTTTCATCTATATCCTGATTTGTTTAGCGCAGCCCCAGTTTATGCTTTTTTTTCCCCTGGTAGATATATTTTAAAATTATGCATTAAAAATTTTTTTAAAATATTATTGCTTGTATTGCTGTTATCATTATTGGCACTTTTATTATTTATTATGATTTTTGGCACTCTTGCACTGTGTGGCATGCAGGATCCTAGTTCCCCAACTGGGGATTGAACCCCTGCCCCTGCATTGGGAGTGTGGAATCCCAACCACTAGTTGGCCAGGGAGGTCCCTGGTGTATTTACATTGTAGGCAGATGCTTTACCGCTTTACCGTCTGAGTCACCAGGGAAGTCTGCCTATTTATTAATATTAATAGTCCCTTATTCACTCTCAAACAGAGCTGGTTTGGACGAAGAATTGGGTGATATGCCTATTTTAGTTTAACTGCATCCTCACTACAAGAATATCTGGCACATTTTGAGAGCTTTCTACATATGCGTTGAGTGAATAAATGAACAAATACCACTACAATCTGGAAACCCAAGTTGTAATTTCTCATTTTCCCGGGGCGAAGCAAGAGCTTTCCCTTGGGAGACTCTGTGGGGTTAGTATTCATGATGGCAAGTTGAAGAGACACATCTGTCCCCTTGTCACTTCTCATGTCAGTCACTCAAGTTACATGACTCTAGGAATTTGACCTTATACACTCGTGGGAGGAGCAGGGAAGTTCAAGTCCAGGAGGGGAGCTACACAGGAAAGGGAGTCACCAACGGTCATTCTGGGAGGCCAAGGGTGTTTAGTCATTAGTGTGGATCTACAGAGTGGATCATGAGAAACACTGGGCTGGATGAAGCACAAGCTGAAATCAAGAATGCCAGGAAAAAATATCAATAACAGATATGCAGATGACACCATCCTCATGGCAGAAAGTGAAGAAGAACTAAAGAGACTCTTGTTCAAAGTGAAAGAAGAGAGTGAAAAAGTTGGCTTAAAGCTTAACATTCAAAAAACTAAGATCATGGTATCCGGTCCCATCACTTCATGGCAAATAGATGGGGAAACAGTGGAAACAGTGGCTGACTTTATTTTGGAGGGCTCCAAAATCAGTGCAGATGGTGACTGCAGCCATGAAATTAAAAGACGCTTGCTCCTTGGAAGAAAAGCTCTGACCAAATTAGACAGCATAGTAGAAAGCAGAGACATTACTTTGCCAGCAAAGGTTCATCTAGTCAAAGCTATGATTTTTCCAGTAGTCATGTACGAATGTGAGAGTTGGACTATAAAGAAAGCTGAGCACTGAAGAATTGATGCTTTTGAACTGTGGTGTTGGAGAAGATTCTTGGCGAGTCCCTTGGGCTGCAAAGAGATCCAACCAGTCCATCCTAAAGGAAATCAGTCCTGAATGTTCATTGGAAGGACTGATGCTGAAGCTGAAACTCCAATACTCTGGCTACCTGATGTGAGGAATTGACTCATTTGAAAAGACCCTGATGCTGGGAAAGATTGAAGGCAGGAGGAGAAGGGGATGACAGAGAATGAGATGGTTGGATGCCATCACCAACTCAACGGACATGAGTTTGAGTAAGCTCTGGGAGTTGGTGATGGACAGAGAGGCTTGGTGTGCTGCAGTCCATGGGGTCACAACATGATGTCTGACTGTGAGAGTCAGACACAACTGAGCAACTGAACTGAACAGAACTGAGCCATGGGTTCATACTCAGAATCACAGAGGCAAGGAGAGTTCAAAGATCAGTTAAGGAAGAGGGAGAATTTCCCTGGTGGTACAGTGGACAAGAATCAACCTGTCAATGTCGGGGACCTGGTTTGAGCCCTGGTCTGGGAAGCAACTGGGTATGCTGGGGAGCGACTAAGCCCAAGCAGCACAACTACTGAGCCTGGGTGCTGCCACCACCGCAGCCTGCACATCCAGAGCCCGTGCTCTGCAACAGGAGAAACCACCGCTGTGAGAACCCCACACACCACGGCTGGAGAGTAACCCCCACTCGCCGCAACTAACAAAGCCCACATGCAGCAGCAAAGACCTAGCAGAGCCAAAATAAATTTAAAAAAATTAAAAGGAAAGAGGGGATATAAAAAACCTGGGTATAATTTAGAACTGACAAAGGTGTAGGAGTCACAATCAAGGCGGAGTGGTCTGGCTTTCTTTTGTGCTGATACTGTCCTGAATTCCTAGGACTCATTACTGTGATCACAATCCCTTTCTGTCTCTGTCTCTCTCTTTTTGTCTCTCTCTCTTTATCTTACATGCACACACACACACACACACACACACACACACANATATTAAGGTGATATTCAATCACTGCAGGTTTGGGCAAGAAGATACCTCAGGTATATGTTTCCCTAATCTTCTCCTTCCAAAAAGACAGTAGCATCAGTTAGATTGCAATTGTCTATCACCAGAAATAGTTTTTCTTCCCACTTGGGAAACACAGCTAATATTACCAACATGGATGGTTCTATAGCCAAGAAGACCCCAGAGACCCAACAGACTGGAACTTTATTTCCTCAATTAACACACAGGCAGATTCTTCTAAAATGATTTCTTAAAAGGGTGTGCGTCTCTAAATGGTCACAGGCAGACTTTTCTTTTATATATATAAATTTATTTATTTTAATTGGAGGTTAATTACTTTACAATATTGTATTGGTTTTGCCATACATCCACATGAATCCGCCATAGGTATACACGTGTTAGATTAGAGCCAAGAACTAGGTTTTCTTTTCTTTTTTTTGACAGTATATTTATTTATTTATTTTTAATTTTAATTTTAATTTTTTTTTTTTTTCATCTCAGGTGTACATGAGTTTCCAATCTTGAACCCCGCCCCCACCTCCCACTCCACATCAACTCTCTGGATCATCCCCGTGCACCAGTCCNGTTATGGGGGAGAGCCCCCCATAAGGTCAGAGGTGTAGGTGAGAGCATAAAACAGACTCTGGTTTTGGGGGTAGATGCTCAGGAACAGGAGGTTTCCTGAGGCTTGATCACGCCTTTGCGTATGCCAAGCCTCCTTCCTCATGACCTTTGCCACAGGTGGAGTTCCTCACGCTGGCCCCCGGCACTTAGCTTTGCACCACCAGCCCATCCCACACTTCCCATATATTTCTGAATCAAGTTTGTACATATCTTGCAGAAGGCCGGGTGGGTGAGGATGACTCTGTTCTCTAAATATCAGGGATCTGTGTCTGATTCCTGATTCCCAGTTCTAATCACATATGTGCAGGAAAAATAGGAGGGCAGCCATTGCTGCAAGACCTCCCCCTCCAATTAAAATGTCTTCCAAGGGAGTTAAGAGACCAAAATCTTTACCCTACTCTTCATATTTCTCTGTTCCACCTTTGGGAACCAGACATTAAAGACAAGGACATTCAAAAGCAATATATAGGAGAAATTAGAAAGTCAGTGGGCATATGCAGGAAAAGGCACAGATCCTGAGAACACCTGAATGACCTTAAGTTTCTACCTCATGACGATCCTCAGGACAGTGGCAGTCTAAAACAACTGTTTAATAAGAGAGAAACAAAACCTAGCAAATTCTAGGGGAGGAGAGCTAACAAAGCAAGAGAAACTGTCAACCCCACTCCTGAGCATATATCCAAAGAAAATTCTACTTTGAAAAGATGCATACACGTCAATATTCATAACAGCACTATTTACAATAGCCAATACATAGAAGCAACCTAAAGATTCAATGACACATGAATAGATAAAGATGTGGTATATGTATGTACACGGTGGAATACTACTCGACCATCAAAAAGGACGAAATAATGCCATTTGCAGCAACACGAATGGACCTAGATGTTATTATACTAAGTGAAGTAGGTCAGACAAAGAAAAATATCATATGATATCACTTACCGTAGAATCTTTAAAAACGACACAAGTGAACTTATTTATTAAACAGAAAATGACACACAGACATAGAAATCAAACTTTTGGTTACCAAAGAGGAAAGAGGATGGGAATAAATTAAGGTATTTATTATTAGCAGATACAAACTACTATATATAAAGTAGAATATTAACAAGGTCCTTCTGTATTGTACAGGGAACTATATTCAATATCTTGTACTATAATAGGAAAGAATCTAAAAAAGAATATAGATAGATCACTTTGCTATACACCAGAAAGTAACACGATATTGTAAATAAGCTATACTTCAATTTAATAGATAGATGTACATATATATTCAATTTAATACATATATACATATGCAAATATTATATAACAGATGTATATAACATGTGTATGTAACATACATATGTATATAAATGTATTAAATTGATTAGGTATTATATATATTGTCTAGACCAAAGTATCTAGCAGCTGAATCAGGACATATCTACCACACCACAACATAATTTACTTCATCAGAAACATTTCTGTGAAGCCATCATGGGGAATATGGACTTCTAGCAGTGAATATATTAGTTTATCCCTTAGTAATGTTTAAGAGTTAAAATTTTCTGAGTCACCTATGGCCTTATATGACTATTTTCTAAACCACCACAGGGACCTACTTATATTCCCCCACCAAGCATCATTCGAACTTGTGTATAATGAGATGAAGTTAAAAGATGTCAGTGAACACATTAATTTTTAAAAATCTCAAATGCAAGAACAGGTTTTAAAATGTCATATGCTAGTCTTCCTTAGTTTCTAAACCACAGTGTATGCACTGGGAATGATTATTCCAAAGTCCCTATGATAAATAAAATCCAAGGTAGTTCCACAATAATGAATTTATGATGGAAAAATAATTTTAGTCATTTGTTTTCTTATGCTAGTTTTTTTCCACCCAAAAAAATATGTGGGGGTGGATATGAAAAAGAAAAGAAACAGGAGGCATACTTGCAATGTTTACAAAGCAAAAAAGAAACGTTATGTTTCTGTAAATGAAGAATGTTTTTTACAGTATTTCAGAATTGGCAGGACATCTGGTGTGGATGTTATCAAGAGCTTTAGAAGCAAATAGATAAATTCTGCTATCGGTTCCCTTACTCTGCTACCATATGGAAATCTTTTTCTTCTTTCCTTTATTACATTCATTATTGACTTGGGAGAGACAAAATCAAATTAAAAATTACTTTGTGAACTCTTTCCTACCCAACTTTTTGATTGCCTAACATTATAGTCTGTTTTTAGTATGGAGACTAGTTCCTGAGTTTCCTTAAATAGGTTTCCATACATTGGGCCGAATCTTGTATAGAAATCAGAGTTTTAAAAAATAAGGATCTGAAATATTCCATATTGTTGTCAAACCACTCTAATCTAATCCATGCAAAGCAAATAAAAATCTTATCAAGTTGTTTTATAGATAACAATACTTCTGATTCTAATATTTACATGTGACGAAGGAACTAGAATAACCAAAACAAATTTGAAAGTGAACAAAGTTATAACCCTCACACTGCACAACTTCAAGACTTATTATTAAGCCACATTAATCAATACAGCGACCACTGATGGAGTCTAGAATCAGTGACATCCCAGGAATAACGAAGTCACCTACAGCGTAGATCTTTGTTTCTAAAGGCTGTTTTTAACTAATGAAAACCAGAACTTCTGGTAGAAGTAGCTTATTTTGAGGGTGAGGATGAGTTTGAAGCATCTTTTGGTCCAGAAGTAAGGAAGTGCTCGAAAGAGGATTGGAGCATGTCAAAAGGTGACAAGAGCCAACCTAAAAGACCTCCCAGTATTTAAAAGTGGAACAAGTTGAATAACAAAATAAATAATGATGCACTGGATTATAATCAATAGAATACACTAAACATCCATGAGTCCATAATAACATAAATAAATAGTGGAATAAATAAATGAGAGACTATAGCTCTTCTAAGTAACAAATACAGAAGAGATAATGAGAATAGAAATACACCACAGTAAACACTGTTGAGGGCAAGATCTAAGAACAATTGTTAAAATTAATGGGCAAAAACTTGTAGAAAAACAATTATTTTCTTAGTCTCAAATTATCTCCCCTAAGATCTTCGATAGTTACAGAAGGAAAAACAGCTATTATAAAATACAGAAACCTGGCAGACAACACCTTAGCCAGTGACCAAGCTTAGCATCACTGTTAAGAAAACATATATACATCATTTACTGCCTGGCACAACACACTAAGAAGGGCGCATCTTCATTCCCAAACTTAATCCGTTATGAAAAGACACTAGATTAATCCAAATTGTGGGTTATTCTGCAAAATATACGTCCCATATGCTTCACCCTGCAAGAGCCTGGAAGACAGAGAAAGGGGAACTCTCACAGACTATGAAAATGTGGACACATGTTTACTAAACGCAGCGTGGAATCCTGGATTAAGTTATGAGCCAGCAAAGAACATGAGTGAGGAGACTGATGAAATCCAATTAAATCTGTAGTTCAGTTTAAAAAAAAAAAAAAAAAAAAAGTAAGGGTCCAGTGTGTGTGTGTGTGTGTGTGTGTGTGTGTGTGTGTGTTTGCGTGTGCTCAGTCATGTCCGATTCTTTGCAACCCTATAGACTGCCTGGAGAATTCCTATGGACAGAGGAGCCTGCTGGGCTACAGTCCATGGGGTCACAAAGAGCTGGACACAACTGAAGCAACTTAACATTAACACCCATGCACGCAGGCTGTAGCCCACCAGACTCCTTTTTCCATGGGATTTCCCAGACAAGAATACTGGAGTGGGTTGCCATTTCCTTCTCCCGGGGAACTCCCCAACCCAGGGATCAAACCCACATCTCTTGCGCCTCCTACATTGGCAGGAGGATTCTTCACCACTCTCTCACTTGGGAAGCCCAATGCAAGATCTTTAATAAAATTTCCCTACTTACCATAGTGCAAGCCTAAAATATAGCATCCCCCATCCCTAGTGGGCTACTGTGAATATTCACTGCATTTAGGAATAAAGAATAAATAAGCATGTGTGAATAGATGCTAATAAATTAAAGCTTCAGAAAGTGTTGCTAATACACTCTCAGCCCAAAGAGGCAGCATCATGTAACCAAAGTACTTCCACACTTCATCACCTATTGACTTGTTCTGTACTTTCACTGTCTCTAAATCTGTTGCTCTCTGTCTCCTCCTCCCATCTGCTCTGTCTTTTCCTCTTCCCTTTCCTCTCCCTGCGCCTTCTGCATCATGTTAAGGCATAGTACAAAAGTGAAGTATATTTTTAAGTAACTCATATGATCAAGTTTTATAGCTTCTCTACTTAAGCTTTTAAAAAAGTTTCTCTCTTTCAAAATAAAAAGGTAAAGCTGTGTTAAGGTGATTGTTCTTCCATGTAAACCTTAAATTGATATAGCATGTGTGAGGTTATTGGCTCTTGATAGAAAATGTTTTCCTATCTCTGGCAAAAAGCTTAGAAGTCTATTCAGAATGGTGTTGTCAGAGTATCTTTTTATGAGATACTTTGCATGTGTGTGTGCTCAGTTGCTCAGTTGTATCCGACTCATTGCAACCCCATGGACTGTAGCCTGCCAGGCTTCTCTGTCCATGGGATAATCCAGGCAAGAATACTGGAATGGGTTGCCATTTCTTCCTCCAATGGATCTTCCCAACCCAGGAATCGAACCCATGTTTCCTGTGTCTCCTGTATTGGCAAGACTAAGCCACCTGAGAAGCCAATGAGACACTTTAAGTAGACAAAAAAGAGTACAAAAAGATTTTATTCTTTACAATTATGAATCAACCCAGTTTTTACCTTCTCATTCCTAACCCTGCTTATTTAACTTATATGCAGAGCACATCATGAGAAATGCTCGGCTGGAAGAAGCACAAGCTGGAATCAAGATTGCCGGAGGGAATATTAATAACCTCAGATATGCAGATGACACCACCCTTATGGCAGAAAGTGAAGAGGAACTAAAAAGCCTCTTGGTGAAAATGAAAGAGGAGAGTGAAAAAGTTGGCTTAAAGCTCAACGTTCAGAAAACGCAGATCATGGCATCTGGTCCCATCACTTCATGGCAAATAGATGGGGAAACAGTGGAAACAGTGTCAGANGAAAGTGAAAGAGGAGAGTGAAAAAGTTGGCTTAAAGCTCAACGTTCAGAAAACGCAGATCATGGCATCTGGTCCCATCACTTCATGGCAAATAGATGGGGAAACAGTGGAAACAGTGTCAGACTTTATTTTGGGGGGCTCCAAAATCACTGCAGCCACTGATTGCAGCCATGAACTTAAAAGATGCTTACTCCTTGAAAGGAAAGTTATGACCAATCTAGATAGCATCTTCAAAAGCAGAGACATTACTTTGCCAACAAAGGTCCGTCTAGTCAAGGCTATGGTTTTTCCAGTGGTCATGTACGGATGTGAGAGTTGGACTGTGACAAAAGCTGAGCACTGAAGAATTGATGCTTTTGAACTGTGGTGTTGGAGAAGACTTTTGAGAGTCCCTTGGTCTGCAAGGAGATCCAATCAGTGCATTCTAAAGGAGATCAGTCCTGGGTGTTCTTTGGAAGGACTGATGCTAAAGCTGAAACTCCAGTACTTTGGACACCTCATGCAAGGAGTTGACTCACTGGAAAATACTCTGATGCTGGGAGGCATTGGGGGCAGGAGGAGAAGGGGATGACAGAGGATGAGATGGCTGTATGGCATCATTGACTTGATGGACGTGAGTTTGAGTGAACTCAGGGAGTTGGTGATGAATAGGGAGGCCTGGCATGCTGCAGTTCATGGGATCTCAAAAAGTTGGACACGACTGAGGGACTGAACTGAATTAAACTGATTCTTAAAGTATTAGTCGCTCAGTCATGTCTGACTCTTTGTGATCCCATGGACTATAGCCCACCAGGCTCCTCTGTCCATGGAATTCTCCAGGCAAGAACACTGGAGTGGGTTGATATTTCCTTCTCCAAAGGATCTTCCTGACCCAGGGATTGAAACCGGATCTCCTTCATTGCAGGCAGATTCTTTACAGTCTGAGCCATCAGGAAAGCCCCTCTTATTCATAATCATTCTGCAAAACTGAACACAGTAAATAAATGGTCAGATTAAATTTTATAAGTAATTTCAAAATGTGATGTTTCTTTTTTGAATAGAAAAGCCCTAATTTTTACTTGTAAAAAAGAGTTAGTCGAATTCTGCTATGTTTGCTTTTCTATCGATACTACATTTTTTAAGTGTTTTTCTAAAAATTGTGTTGAGTGCTGATATGTACAAATTAGGTAGATGAGAGGTGCTCTACATTAGCTACCCTATAATTTATACCAAAATTAATTACAAATGGGGCTCAAGCACTTTCCAAATCTGGCTGTCATCCCAAATGCCTTCACTGGGGGATGCAAATGTTATTACTTCTTTTTTTTCAATTTGCTGCTGATATCTTAAGTCAAATTACCTCTAATTTAGCTCTGAAAGAGTTTGATCAAAAGAGATCCCAAAGATCCAGGAGGATATCAATCTATGTTCTGAAAGTGAAATCAAATATAGCATTTCTCAAATATATTAGTATTAGGTTTCCTAAATCTATTCTTTCTTCACTCTCCAATCCTGCCTACATCTGGCCCTGGTCTGAAGTAAATGCCAAATACGAGAAAAGAAAATGAACTCCAGGTGTGTGTGTATAAGAATGGTGTGCTAGGTCCAGGAGCTGGAGCAATAGACGGTAGACTGCCAGGATAGTCTTCTATATTTAGAATAGTCTGCTGATTGAAATTCCCCAGCTATGTGCCCAGCTCCCAACCTTATGCTTATTGTGAGACAACCAAAATAACGAGACGTTTGGGGGAAACCTGGAACAAAAAAGAGAAGGATCAAGATACAAAATTCTGACCCATGGTTGATTCAAGTAACTAAAGGACAAATTTAAAATGTTTCTGTTATTATTGTTCAACCTCTAAGTCATGTCTAACTCTTTGCAACTTCGTGGACTGCATGCAGTGTGCCAGCCTACCCTGTACTTCACTGTTTCCTGAAGTTTGCTGAGGTTCATGTCCACTGAGTCAGTGATGCTATCTATCTTGTCCTCAGGTGCTGTCGTCTTCTCCTCCTGCCTTCAATCTTTTCCAGCACCAGGGTCTTTTCCAGTGAACTGGCTCTTCACATCAGGTGGCCAAAGAATTAGAGCTTCAGCTTCAGCAATGGCTTTCCCATGAATACTCAAGGTTGATTTCTTTGGGATTGACTGGTTTGATGTCCTTGCTGTCCAAGGGACTCTCATGAGTCTTCTCCAGTACCACAATTTGAAAGCATCCGTTCTTCAGTTCTTAGTCTTCTTTAAGGTCCAACTCTCACATCCGTACATGACTACTGAAAAAAATGAATTCAGAGTTTCTCTCCCACGCAATTTTTCTTAGAAGCTGGATCATAATGTACTCAAGCAAAAGAGTATTAAACTAAGGAAGAAGTTAGCATGGATTAAAATATTAATCTAACCCAGAAAAGTAGTGAATAATAGCCTGTCTGCTGCAGAGCTATCAGTTAAGGTTAAAGCACATAAATGAAAGATAATGAAAAGCTCCAGGGAGGAAGATAATTGTAGAACAAATACAAATTGAAATATAAAGCCAGAAAGTTTCAAAAAAAATTAATGAGTATTTAGTGGAAAGTTATGACATATTAGGACCATAGTAAGGAGAGTATATATTTTGCACTCTGCAAAGAAAGAAAGGCAACTAGAACTCTGGGAAAATTTAAAAACCAAAACCTTGTATAAGAAAGAAATGAATCATATACAAGGTTGACCCAAATGCATAATTAGCAATTGGGAAGAATAAGAAACAGAATCTACTTTGACATGCTTCCTTCATTAACCAGAAGATTGTAGTATTACAACTGCAATACTAATACACAATGATACTGTGAGCAATATTGTCATCAAATAATATAAATATCTATTTTTAATTTTCAGATGCAACCTGTGAATTAATCATGGAATGCTTACCAACGGTTACAGAACAGAATGGAAGCCTTATCTATCTTGAGCATGGTAAGTGCAGCTGAGAGAAATGGGAAGGTAGAAGAGGGAAGAGAGAAGGATGAAAAAATAATACAGCTGATACCCTCACTTTATAAGGCGGAGAGCTGAGAGATACTAAGGAAGCTGCGTGGTATGGGAAGGGCGTAGAACCTGAAGTCAGATTGACTGAGTTCTGGTCCAGCTTCATCTTTTACTGAAGACAGGCATCTCTGCAACCTGCCTGAATGTTGATGTTCACAAATGTTTGAAAATCAAATGAGGAATGTGGCAGATCCTCAGTAAAGATGACACCCAGTTCTTATATAACACCCAGTAAATATGTCCCCTGCAACCTGGGACTGTCTTAAGAATGATACGTTTAACTCTTACAGCAAGGAACTAGAAAAAGAGATTATTAAATAGATTGGAACAGAAAAAATGAAATAGCTCAGAAATAAATTTCACTTTGTCCCTGGGATACAAGCCAAACATCTCAGACTGATGCCCAGCATTGGCAGAAGCTGAGAGTCTCTGAATCATCTGTGACTACAGTTACACCTTCCTTGTAAACTGAGAAGTTGATTACCGATTAGATTAAAGCTGATCTTCCTCCCACCTCCAACACTTACCTTGTGGAATGTCAGCCTCATGAGAACTCCAAGTAAAAAAATAAAAACTTACTAAACCCAGGTAAATGTGTTATTTACACTAATGAAAAATTTTATGAGTATTTTTTTCAAAATGTGGACGGTACTGGTTTGGTTGGGGGCTTCCCTGGTGGCTCAAATGGTAAAGAACTTGCCTTCAATGCAGCAGATCTGGGTTTGTTCTCTCGGTCAGGAAGATCTCATGGAGAAGGGAATGGTTACCCACTCCAATAGTCTTGCCTGGAGGATCCCATGGACAGAGAAGACTGGAGATCTACAGTCCATGGGGTAACAAAGAGTCAGACACCACTGAGTGACTAACACTTTCACTTTTCATGGTTTGGTTTAGGAGAAACCATCTGTTATGCTACTGGTCTTTGTTTTAGAGTCTATGACAAAGCTGTAGCTGGAACTTGAAATGGCCTGCTAAATACCTGTTCCCAGGAACAAGCGTGTGCAACAGATGGGTGTTCTTGGGGACTATTATCTTTTTGGTGATAACTGTGAAAAAGTTTGTTTTTCCTTAGAAATTTCAGAGTTTCCTTAGAGAAAGCCTAGTTTCTTAAATCATAAATGAAATCAGGAAACAAAATGCACTGAGAGTATAGAGGGGAGAAACTGTTCTGAGTCTTCAGTATAAAAGAAAAAAGGAAAAAAACAGAGATGCAGGAAGAGACTGTACAAGTTTACCAATGATGAGGAACCCCAAAATGAACAATGATGCTCAGGCTCTTCTCCTGGCTTCTGTGGCTCAGAACCATCTGCATGAAATGGACTAAAACCATCATGAAGTAAAGAAGACAGCAAGGGAAAGTGGGACTTCCAAGTGGAAACTCTCAAAGGAAATTTATGCTTGCATAGTAACCGGTGATGTTTTTCCATGCTCTACTTTGTTATAATATACAACCTTTTGCATCCTCATCCACTACCAAGTTCTGGGAATGTGGCAAGGGACTTAATTTCTCAGATACCTCATCTGTGAAATAGGGTATTGTTTGTACAACTGGATATTTTTGTAAGGATAACATGAAGACAAAATTAAGAAATTCATGTGAAACATTTAGCAACCCAGTGACTAGTCATTAAATGCTAAAGTGAAGGAGAAGAGTGAAAAAGTTGGCTTAAAGCTCAGTATTCAGAAAACGAAGATCATGGCATCTGGTCCCATCACTTCATGGCAAATAGATGGGGAAACAGTGGAAACAGTGTCAGCCTTTATTTTTCTGGGCTCCAAAATCACTGCAGATGGTGACGGCAGCCATGAAATTAAAAGATGCTTACTCCTTGGAAGCAAAGTTGTGACCAACCTAGATAATATATTCAAAATCAGAGACATTACTTTGACAACGAATGTCCGTCTGTCGAGGCTATGGTTTTTCCAGCGGTCATGTATGGATGTGAGAGTTGGACGGTGAAGAAACCTGAGCACTGAAGAATTGATGCTTTTGAACTGTGGTGTTGGAGAGGACTCTTGAGTGTCCTTTGGACTGCAAGGAGATCCAACCAGTGCATTCTAAAGGAGATCAGTCCTGGGTGTTCACTGGAAGGACTGATGCTGAAACTGAAACTCCAATACTTTGGCCACCTGGTGGGAAGAGTTGACTCAGTGGAAAAGACCCTGATGGGGAGGGATTGGAGGCAGGAGGAGAAGGGGATGACAGAGGATGAGATGGCTGGATGACATCACCGACTCAATGGACATGGGTTTGGGTAGACTCTGGGAGTTGGTGATGGATAGGGAGGCCTGGCGTGCTGCAATTCATGGGGTGGCAAAGATTCCAACACAACTGAGTGAATGAACTGAACTGAAGACGGGTATGATTTACTTATTTTGTGCTTTTTTTTTTT
>SJYA01002583.1:249860-384650 GCA_006410615.1 Neotragus moschatus | reverse complement strand
GCACTGAAGAATTGATGCTTTTGAACTGTGGTGTTGGAGAGGACTCTTGAGTGTCCTTTGGACTGCAAGGAGATCCAACCAGTGCATTCTAAAGGAGATCAGTCCTGGGTGTTCACTGGAAGGACTGATGCTGAAACTGAAACTCCAATACTTTGGCCACCTGGTGGGAAGAGTTGACTCAGTGGAAAAGACCCTGATGGGGAGGGATTGGAGGCAGGAGGAGAAGGGGATGACAGAGGATGAGATGGCTGGATGACATCACCGACTCAATGGACATGGGTTTGGGTAGACTCTGGGAGTTGGTGATGGATAGGGAGGCCTGGCGTGCTGCAATTCATGGGGTGGCAAAGATTCCAACACAACTGAGTGACTGAACTGAACTGAAGACGGGTATGATTTACTTATTTTGTGCTTTTTTTTTTTAAATGGTTTAATCCTTTATATTTATATTTTACTTTTTGACCGTTTTGAATTTATTTTATTCAGTCTGTGGTCTGAGATTAGGAGGTAAATTCTGTCCCTTCTAAAAAATTAGTTAGCACCATACAGATAACAAAGTGAAATCTCTCAGTCATGTCTTACTCTTTGCAACCCCATGGACTGTAGCCTAACAGGCTTCTCTGTCCATGGGATTTTCCAAGCTAGAGTACTGGAGTGGGTTGCCATTTCCTTTTCTAGGGTATCTTCCTGACCCAGAGATCAAACCCAGGTCTCATACATTGCAGGCAGACGCTTTATCTTCTGAGCCACCAGGGAAGACTATATATAGAATAACATTATGAAAAAAATTAAGCAGATAAGTAATCTACTAAGAGTGCCTAAGTATGTATATAGTATTAAGATACTACATAAAATCTAAATTAAAAACATTATTACCAAAACAAAAATCCTGTAATAATCTAGGGGAGGAATGGCTGACAAACCTGTTAAATGTAGAAATTAACATTAACTCAATGTCTCTGTTACTTCATTCTCTTATTTATGACACAAAATAATATATGCATAACTGAGAAAAATCTTTTTAACGATCAGCTGGATAAAGTTGACAACTGTTTATATCCATTTATTTGAATTAAAAAAAATCATATTCTTTCTTTGGAAAATACCCTTGGTATAGCAGAGGAAGAGATAAATAAACATGGAGCTCACAATTAGGAAACCCACATTCGAGTTCTCTTTGGAAGCTGTGTGACTTTGATCAAGTTAACCTTTTTGATCATCAGTGTACTTATCTCAATTGAGAAGGCAACAATGCCATCAGGGTATACACTGAAGAAAAATAATAAGGATATAATAAAGACATAAATATTTTTCAATTCAGTTCAGTCACTCAGTCATGTCCAACTTTTCGCAACCCCATGAATCACAGCACACCTGGCCTCCCTGTCCATCACCAACTCTCAGACTTGACTCAAACCCATGTCCATTTGAGTCAGTGATGCCATCCAACCATTTCATCCTCTGCCGTCCTCTTCTGCTCCTGCCTCCAGTCCCTCCCAGCATCAGGGTCTTTTCCAATAAGTCAACTCTTCCCACCAGGAGGCCAAAGTACTGGAGTTTCAGCTTTAGCATCAGTCCTTCCAAAGAACACCCAGGACTGATCTCCTTTAGAATGGACTGGTTGGATCTCCTTGCAGTCCAAGTGACTCTCAAGAATTTTCTCCAATATCACAGTTCAAAAGCCTCAATTTTTTGGTGCTCAGCTTTCTTCACAGTTGAACTCTCACATCCATACATGACCACTGGAAAAACCATAGTCTTGACTAGATGGACCTTTATTGTCAAAGTAATGTCTCTGCTTTTGAAAATGTTATCTAGGTTGGTCATAACTTTCCTTCCAAAGAGTGTCTTTTAATTTCATGGCTGCAATCACCATCTGCAGTGATTTTGGAGCCCCAAAAAATAAAGTCTGACACTGTTTCCACTGTTTCCCCATCTATTTCCCATGAAGTGATGGGACCAGATGCCATGATCTTCATTTTCTGAACGTTGAGCTTTAAGCCAACATTTTCACTCTCCTCTTCCACTTTCATTAAGAGGCTTTTTAGTTTCTCTTCACTTTCTGTCATAAGGGTGGTGTCATCTGCATATCTGAGATTATGGATATTTCTCCCGGCAATCTTGGTTCCAGCTTGTGCTTTTTGCAGTCCAGTGTTTCTCATGATGTACTCTGCATATAAGTTAAATAAGCAGGGTAACAATATACAGCCTTGNGACCCCATGGACTGCAGCACACCAGGCTTCCCTGTCCATCACCAACTCCTGGAGCTTGCTTAAAACTCATGTCCATCCAGTCGGTGATGCCATTCAACCATCTCATCCTCTGTCATCCCCTTCTCTTCCTGCCCTCAATCTTTCCCACCATCACCGTCTTTTCCAATGAGTCAGTTCTTTGCATCTGGTGGCCAAAGTATTGGAGTTTCAGCTTCAGCATCAATACTTCCAATGAATATTCAGGTCTTCAGTCAACAGCCAGCAAGGAAACAGGGGTTTCAGTCCTGTGATCCTGGGAACTGAATTCGGCCATCAATAGGAATAAGGTTGGAAGTGACCTCCAGACNATCACCGTCTTTTCCAATGATTCAGTTCTTTGCATCTGGTGGCCAAAGTATTGGAGTTTCAGCTTCAGCATCAGTACTTCCAATGAATATTCAGGTCTTAAGTCAACAGCCAGCAAGGAAACAGGGGCTTCAGTCCTGTGATCCTGGGAACTGAATTCGGCCATCAATAGGAATAAGGTTGGAAGTGACCTCCAGACGAAAACTGCAGCCTCCAGACAACAATTCACCCTGGAAAACACCTTGATTTTGCCCCAGTGAGCATGGAAGCTTCCTTGATATTGTACAAGGTCTTGCTATAGATTCCCCAAGAGCCAGTCATTTAAAATTTTATGATATTTGAACTATGGGATTAACATACATACTCTACTATATATAAAATAAATAACTAACAAGGACCTACTGTATGGCACAGGAAACTCTGCTCAATAATCTGTGATAGCCTATGAGGGAAAACAATCTGAACAAGAGTATGCATATACATATAACTATGCATATGTGTACACACACACACACACACACATATAAAACTTAACTGCTTCCCTGTATACCTGAAACTAACACAACATTGAAAATCAACTATACTTCAATGAAAAATTTTAATTTAATTAAAAACTTTCATGANAGCCTATGAGGGAAAACAATCTGAACAAGAGTATGCATATACATATAACTATGCATATGTGTACACACACACACACACACACATATAAAACTTAACTGCTTCCCTGTATACCTGAAACTAACACAACATTGAAAATCAACTATACTTCAATGAAAAATTTTAATTTAATTAAAAACTTTCATGACGCACAAATGAAAACAAATTCAACTAATTTTTGTATAATTTTTCTTTCATTATATATATGATGGGTTTCCATTTTCTTATGTTATTTTAAAATATAAACATAAACTCATGCCTCCATATGGATCTGTCAGTATTACAGTCCCAACATTGAGCTTAGCCCTGTTTGGACAGTGGGATTTTGCCTTTAAGGAGTTTACAGTCTAGTCGGAAAAATTAGCATTTGTACCCAAATAACTACCAGATGAGGAAAAAGTGATGTGTCACCACGAATGGAAATAAATTTCCATAATTTCAGAAACAGTTGTAGAGACACATATCAGAGAAAGGAGTCATTATTTCTTGCTGGAATAACCACAGGAAGTTTTTCTCAACAGGGTGGTACATGATCCTTGGTCTGATGGGCAAAGTGGCCTAAGAAGCATTTTTGCATCACCCAAGTAGGAAAACCAGGATGTCTCTTTCTGTTTCTAAAATTGTAGTTCCCTCACAGAGCACCTTGGATCAGTTCAGTCCAGAAAAGACTTCTTTGGAAATTAGTTAGTATTCTCAAAGGGAAAAAAAAAAAAATGTTCTGCGGGTTTAACCTTATTCAGTTTCTTAGATTAACCAGTCCCTGCAAAGTAGAGAGGACTCACTGTTTTCTGGCGGTAGGATCTAGCCTCCTGGAGTGAGGGAACATGGGTGGAACGGCCACTCACACAGGCCCATCCCAGGAAGAACAAGTAACTCACTCTTGGAGGTTAGTTGAGGAGCTTCCAAGAGCAGAACACGTTTCTCCAAAACCTTTCACCCATCTCCCCTCAGGAAATATACTTAGGATATTTTGCTGCCAATCACTCCTCCTTGAAAAGTGAAAGTGAAGTCCCTCAGTTGTGTCCAACTCTTTGCGACCCCAGGGACTGTAGCCTACCAGGCTCCTCCATCCATCGAATTTTCCAGGCAAGAGTACTGGAGTGTGTTGCCATTTCCTCCCCCAGAGGATATTCCTGACCCAGGGATTGAACTCGGTCTCCTGCACTGCAGGAAGACATTTTACCATCTGAGCCACCACCGGGGAAAATATGCCATTAATATGTCACCTGTAGAGCATTTCATGGCTCCTCAGCTGTCACTGCAGACTTCAAGGAACTGGAGTCTTAGGGAACAGGGCATAGAATAGAGCGAGTCTTGTGCAGGAAGAGAGAGGTGAACTCAGGAATAGATCAGACCCCCCAGGACATGCATGAATGTGGATTGTAGGGGGCAGACACAGCAGGCTTCTTTAGGAGAGAAGCAGTTGGAGAGGAGGATACAGCAAGCAGCATCTGAACGGAACTTTCGACAGCTGAGCAATAGAAGCTTAGAAAGGTACCAAATTCCTCCAAGGTCCCACTGTGACAAATTTTGGGCTATAAGTTCAAATTAGGTCCTTTCTCTCTCTCTTGCTTCCCTCTGATTATATGAGGTTTGTCAAAACAGTATTTCTTTCTGAGATTGTAAGCTTCCAAATCATGAGGAAGGATTCAGTCTTACCTTACCGTCCTTGACAGCCCGTGGCATGTGGGAGGTGTTAATAGATGTTTGTGGTGCGGAATTTGTTTTTCTTAATCATAAACATTCTACTCCTGTTTATGCCACTCTATAAAACCTGCCCTGCCTATGTTCATACACTCTCTCTCTCGGAATCCAGAAGAAATGCTTGACTTTTGATTCCTTATGCACAAAGAACCAACCTAGTTTGACCTTCTTTTTGGTGACCCTTTCTGCCTTTTTGATTGCTGGTGTAGACTATCTCTACCTGAAAGTAATAGAATTTGCATCACCTGTGTGAGTGCGTGCTTAGTTGCTTCAGTCTTACTCTCTGTCTGTAAGACTCTCAGTCTGACTATCTGCAACCCTGTAGCCCACCAGGTACATGTAGCTCACCATGGTCCATCTGTCCATGGGATTCTCCAGGCAAGAACACTGTAGTGGGTTGCCGTTTCCTCTTCCAGGGGACCTTCCCAACCCAGGGATGGAACCCGAGTCTCCTACATCTCCTGTACTGGCAGGTGGGTTCTTTACCTCTGCACCACCTGGGGAAGCCAAGAATTTGCATCAGTGGCCCCATATCGACCTACACACTAGAATACATTGAGGAGCTAAAAACTAGATGTCAGCACTCTAGCTTAGAGAGTCATTTTTAATTGGTCTGCAATGGGGTTCAGACATCAAGAAACAAAAAAATTTCCCTCACTCCAGATGATTTTAATGTACAGCCAAGATGGAGAACCACTGATGTAAATCTTATTAATTTTCCAAGAAGAAATACACCCTCCAACCAATGAAAGAATCACAAGGATGGGGCCCAAGCAGCAGCATTTTTTTAACTTTCCCCCCATGATCATAACGTGCTGCCAGGGTTAAGAATCTCTGCATCAAAACAGTAGTTCTAGGCCAGTAACACGTAGAAGAAACATGCAAAGCAATTTTTAAGAATGCAGATCCAAATAGCACCCTCAGCCTAAATCAGGTTCTGTGGTTTGCAGAGCTAATCACTTTTGTCACCACTCGTGACAGAGAACCGGTTGAATGGGGCCAGACCACGTGTGACTGGCTTGCTTGAATTCCTCGCGCCCAATTAAAGGTGGAGCATCCCACCACACAGAGTTGCTACTGCAGCAGACAAAGGAAAAAGGTCCCCAGAGAAGCTCTTGCAAAGGAGACTGTGGAGTGTTGACAAGCAGACGTGGCCAAGATTGCATGCTAGAGGGGCTTCTGTGCTTCCTGTTGGGGCTATGCTTAGCGTTGGGCTCCGGGAGTGACGTCACTGCCTTCAGCAGACCCAAGTTTATATCTGCACAGAGTCGATCCTCAAAAGCACTTGTTGAATTAATAAAACCAACGAAAATTCCCTGCGAGCCTGAATCTCTGCTTCTTGGATGTTCATCTAGCAACAGGAGTCCTTATGGAATTTGTTCAAAAGAGTTTACTGGTAATAAACAGATCCAGTCAACAGCTCCCGGCTATGATGGATCTCGATCCCCACTTTGGACAACGTCTGCTGCTAGCGACAAATGGAGAGGATGTCAGCTCTCAGTGTCTGTTGTATCCTACTGTATCTATTGTATCCTATTGTAAATCCACTCACGTCACAGGTGGAAAAGAAAAGCATTAAACCTGTAACATACATGCGCTTGGAAGAAGCATCACTGTGACTTTTCAGTAGCCTGACCTTGCCCTGCGCTGGTGAATGAGAACTGCAATTTGTCTAATGCATAACTAGTTCCTGTGGGGGCTGCCAAGGTGGCTCTAGTGGTAGAATCTGCCTGCCAATAGAGAAGATGTAAGAGACATGAGTTCAACCCCTGGGTAAGGAAGAGCCCCGGAGGAGGGCATAGTAGCCCACTCCAGTATTCTTGCCTGGACAATCCCATGGATAGAGGAGACTGATGGGCTACAATCCATAGGGTTGCAAAGAGTCGGACATGATGGAAGTGATTTAGCATAGGCGAGTAATCTCAGCAAAATGTCATAGGGAGTTTTGAGGCTTTGTTAGTATCGCGGGTACATGATCAGTCATGTCCAACTCTTTGCAATCCTATGGACTCTAGTGTTCCAGGATCCTCTCTCCATGGAATTTTTCAGGCAAGAATACTGAAGTGGGTTGCTTTTTCCTACTCCAGGGAATCTTCCCTATCCAGGGATCAAACCCACATCCTCTGTCTTTCCTGAACTGGCTGGCAAATTCTTTACCACTGGGCCACTTTGCATCACTTTGTGATTAAAGAATATTCTCTCTTTGAGTAATAAAACATTTTATGAGGCTAGTTGCCTCTCACCTCAGGGAAATGTATTCCAACCTTCTGCCTCCTCTCCCTAACATAATGTTGACTCCTTGGATAAAAATACAAGGAACTTCTGTTGAATGAGCTAACTGCTGGAAATATTATGGCTGCAAGCTGAAAGACTTGAGGTGTCTACCACAGACCACATAAAACAATGAAAGCAATTTAAAGGCAAAATATGCAGAGTAACTAGGAACAATTTTGAAATATCAAAAGCATATGAGTGACTGCTGCTTTGGGTGACTGTCTATAAACCTTAGCGTTTGCCCAGCCTGGCCTGGGAGCCCTTCTGGATGAGGCCCAGACAGCTGGCACCTTCCATTGTCAAAATCAGCCTTCCTGGCCAGCCCATAGAGGATCAGGGCAGCCATCAGGAACCAGAACTTTCCAATGTGGTCCAATTCCCGTTGATTCAGAAGAGGGGCAAAAGCAAAGACAATTTGCAGCTGGCTAAGTGGCCTGTGGTCTGTATTTTTCCTTCTGGTTAGGTTCCCTGTTGTGGCTTCCCTGGTGGCTCAGATAGTAAGGAATCTGGCTGCAATGTGGGAGACACGGGTTTGACCCCTGGGTTGGGAAGATCTCCTTCCTGGAGAAGGGAATAGCTACCAACTCCTGCATTCTTGCTTGGAGAATTTCATGGACAGTGGAGCCTGGCAGGCCACAGCCCATGGGGGTCACAAAGAGTGGGACCCAACTTGAGCAAGCAACACTCCACTTTTCAGATTCCCTACAGCTCTTTTAATGAAACACTTTGTTGAGCAAGTGCGCCATCTATGGGAGAAAACAGT
Source organism: Neotragus moschatus (assembly GCA_006410615.1). Taxonomy (NCBI): domain Eukaryota; kingdom Metazoa; phylum Chordata; class Mammalia; order Artiodactyla; family Bovidae; genus Neotragus; species Neotragus moschatus. Next base: position 376,690 of record SJYA01002583.1, on the reverse strand, counting down.
TGTACTGATTCTACCCTTAACATGGCCAAGATTATAATTTACACCAGTGATCTTCATGTTGGGCTGATTTTGCTCCCCTGGGAACATTTTTGGCAAAGACTGGAGACATTTTTTGTTGTCATAACTGGGGTTGCAACTGGCATGTAATGGGTAGAGGGCAGAGTTACTGATAAACTTTCTGCAATTCACAGGATACCCACCTCCATAACAAAAATTTTCCCATCTTTTCCCCTAAGGACAAGGTGGAGAAATTCTGCTTGAGAACAAGAGAATCTGTGAAACTTATGGTTACAGATGGGTTCCCCAAGCCAAAAAAAAAAAATTAGTCTTTGATTTAAAGCTTTTCATATTCCCCACCACTGCTTTAAGTTTTATATCTCCCCACTTTGCTATGAGCCATGAATTTTCAAACTCTTTCACACTAAGGTGTTAATGACTTAATATATTAATCTACATTTAGGCTATTTGAGAAAGGGAACTAGAGAGAGTGGACAATATTCAAGACAAATAAATGAATTTCTAACAGTGAAGTTTTAGGGCCCACTCTTTGGGACCCCATGGACTGTGGCCCTCCAGGCTCCTCTGTCCATGGAATTATCCAGGCAAGAATACAGGGACTAAAACTTTGGGTTCAACTTACCTTTGTGGCTAATTAAGTAAATAAAACTTTATCACTTTGTGTTCAAACCATTGTAATGACATTATCATTGTAAACGTCCTCATGGTATGAACACAATGCTGAGAAAGATTTTGGCTTTCTTGGCTTCTTCCCTCAGCCCATGCAATTCAGTAGGTCACCGTTCATTTTACTAAGTGGAACTTTGCAGAACTAAAGACTTAGGGTCAGCTTCAGAGAGGTTTTCCTTCTGTCCTCAGAAAAGAACATGTTCCCCTAGAGTTTAGGATAGAACAGATTTTTATGGANCCAACTCTTTGCAATCCTATGGACTCTAGTGTTCCAGGATCCTCTCTCCATGGAATTTTTCAGGCAAGAATACTGGAGTGGGTTGCTTTTTCCTACTCCAGGGAATCTTCCCTATCCAGGGATCAAACCCACATCCTCTGTCTTTCCTGAACTGGCTGGCAAATTCTTTACCACTGGGCCACTTTGCATCACTTTGTGATTAAAGAATATTCTCTCTTTGGGTAATAAAACATTTTATGAGGCTAGTTGCCTCTCACCTCAGGGAAATGTATTCCAACCTTCTGCCTCCTCTCCCTAACATAATGTTGACTCCTTGGATAAAAATACAAGGAACTTCTGTTGAATGAGCTAACTGCTAGAAATATTATGGCTGCAAGCTTAAAGACTTTAGGTGTGTACCACAGATCACATAAAACAATGAAAGCAATTTAAAGGCAAAATATGCAGAGTAACTAGGAACAATTTTGAAATATCAAAAGCATATGAGTGACTGCTGCTTTGGGTGACTGTCTATAAACCTTAGCGTTTGCCCAGCCTGGCCTGGGAGCCCTTCTGGATGAGGCCCAGACAGCTGGCACCTTCCATTGTCAAAATCAGCCTTCCTGGCCAGCCCATAGAGGATCAGGGCAGCCATCAGGAACCAGAACTTTCCAATGTGGTCCAATTCCCGTTGATTCAGAAGAGGGGCAAAAGCAAAGACAATTTGCAGCTGGCTAAGTGGCCTGTGGTCTGTATTTTTCCTTCTGGTTAGGTTCCCTGTTGTGGCTTCCCTGGTGGCTCAGACGGTAAGGAATCTGGCTGCAATGTGGGAGACACAGGTTTGACCCCTGGGTTGGGAAGATCTCCTTCCTGGAGAAGGGAATAGCTACCAACTCCTGCATTCTTGCTTGGAGAATTTCATGGACAGTGGAGCCTGGCAGGCCACAGCCCATGGGGGTCGCAAAGAGTGGGACCCAACTTGAGCAAGCAACACTCCACTTTTCAGATTCCCTACAGCTCTTTTAATGAAACACTTTGTTGAGCAAGTGCGCCATCTATGGGAGAAAACAGTTGTACTGATTCTACCCTTAACATGGCCAAGATTATAATTTACACCAGTGATCTTCATGTTGGGCTGATTTTGCTTCCCTGGGAACATTTTTGGCAAAGACTGGAGACATTTTTTGTTGTCATAACTGGGGTTGCAACTGGCATGTAATGGGTAGAGGGCAGAGTTACTGATAAACTTTCTGCAATTCACAGGATACCCACCTCCATAACAAAAATTTTCCCATCTTTTCCCCTAAGGACAAGGTGGAGAAATTCTGCTTGAGAACAAGAGAATCTGTGAAACTTATGGTTACAGATGGGTTCCCCAAGCCAAAAAAAAAAAATTAGTCTTTGATTTAAAGCTTTTCATATTCCCCACCACTGCTTTAAGTTTTATATCTCCCCACTTTGCTATGAGCCATGAATTTTCAAACTCTTTCACACTAAGGTGTTAATGACTTAATATATTAATCTACATTTAGGCTATTTGAGAAAGGGAATTAGAGAGAGTGGACAATATTCAAGACAAATAAATGAATTTCTAACAGTAAAGTTTTAGGGCCCACTCTTTGGGACCCCATGGACTGTGGCCCTCCAGGCTCCTCTGTCCATGGAATTATCCAGGCAAGAATACAGGGACTAAAACTTTGGGTTCAACTTACCTTTGTGGCTAATTAAGTAAATAAAACTTTATCACTTTGTGTTCAAACCATTGTAATGACATTATCATTGTAAACGTCCTCATGGTATGAACACAATGCTGAGAAAGATTTTGGCTTTCTTGGCTTCTTCCCTCAGCCCATGCAATTCAGTAGGTCACCGTTCATTTTACTAAGTGGAACTTTGCAGAACTAAAGACTTAGGGTCAGCTTCAGAGAGGTTTTCCTTCTGTCCTCAGAAAAGAACATGTTCCCCTAGAGTTTAGGATAGAACAGATTTTTATGGAAATATAGCCCTGGATCAGATTTTCCTGTCCTTTGAGGACTCTGCATTGCGGACTATGAATAAAACTTTGCAGCCTCATGCTTTAGGATTGTGATAACATCAAGTGCTTTGAGACAACCCCTACACCATCGGGAGGACTCTTTGTACCACCTGCAAATCCTTCTGCTATCCCACTCCAAGGATACCCTATTCTAGCTATATCACCACACAAAAAAGAAAGAATAAGCCCACTAGCCTAAAAAGATGAGCGCCTCTCTTCATCAGCGTGGGTTTGTCTCTATTCTCCCTTCTCCAATAACCCAGCATTAAATTCACCAACCAATGAGTACCTGCAGTAGACAGTATGGGAATGCGGAGATGAATATGAGAGTCCCACTCAAAGAGATGTCCAAGCAAGTCCGTTGTTCCTGCATTGCCTGCCTCCAGAACATTCTTCCTTTATGGCATGTGGCCCTGGTTGTTGCAGTTCAAGGTAAACAGGCTTCTTTGAAAGTTACCTGCCCATCTGTTTGGTCATTAGCAACTTGTGCGTGCATGCTTAGCCATTCTGTGGAGTCCAACTCTTTGTGATCCCAGGGACTATAGCCCACCAGGTTCCTGTGTCCATGGGACTTTTTGGTCAAGAATGCTAGAATAGATAGCCATTTCCTTTTACAAAGGATCTTCCCTACCCAGGGATTGAACTCATTGGCAGGCAGGTTCTTTACCACTGAGCCCCCTGGGAAGCCTCATTAGCAACAGCAGACTAAGTTTTAACGCCAGGAAATCACCAAGATCTTGCCTGGGTTTTCCACTCAATATCTAGATTTCTACACTATGACCGCACCAAACAGAGTATGCAGTGAGAAATAGTAGCGCATCCTAAAAATTTCTGTTAAATGAGTAATGATTTAATAACTTTCTTCTTCAAGTGCCATCAGTAAGAAGTTGTACAGTTTTATGGGAAACCTCGATTTATTGCTACTGAAGATTGCCTTGGTGCAGCCAGTTTGTCTCATAATTTGTGGGAAAGAAACAAGATTAAAAAAAAATTTGAAGGGAAAAAATGAGTTAAGAAAAACTGGCAACAGGGCTTGTGCAATATTAATTGTAATTGAGCAAAGAACATCCCTGCTGGATCTAGGGCACCTTTATATACTCTGTGCCCTAATAAAACTAGTGTCTCCCAAGTATCTGATGCCTGATCATTGTCTTTAGTCAAATGGATCCGATGAGTAGTGAATGTTAAGATGATATTCTCAGTAATTATAAGAAAATAAGATACAGAAGATCATAGTGCAACACCCATAAACAACATAAACTGAGAAAGGGGCCCGGTTGTTCTCTTCTCAAGTAGGACTTGGTGAGATGGTTGGAGGAGTGCGGGGTGATGCGGGGAAGTGAATGCAAGTGATGCATGAATAAAGTAAAATCCCAAAACGTTTCATCATCTTAATTCCAAAGACAAAGACTTTCCAGAGCATTGAACACCTATTATAGGATCGAAATACAGAGAACAGGGACTCTGCTGATGGTACAGAAGTTACGACTCAGCGCTTCCAATGCCAGGGGCATGGGTTTGATCCCGTATTCCAGGGACAAAAATAAATAAATAGAGTGAAGAAGACAGCTGACCAGGACTCTACTCCTAAAAGATCAGTTTACAGTAGTTCAACCTGGGCTTCCCTGGTGACTTAGTGGTAAAAATCCACCTGCCAATGCAGGAGACTTGAGTTTGATCCCTAGGTCAGCAAGATCTCCTGGAGAAGGAAATGGCAGCCCAGTCTAATATTCTTGCCTGGGAAATGCCATGGACTGAGGAGATTGGGGCTACAGACCATGGGATCTCAAATGAGTCAGACACAACTTAGCGACTAAATAACAATAGTTCAACCTAGGATTATAGGGTTTCAAAAAGATGCAATGTCTAAGCTATACATTCAACAATAGTTGTGTGTAACAATGTTATTTGCTACTTAAAATGCTCCTACGTTTTGATGTGCTTGAAAAACAGTTTGCTTCTTTTTGCTGTGCTGAAAAAAAATGTGTTCTAACATTATTAATACTCTATCTGCAGAAGGCTTATATTACTAAGTATATGTAATTGCTTTTGTTACCAATAAATCAAGGCTAATAGTTAGGCAGTTTGGGGCAATTGCTTAGATTTCTCATGTTTCATTTGAAAGCAAAGTTATTAAATCAACACCCATTTGTTATGAATTTATAAAGTACTACAGTTTCAGTGACATACCATGTGTACTTCAAACACAAAAGGCCAAATTTTCTCCTCAGGCTCTTTCAAGAGCCATGTGTATGGTCAAGGATCTAAGAAACTGTGGACAATATTTCTAAAGGTTTTACAATTATTTTGAGGTTAGAGAAAGGCAAAGATCATCTGATCAGCCCTCAAAAGATCAAGGCAGCTGCAAGGAACCAGACTCTCTAGAGCTATCCATTTCCTGCAGGTCTAAGCACTATGTCGTTTCTTAATTATGTTTACTCTAATGTACCCACTAAGAGTTATCTGAAGATTTGAAGGCTTGTTTTTGCTCTTCAGTCCCTAAATCTTGTCCAACTCTTTTTTTTTTTTTTTTTAATTTTTTTACTTTGGACTGCAGCATGCCAAGTCTTCCCTTTCCTTCACCATCTTCTGGAGTTTACTCAAACTCATGTCCATTGTGTTGGTGCCATTGCGTTGGTTGATGCCATCAAACCATCTTATCCTCTGTTTCCCCTTTCTCCTGCCCTCTATTTTTCCCAGCATCAGAGTCTTTTCCAGTGAGCTGGCTCTTCACCTCAGGTGGCCAAAGTATTAGAGCTTCAGCTTCAGCGTCAGTCTTTCCAATGAATATTCAAGGTTGATTTCCTTTCAGATTGATTGGTTTGATCTTCTTGCTGTCCAAGGGACTCTCAAGAATCCTCCAGCACCACAACTGTCCATTCTCTTTGGGGACGGATTTAACTATTTAGAAAGAAAAAAAAAACAGTTTTGTTTGTTTTTTTTTTTCACATTGATCTCAAATATTTCTATTCCAGTCATTATGAATGTCAACACTGATCCTAAACTACACTGTAAAGACACATTTTAAGATATGCATGTGGGTGTGTGTGGTAATACTCGCTTCTTCAGAGGCAACCCTTGCAATAACTGTAGACAGTAGGGAACGGTCATTGGACATGTCGCCACTCTTTACCTTGCAGTTTTTCTCTAGGGGCTAAATGACTGCATTTTTTCCATCACTTAGAATCAAATCTCCTCTCTAGCTTGCGGTTAACTTTAATAACAGGTTGGGTCCTCTGTTCTCAACATAACTTCATTTTGTTCGGATGCATTCAAAGCTTGACATTCAGGATAACAACAATAACCCAGTGGTTTCTGATCTGTTAAGTGGAGACCTCCTCTCTAAATCATATTTTTAATTAAATAAAATTTTCTTGGACAACTTCTATGTTCTGAACACTGTGCACTGTGTTGAAGGTACAGTAATGAACCAAGACATATAGCCTCTGCTGTGGTGAGACAATGTTAGATGAAAATGCACCAATAGACATCAGTTACTACTTGTGGTAAGTGAAACAGAAACAAAAAAAAATTAGGTGCTTTAAATAAGAATAATAAGGAGGGATCTGATTTAGATTTTTGAAGTCAGGAAAATTTTCTCTAAAGAAAGGACATTGAATCTGAGACAAGAAAAATGAATAAGGTCATTGTTGCCATTATGTCAGGTAATAGATCCTGCTGCTGCTGCTGCCGAGTCGCTTCAGTCGTGTCCGACTAGTGCGACCCCAAAGACGGCAGCCCACCAGGCTCCCCCGTCCCTGGGATTCTCCAGGCAAGAACACTGGAGTGGGTCGCTATTTCCTTCTCCAAAGCATGAAAGTGAAAAGTGAAAGTGAAGTTGCTTAGTCCTGTCTGACTCTTCGCAACCCCATGGACTGCAGGCTACCAGGCTCCTCCATCCATGGGATTTTCCAGGCCAGAGCACTGGAGTGGGGTGCCACTGCCTTATATCAGTTAACAGGTCATACAGGCAGATTAATTTTGAAAGCAGCTGTATCAACATGTGGACTCATTTTGACCTTATATACTCGTATGTCACTTATGGGTGACATAAGTAAATGTCACCCATTTACTTATTCTTCAAAAAATATTTATTGAGCACCATCACCTTACAGTAAATAAATACAAATATACAAAGATACGTGTTTTAAATACATGCTAAACCCATACGAGACTCCCTCTATCTGGATGGGCATATAGGCTAATGTAATTCCTGCTCTTGACTTTTCAGAAAGTTCTTCCAAGAAGCAGGGCAGTAATCTTGCCCAGGAAGGAAGTCAAGCTCCCTGGCTGCTAGTTGTCAAAATCTCCCTTACTCATCTTGTTGCAAATCACATTAATATTTCTCTCCTCTTAATCTCCTCACACTCATTCCTTCATTGGTTTCTTTCACTTTTGATCTTGGAACTCTAGATCGAGGCAACTTTTCTTTAAGTTAGGGTGTTTCCAGTTCCAGACAAAAGGGCTGCAAAGGTCTGATGGATCAGGTAGAAAAGAGCAACCCCTCCTCAGGGCTGTCACAGTCCCACTGCAGAAATGACGGCCTGCCCACCAATAGAGAGTTGGTTATATTTCAGCCTTTGCTAAACACCCTCCTTCTGCTGCCTTTGTGCTTGGCTCTTGCCCTGAGGAGCATGGTTCATTTTCCTCCCTATACCACAAAGATCACAGAAAATGATTTACCATTTTCATTTGTAAGCTCTTTCTGTATAGCAGTCTGGAACACTGGCTTTGTCTTAAGTTTAATTTTTGCCCCTTGGAACAGGTCATCTGATCATTTCAAATCTGACTTCTGGTGTATATATAATAGGGATATTAATGAATCCTTACTCCAAAAGAATGTCTGTAAAGATTACATGAGATCATTCATATAAAGCACTTAGCACAATGCCTGGAACTTTGTAAGAATCCAATAAATCATAGCTGTTATTACTTCTGGTCCCTGGAAGGCAACCGTCTGAACCGAGAAAGTAGAATAGCCAAAGTTTCACTTTCATTTATTCACACATCTTATATTTCAGTCCCAACCTACTGACGAGGGTTTTCCATGTTTAAAATACAGATAAACTGGAAAGAAAATAGCCACTGAGAATTGTGACACATTTGTCATCTATGCTGTCGTGTCCGACTCTTTGCGATCTCATGGACAGTAGCCCACCAGGGTCCACTGCCCATGGGGTTCTCCAGACGAGAATACTAGAGTGGGCCACCATTTCCTACTCCAGGGGATCTTCCTGCCCAAGGGATTGAACCTGGGTCTCCCACATCTCCTGCATTGCAGGTGGGTTCTTTTACCACTGAGCCACTGGGGAAGTCCATATTATGTCACCCAGTAATATAATGTTATTATACTAAGAAGGCTCAAACTAGATATTCACCCCTTCTGTGATTATTCTCTTCTAAAGAGAATTAAGACAGCCACTGTTCCTTAGTGCATTCAGGCCACCATAACAAAGTGTCATAGACAGAGTGGATTATAAACAACAGAAATCTGTTCATCACAGTTCTGGAAGTGGGGAAGTTCCAGATCAAGACACCAGCAGACCTGGCATCTGGTCTGGACCCACGTCCTGATTCATAGAAGCCATCTTCTCTCTGTTCACACACGGGAGAAGGGGCAAGGGAGCTCTCTGGAGCCCCTTTTATAAGGGCATTAATCTCATTCATGAGGGCTCTGCCTTCATGACCTAATCATCTTCCAAAGAATCCAACCTCCAAATACCATCATGTTTAGGGTTAGATGTTAACACTGTAAGAACTTAGGGTAAGTGACATGTTCAGTCTATAGTGCCAATTTTATTGGCACAATTCCTAATCTTGGGAATATAACCTTACTTCCTCTGTATTTCCTTCCATCTTGGGGCTACATGCTCAAAATTTGAGTTTTAGGAGTTACCCAACCCTCTTATGGAGAAGGAAATGGCAACCCACTCCTGTATTCTTGCCTGGAGAATTTCACGGACAGAGGAGCCTGGCAGGCTGCGGTCCATGGGGTCAAAAAGAGTCAGACATGACTGAGCGACTTTCACTCACTCACTCACTCAACTTTCTTGAGCCCTTTCACATCCAATTCTTGTAACATGAATGTATCCATTTCCTTAATTCTATATCCCACACGTGCCAGCCTTCCCCTCCCCCGCCACCAATCTTTAAAAAATCTTCCAAAGAAATATAGACATGTTCTTCAATGATTCCCCTGACTTTCTCCCCTGCAACTAAATCCTCCTTGTTCTTCATAATTGAGGTGGACAGCAGCAATTCTCCAACTTACTTCTCCTCTTTGGAAAAATAAACAAATTTTGTAAAAAAAAAAGTTTGTCAATAATGTATCAAGATATTTTACTTGCAGCCCAATGATACCAGCAGATGATCATGGGACTGAATCCCAATGAAGAATCTTTCTCTGGCCCCAGTTTAGCGGCCTGTGTTTATGAAGAAACACTTCCTTCCATCTAGTCGAGCTACCTATGGTTTGCTGCAATAATAATAATTATATTACTCTCTCTCTTTACCCACTCCCATGCATTTTCTGACATGCTTCCATTTTTGGTCTTAAAGATCTCTGAGGAATTATATGTTCTTAATTGTCTTAGACATGATTGTTTTAGTAGAATTTGAACTAGGTTTTTGTGCCCATCTTTGCCTAGAGATGGGTAAAATAAAGGACAGAAACAGCAGAGACCTAGTAAACACTGAAGAGATCAGGAAGAGATAGAAAGAATACACAGAAGAACTGTACAAAAAAGACCTAAATGAACCGGATTACTGTGATGGTGTTGGCAGTCACCCAGAGCCAGACATTCTGAAGTGTGAAGTCAAGTGGGCCTTAGGAAACACTGCTGTTAATAAAGCTAGAGGATGCAATGGAATTCCAGTAGAGTTATTAAAAACCCTGAAGGATGATAGCACCAAGGTGTTACATTCAATATTTCAGCAAATCTGGAAGATCCAGCAATGGCCACAGGACTGGAAAAAGTTAATTCTTATCTCACTTCCCAAGAAGAGTAATACCAAAGAATGTGCTAACCATTGGACAATTGCATTCATCTCCCTTGCTAGTAAGATCATGCTTAAAATCTTGCATGATAGGCTTCAGCATTATGTGGACCAAGAACTTCTAGACGTCCAAGATGGGTTTAGAAAGGGCAGAGGGACCAGAGATCAAATTACATGGTGGATCATAAAGATAGGGAATTAAAAAAAAATCTGCCTCTGTTTCATCGACTATGCTGAAGCCTTTGTGTGGATCGTAACAAACTGTAGAAAGCTCTTAAAGAAATGAGAATACCATAATATCTTACCTGTTGCCTGAGAAACTTGTAGGCGGATCAAGAAACAACAGTTAGAACCCTGTGTGGAACAACTGATTGGCTCAAAATGAGAAAGGAGTTCAACAGTTCTGTCTGCTGTCACCCTGTTTGCTTAACCTATACGCTGAGCACATCATGAGAAATGCCTGGCTGATGAGTTACAAGCTGGAATCAGGGTAGGTGGAAGAAACATTAACAGCCTCAGATGTGCGGATGATACCACTCTAATGGCAGGAAGCTAAGAGGAACTAAAGAGCCTTTTGATAAGGGTGAAAGAGCCGGTTTAAAACTAAATGTTAAAAAAAAAAAAAAAAGATCATGGCATACAGCCCCATTCAGTTCAGTTCAGTTTAGTTGCTCAGTTGTGTCCAACTCTTCGTGACACCATGAATCACAGAACACCAGGCCTCCCTGTCCATCACCATCTTCCAGAGTTTACTCAAAATCACGTCCATCAGGTTGGTGATGCCATCCAGCCATCTCATCCTCTGTCGTCTCCCCTTCTCCTCCTGCCCCCAATCCCTCGCAGCATCAGGGTCTTTTCCAGTGAGTCAACTCTTCACATGAGGTGGCCAAAGTACTNATGTCTGGTAAGTAGTATGATTTGAGTTTCATTTGTTTCTCTTTTAGCACCCCTTTCCACTCTTCAGTTCAGTTCAGTCACTCAGTCGTGTCCGACTCTTTGCGACCCCATGAATCACAGCACGCCAGGCCTCCCTGTCCATCACCAACTCCCGGAGTTCACTCAGACTCATGCCCATCGAGTCAGTGATGCCATCCAGCCATCTCATCCTCTGTCGTCCCCTTCTCCTCCTGCCCCCAATCCCTCCCAGCATCAGAGTCTTTCCACTCTTACAACACTGTAATTGTATGGTAAGTTATATGATCATCTCACTGATAAATTACTAAAAAGATTTTAACTTTCACAGTGAAATAAAAGTGAGAAACCAAGGTATTGTTTTCCCCTATCAGCTTGTTGATGGAGAAGGAAATGGCAACCCACTCCGGTGTTCTTGCCTAGAGAATCCCGTGGACAGAGGAGCCTGGTGGGCTGCTGTCCATAGGGTCGCACAGAGTTGGACATGACTGAAGTGACTTAGCATGCATGCATCAGCTTGTCGAAGAATATAAGTCTGCTAATTCTCACTGTGGGCAAAGGTGAGGGAAAGGTGGATCTCATGTTCTGTTGGTCAGAGTGAAAATTTGTTCGGTTCTCTTGAGATTCATTTGTCAACATGTCAAACCCTTTAAAAAAGACATTCTGTATATGGCACTATTTAATTTCTTTTCATGACTGAGTAATATTCCATTGCNAGGGGACGACAGAGGATGAGATGGCTGGATGGCATCACTGACTCGATGGACGTGAGTCTGAGTGAACTCCGGGAGTTGGTGATGGACAGGGAGGCCTGGCGTGCTGCGATTCATGGGGTCGCAAAGAGTCGGACACGACTGAGCGACTGAACTGAACTGAACTGAGGGAGCTACTGTTCTGCAAGGGAAAGATACACTGAAAGGTTTGTGGCACTTTGATATTACATTAGAGCACGGTAAAGGACCGCTAAGTAAGAAATTTTCTCGAACTTTCTAATCAAAGTGTAGCCGCTAAAACAGCAGCATCCACATCACTTGGCAGAATTTCAAGCTTCATTCTACACCTTCTGAATCTGAATGTGCATTTTACGTGATCCTGGAGCAATACATCTGCACATTAAATTTTAAAAGCATTACTCTACAATAAGTTAAGGAAAATTTCAGAAGGTTTTCTAGAAAATTGTTTACTTCCCTAGAGGAACAGAGGGCCTACCTGAAATTTGTGTCAGAAACTGTTATTACAGTGAGTGCCCAGAGGCTAACAGCAATAGATCATAATTGTTATCATCAAATACACGTGACTGAAGTGCCTAACATTCAGGAAGAAAGCATCTTCTATCAACAATCGTTTTGTTGGAAAACTTTCTATTATGTGTAGTTATGAGGGGGGTGAGAGCAGCACATCAAAAAGGGACTTTTTCAGGTAAAGTCTTCTGAAGAGTGTGTGATTAATTACCTGGGGAGAGGAAACAGCCTCCTGAAGAAAAGGTTTCTCATTAGGAGTTCCAATTCTAGCCCCAAGCTCCAGGAAATAACAAAGCTATAATCTGCCTGACCAGAGAAGAAGTTTTCAAAGGATGGTACGGATGGAATCTATACCCTGGAATGTATAATCTTGTGCCGCTTAACTGATTTATATTTATCTTCTAGCATGTTTTCTAATAATGTGATATGTTAGGAAGGGCTTTGATTAATATAACATTAAAATGAATTTATGAACAGGTCTCTTGTAGATACTTCTGCTGCTGCTGCTAAGTCGCTTCATNATGGAATCTATACCCTGGAATGTATAATCTTGTGCCGCTTAACTGATTTATATTTATCTTCTAGCATGTTTTCTAATAATGTGATATGTTAGGAAGGGCTTTGATTAATATAACATTAAAATGAATTTATGAACAGGTCTCTTGTAGATACTTCTGCTGCTGCTGCTAAGTCGCTTCATGTCGTGTCCAACTCTGTGCGACCCCATAGACGGCAGCCCACCAGGCTTCTCTGTCCCTGGGATTCTCCAGGCAAGAATACTGGAGTGGGTAGCCATTTCCTTCTCCAATGCACACATGCATGGTAAGTCGCTTCAGTTGTGTCTGACTCTGTGCGACCCTATGGACAGCAGCCCACCAGGCTCCTCTGTCCACAGGATTCTCCAGGCAAGAATACTGGGGTGGGGTGTCATTTCCTTCTCCACTTGTAAATACTAAGAATATATAAATGTCTATTTCTGCCTTAATTTTAATATCCCAAGTTATAGCTAAATATATGGCATACAGTTGACTTCTTTGGTTTTAAGTTACAGAAACAAAACTTGAAATTCCTTAGGAAGAAGAAGAGCTATTTGTTGAGAGTGAATATAAGAAAGGTTTTAAACAACTTGTTGGTTTTCCAGGATATAGCTAGAACTTGAAATCAATTGGAAGCAGGAACTAAAATATTTCCAGGACTTTCTCTGCCTTTAATTTGTTTTGTCTTTTGGTGAGCTTTATTGCCTTTCATTTCCTAAAACAAATTTTGTTTCTGGGTTCAGAAGCAAGACAGCTGATTCCTCTGAAATCTTACTTCTTTAGTTACTATTATCGAAGTGGGGTTGACAAAATAACTCATGTCTATTGAATATATACACATAGTGGATTTAAAATACTTATCATACATAAATTACGTCTTCAGCCAGACTGATAAATATTAGTTCAAAAAATTTGAAAATATTGTAATCTCTGACTTTAACTGTCATGCATTTTCTAAAGTATATGGAAAAACAAATGTTATTATCATGTCCAGTTTCAGTTTGGGTTAGATTATGTTACAAGGGAAGCATATATATTAACAAAATTGACAAACCATCAAATACATATTATATTATTAGAAACATGATTAAATAATTACATGTAAATACTATAGAATACTATGCAGTCAGAAAGAAAGAGAAGGTAGAATGCAAATGCTATAAAGACACAGAGAAGCACTTCAAGGCATTTATTCAATGAATAAATGATGTATGTCCTATTTGAAAAAAAAAAGAAGGTATTTTATTGAGTGCAAAAATCAAGTTGCATGAATAATATATATAGCATGGTTCCACTTTTACCTTAAAAACTACAAAGAACAAAAATAAAGTACTATATACCACTAATGAAGCACTTAATATATTTCAGGTAGAGTTTTGGCTTTTTTATAATTATTACCTAATTGCTAACTGAGTTCTCATGACAACTCTGTGAAGTAGGTTTTAGGTGCTCTTTATGGCAATAGTGGTAAAGAATCCACCTGGCAGCTCAGGAGTAATGAGACATAGGTTCAATTGCTGAGTCGGGAAGATCTCTTGGAGGATGACAAGGCAATCCACTCCATTATTCTTGCCTGGAGAATCCCATGGACAGAGGAGCCTGCCTGGCTATAGTCCACAGGGTCGCCAAGATTTGGACATGACTGAAGCACCTTAGCACATAATTATTACTCCTACTTTAGAGCAAGTAATTGAAGGAGCCTACCAGGCTGACTCTGCTGCTGCTGCTGCTAAGTCATGTCAGTCGTGTCTGACTCTGTGTGACCCCATAGACAGCAGTCTACCAGGCTCTGCAGTCCCTGGGATTCTCCAGGCAAGAACACTGGAGTGGGTTGCCATTTCCTTCTCCAATGCATGAAAGTGAAAAGTGAAAGTGAAGTTGCTCAGTCATGTCTGACTCAGCGACCCCATGGACCGCAGCTACCAGGCTCCTCTGTCATGGGATTTTCCAGGCAAGAGTACTGGAGTGGGGTGCCATTGCCTTCTATGAGGATGACTTTACTTAACTCCAAAATGTGTGTGTAAATTCACTCATCCATTCACTAAATGGTTACTATCCTTAGGCACGCTTCTAGGATCTAGGGCTCTATGGACTGCTGTCCTCTACATGTAGACTTTACATTCTGGTGGGGTGCATGCGAATAACTACAGTATAAAGAATCTTCCATATAATCAATGCTGCTGAAACAAACAAAAACAGAATTAGGTTGGGAGATCAGAAGTGTCAAGGTTAACACTGCTATTTTAAATAGGGTGTTCCAGGTAGACCTCAGTTCAGTTCAGTTCAGTCACTTAGTCATTTCTGAATCTTTGCGACCCCATGAATCACAGCACGCCAGGCCTTCCTGTCCATCACCAACTCCCAGAGTTTACCCAAACTCATGTCCATCAAGTCAGTGATGCCATCCAGTCATCCCATCCTCTGTCGTCCCCTTCTCGTCTTGCCCCCATTCCTTCACAGCATCAGGGTCTTTTCCAACAAGTCAGCTCTTCGCATGAGGTGGCCAAAGTATTGGAGTTTCAGCTTCAGCATCAGTCCTTCCAATGAACATCCAGGAATGATCTCTTTTAGGACAGACTGGTTGGATCTCCTTGCAGTCCAAGGGACTCTCAAGAGTCTTCTCCAAAACCACAGTTCAAAAGCATCAATTCTCTGGTACTCAGCTTTCTTCACAGTCCAACTCTCACATCCATACATGACCACTGGAAAACCATAGCCTTGACTAGATGGATGTTTGTTGGCAAAGTAATATCTCTGCTTTTTAATATGCTATCTAGGTTGGTCATAACTGTCCTTCCAAGAAGTAAGCATCTTTTAATTTCATGCTGCAATCACCATCTGCAGTGATTTTGGAGCCCCCCAAAAATAAAGTCTCAAATTGTTTCCACTGCTTCCCCATCTATTTCCCATGAAGTGATGGGACCAGATGCCATGATCTTCGTTTTCTGAATGTTGAGTTTTAAGCCAACTTTTTCACTCTCCTCTTTCACTTTCATCAAGAGGTTCTTTAGTTCTTCTTCACTTTCTGCCATAAGGGTGGTGTCATCTGCATATCTCAGGTTATTAATATTTCTCCCGGCAGTCTTGATTCCAGCTTGTGCTTCATCCAGCCCAGCATTCTCATGATGTACTCTGCATAGAAGTTAAATAGGCAGGGTGACAATATACAGCCTTGATGTACTCCTTTTCCTATTTGGAACCAGTTTGTTGTTCCATGTTCCATTCTAACTGTTGCTTCCTGACCTGCATACAGATTTCTCAAGAGGCAGGTCAGGTGTTCTGTTATTCCCATCTCTTTCAGAATTTTCCACAGTTTATTGTGATCCACACAGTCAAAGGCTTTGGCATAGTCAATAAAGCAGCCCTCAGCAAGAATGTAATAGCTGATCAAAGACTTGAAATACGTCAATGGGCCAAGAGGCTATCGGGTAAAGAGTTACCCAAAGAGAGAGAGTGAAATGGGAAGCCTGAAGTTAGATCTTGCCAGTTATAGTCAAGGAGCACGTGTCTCTATACCCCCCAGGATACAGTGGCCAAGGAGGGAAAGCAGTATATAATGTAGGAGAGGTAAGGGGAGAAGACGGGGGCCAGGAAGTAGAGCCACAGAGGGCACTGTGGCTGTTGTGTGAATATAGCTTTTATTCTTGATGAAATGGGGAGATTTTGAAAAATTCTGAGTGAAGAAGAGATTCGATTTGACATACTTTTTCAAAGAATTTTTCTGGCTACTTGTATTGAAAGTAGACTGAGAGTGGCGAGATCGGCAGCTGGAGAATGTGCTTCTCATAAATCTCACAGCAGGGAGCAAAACTGACCAGTGGTCCAGCAGCGTGCTTTGAAATCTGTTACCACGTGTACTAGGACCACACGTCTCACGGGCGTTTCCCAGACAATGACTCAGTGCAGGGAAGACCTCTTGGACATCTGAGAAAAAAGACATGGAACAGACCTCCAAGAGAGTGGCCTATATTAGTGAAAGGTCTTCAGAGCAGTGTGTATGTGATTAGGTGTATATGGGCACATATAAACATGTAGATGATAAAGCCCAGATCATTAACAGTGACCTCCAGGGAGAGTGATGGTAAGAGTAGGGGAGCCTGAGAGAGGTTTCTTAGTTTGTATTTTGTAAATTTTTTACTTTATTTGATTTTTATAAGCTGGCATTATTTTTTATAATTAATATATTTTAAAACAGTAACTATAATATTTCAATAAAGAAACTAAAATGTTTGTTTCGATGTGTGTATGTAGCAACCAACTAAAGCTATAATCAGTGCAGATGCGCTTTCTGTAATCTAAAACTACCCAGACATCTCTCCTGGTAATCATCCAGGTAAAAGGATGGACAGGTTTGAAGCAGCTGGAACCTCTGTTCCTGTTCTCAGTTCTGAAGCTGTATGGGCCTTTCCTCTGCTGAGTTCAATTTCAGAACTAGAAGAAACAGCATTTGTAAATATTCCCTTAAACAGAAGCACATGAACTGCTAGTGTACAATTTTTAGGACAGTTGTTGAAAGCCTGGGTCTAAAGGTGCAGTGATATAACCAACATTTGGGTCTTTTCTTATCCCCAGCAGAATTCTACCTTTGGAAAGATTGCAGCAGCTGTGTTCTGCAGTGGACTCAGTTACCTAGAGAAAATCTTGTCAGTATCATCACATCAGAGTCAGCTCTAAGTAGCCAGCTAATTTCTGTTAAGTTCTGTGTCCCTGATTAAACATATAACAGTTGTACCTATGTGATCTCATGAGATTCCTTAGCTCACCTAAAATTCTCCATTTTCACTGTGACTGTTACAGAGACATTTGGGGACTTATTTGGAAATTTTCTGTTCTTTGACATTCAGTAGTAACAGGCTCATCTCCTCATTAATTTTCAAATGGTTATTTCATACTGCCTTTCTAAACATTTAATTAGAATCTTGATAAATTGTTATTAGTTTTATGATAGCATGGCATCAACATATTCATGACATGACTCAGAGTATGAATCCAAAAGAAAATCTTAGACATGTCATTATCAAAAACGTATTAAAAACAGTGATGTCCTTGAAAACTAGGAAATGCCAGCAAGCCATGAAAGAAACATTTTCATACTATACACTAAAGTTGTTTGAAGAAAGTGAAAGTCACTCAGTTGTGTCTGAGTCTTTGTGACCCCATGGATTTCAGTTCAGTTCAGTTGTTCCATCGTGTCTGACTCTTTGCGACCTATGAATAATGGCAAGCCAGGCCTCCCTGTCCAACACCAACTCCAGGAGTTTAGCCAGACCCATGTTCATTGAGTCGGTGATGCCATCCAACCATCTAACCTTCTGTTGTCCCTTTTCTCCTGCTGCCTTTCGCAACATCAGGGTCTTTTCAAATGAGTCAGCTCTTCGCATCAGGTGGCCAAAGTATTGGAGTTTCAGCTTNTTTGTGACCCCATGAATTGCAGCACGCCAGGCCTCCCTGTTCATCACCATCTCCCGGAGTTCACTCAGACACGCCCATCGAATCCGTGATGCCATCCAGCCATCTCATCCTTGGTCGTCCCCTTCTCCTTCCGCCGCCAATCCCTCCCAGTATCAGAATCGTTGCCAATGAGTTAACTTTTCGTATGTGGCCAAATTACTGGAGCTTAAGCTTTAGCATCATTACTTCCAAAGAAATCCCAGGGCCGATCTCCTTCAGAGTGGACTGGTTGGATATCCTTACAGTCCAAGGGACTGTCAAGAATCTTCTCCAACACCACAGTTCAAAAGCATCAATTCTTCGGTACTCAGCCTTCTTCATAGTCCAACTCTCACATCCATACATGACCACTGGATAAACCATAGCCTTGACTAGACGGACCTTAGTCAGCAAAGTAATGTCTCTGCTTTTGAATATGCTATCTAGGTTGGTCATAACTTTTCTTCCAAGGAGTAAGCGTCTTTTAATTTCATGGCTGAAATCACCATCTGCAGTGATTTTGGAGTCCCCCAAAATTAAATCTGACACTGTTTTCCACTGTTTCTCCATCTATTTCCTACGAAGTGATGGGACCAGATGCCATGATCTTAAGTTTTCTGAATGTTGAGCTTTTTCACTCTCTTCTTTCACTTTCATCAAGAATCTTTTTAGCTCATCTTCACTTTCTGCCATAACGGTGGTGTCANGTCCCCCAAAATTAAATCTGACACTGTTTTCCACTGTTTCTCCATCTATTTCCTACGAAGTGATGGGACCAGATGCCATGATCTTAAGTTTTCTGAATGTTGAGCTTTTTCACTCTCTTCTTTCACTTTCATCAAGAATCTTTTTAGCTCATCTTCACTTTCTGCCATAACGGTGGTGTCATCTGCATATCTGAGGTTATTGATATTTATCCCAGAAATTTTGATTTCAGCTTGTGTTTCTTCCAGTCCAACATTTCTCATGATGTACTCTACATAGAAGTTAAAAGAGCAGGGTGACAATAAACAGCCTTGACGTACTCCTTTTCCTGTTTGGAACCAGTTTGTTGTTCCATATCCAGTTCTAATTGTTGCTTCCTGGCCTGCATACAGGTTTCTCAAGAGGCAGGTCAGGTGATCTGGTACCCCCATCTCTTTCACAATTTTCCACAGTTTATTGTGATCCACACAGTCNCATTTGCATATCTGAGGTTACTGATATTTCTCCCAGCAATCTTGATTCCAGCTTGTGCTTCTTCCAGCCCCATTACTTCATGGCAAATAGAAGAGGAAAAGTGGAAGTGGTGACACATTTCTTCTTCTTGGGCTCTAAGTTCACTGTGGATGGTGACTGCAGCCATGAAATCAGAACATGATTGCTTCTTAGCAGGAAAGCGATGACAGACCTAGACAGTCTATTGAAAAGCAGAGACATTACTTTGTCAACAAAGGTCTGTATAGTCAAGGCTATGGTCTTCTCACTGGTCATGTATGGTTGTAAAGAAGGCAGAGTGCCAAAGAATTGATGCTTTTGAACTGTGTGCTGGAGAAGATTCCTAAAAGTCCCTAGGACAGCAAGATCAAACCAGTCAATCTTAAGGGAAATAAACTCTGAATACTCATTGGAAGGACTGATGCTGAAGCTGAAGCTCCAGTATTTTGGTCACCTGCTGTGAACAGCCAGCTCACTGGAAAAGTCCTTGATGCTGGGAAAGATTGAGAGCCAAAGGAGAAGAGGACATCAGAGGATGAAACGGCTGGATGGCATCACTAATGCAATGGACATTAACTTGGGCAAACTTTGGGTGATGGTGAGGGACAGGGATGCCTGGCATGCTGCAGTCCATGGAGTTGCAAAACATCACACATAATTAGGCAACTGAATAACAACAACAACAATGCTAATGGTAAAGAACCCACCTGCCACTGCAGGAGACATAAGAGATGGGAGTTTAATCCCTGGGCTGGGAAGATCCCCTGGAGGAGATCATGGCAACCCACTCCGGCACTCTTGCCAGGAGAATCCCATGGGTGGGGGAGCCTGGAGAGCTACAGTCTACGGACTGGCAAATAGTCAGATATGACTGAAACAACTTAGCATGCACAGATATGAAAAAGAGCGTAATGGGCTTTTGTAAGCAAACTATAGGAAGTACAAGAGTGCATGGAATTAAGAGTTCCGATGTCCACAGAACTCTTTGGGTTTCATCTCTTCCTCTTTCAGCAGTGCTGGCATTCTGTAGTGAATTCTTGACTTGCTGCTTCTGGGACTAAAATCCTTATTCCCCAGTTGACTTTAACTGTCAGCCATCTTCAGGGATTGCCTTGTACCTAACACAAGTTCATGCCCACTTTCCAGGGAAGCCCACATCCAATGACTGATCTGTGCAGTAGTATAAAGGCTTGATCTCTTATACTACTTCAGGATAACTTTGAAGATCAAGCCTCCTTTCAGAGCTCACCATGTGGCCTGCCAAGTCCTTCACTGAGGGTATATTTCAGCTCAACATTTCCCATTGCTCAATTCTGCTTCTTTTCTTTTTTTCCCCACTATTGACCCCAAGAGTACTTCCTAAAAAAAAACTCCAGCCAGCGAATCTCTCTCTCAGTATCTACCCTTCAATAGCTTTCCATCTTTCTATCTTTGCCATCTTTGAGGAGAAGGACTTCTATTTGCTAACTCTGTTGTAACAAATCTTGAAAAAGACTCTCGTTGACCTTTAATGTTGTTCAGTTGTGTGGCCTGGACTGCCCTCTTTGCTCCAGGCTGCCATACTGGACAGCACAGTTCTGGACCACTGTGGCCTGGCATCTGAGATGTGATTGGTCCAGCCTGAGGCTGGTGTCCACCCTTACACCGCTGTCTCTGGGCAGCAAGATGAAATTAGGCACCTGCCTTTTGGATCTCAAGAGTTGGAGTAGAGGAACTGGTTTCGAAACCAGTAGCACAGAAATTGCACTGGCAAGACCGATGGGAGCCTGGTACTCTTCTGCCTCTCTTTGCATGCTGCTGTTTCCATTGAACAGATAGTCTCTTCTATCACCTAATTCCAATCTTGAGTCCCAACAGAGCGTAGGTGATCATGTCCCTGTATTCTCAAGTTCATGCTCTTTGTTACTGAGTCATATATTGCCACTGAAACATGTCAGTATTTGTTTATTTTGTTATGCTCCAGAAGGTATGCAAATTCCACCTTTACTTTGCCCTAGTAAAGCAATATATATATATATTAATCTTCCTTTTGGCAATGTTCTCCAAAAGTTTGTGCTAACCCAGACTTACTACACAGACTCGTGTTGGGTCAGGTCTGTGTTTATTTGTAAACATGTGCCCATTGGTTATGATGTGTACAGAGAAGGCAATGGCACCCCACTCCAGTACTCTTGCCTGGAAAATCCCATGGACGGAGGAGCCTGGTCTGGGGGTCGCGAAGAGTCAGATATGACTGTGTGACTTCCCTTTCACTTTTCTCTTTCATGCATTGGAGAAGGAAATGGCAACCCACTCCGGTGTTCTTGCCTGGAGAATCCCAGGGACAGGGGAGCCTGGTGGGCTGCTGTCTATGGGGTCGCACAGAGTTGGACACGACTGAAGTGACTTAGCAGTAGCAGTTAGCAGTATGATGTGTAACCAGCATTAGAAAGGATTGTCTTACTGCCTGTTCGTCCTACCTGGGTAATTATTAATTTGAATTCTGACTAACTGCCCAATGTTTAACTGAATCATATCTCAAAAAAATTCCAAATAAACGTGCCCAGGTCCGAGGCACAATCCCTTGACTATCACCAGGGGCAGGACTATGAAAGTGGGCTTGAGAGTATCCTGAATACTGAAAGGGTGCTGTCCACACAAAGGAGTCAGCTGAAGGCTGAAGGCAGTTTCAGAACTGAGCCAGGCATCACATTCTCTGAACATTTAGACCTTGATATGCTCACTGTGGTTGTTGCTGTTTCGTTACTAAAGTCATGTCTGACTCTTGAGACCCATGGACTATAGCTCGTCAGGCTCCTCTGTCTGTGGGATTTCTCAGGCAAAAGCAGTGGAGTGAGTTGCCATTTCCTTCTCCAGGGGACCTTCCTAACCCAGGGATTGAATGCACATCTCCTGCACTGGCAAATGGATTCTTAATCACTGAGTCACCTGGGAAGCCCCTGATATGCTGATTGCTCCTTCTTAAATTCAAAAGGATCCCCAAAGCCCAAAGAGATCAAGACTGGCCCTAAACCTATATGCACAGGAAATAAAGTTTTAATCTTTGTGCATCATTTCACCCAATGGATGTGTTCTGCCAACTCATCCTTATTCTTTCTACCCATTTGTCAAAGTCTGCTCTTCTATATCCCACGCACCATACATTGTTAGTAGCTGCTACATTATTTAAAAGTTAAATTTGTTTTAGCTGATCTCAAAGGTATTATAAGGGGGGATGTGTGTCTTATCTTAGAAATCTGGGGATTTGCTTCTGAAATTATACTGAATGAGACTGGTTCTGAGGAAAGGAAAAGAAAAAGGAAACGCCACCCAAAACTTCAAAGCCCCCAATCTGCTTCTGATAGGTTAATTTTTTCAATAATAATAAAACCATTAAACAACTCACATTTATAAAGCTTTTATTGCATGTTGAGGATCACAGTAAATATTTCCCATGTATTTTCGCATTTTCTCCTTGAAACAGTTCTGTGAGGTGGGTAGATCTTTCCCTTAGCTCCATTTTGCTTCTGAGAAGTCAAGTAACTTTCCTAAACACTTTCGAACTTCCAGTTAGTTAATGGCAGGGACAAGAATTGAACTTGACTCCCAATACAGGTGCACTTAGCCACTGAGTTGGACTTCCTTTTGGCCTGCCCAGGGCATATGCTCGTTTACCAACCTTTATAAAGAACTACATTAAAGGGCTTTGTTCGGTGTTTGGAAGATTTTCAATTCTATTGATCTAATAACTTGTTCATTAAAGTGGCCAAAAGTTATTTTCCAGGCTGTGTGAAGAAGACAAGAAAAGCAAGTTTCCTTGAACAGGTAGCTGTTCACAAAGTTTATGTTATGTGTTTGTGTTATGCTCATTGGACCATGACAATTAAAATGAAATAAAGAAAAATTTCCTGCCAGACTCTTTTTTCTACTCGTTTTTGTTTATTGGTTCAATTTTTGAATTACAACACATACTTAAATCAGTAATTTTAATATTTTAGGGTGATGGATTCCTTTGGGATGGATAAAAGATATGAAATATTTTTATATAAGAACTCTTATATTCAAGGGGCTTACAAAAGCTATCTAAATCTCAGAAGGTTTGTAGAAGCCCTACAAGAGCCTGTCTGTGGAGTCTTGAGAGTCCAAGGGACCCACTTTAAATAATTCTAATTTGATAAAATAAGGCCAAATTTCTCTCCTGTATCCAAGGAAATACCACAAATGAGAGACCCAGAAAGCATCTTCTTCTCTCTCCACCTCCTGAGCTTTTCAGGATGAAACTCAAGAAGCCCCAGCTCATCCTTAGGGCCACCACACTGAGGCACACAAGCTGGGCCCTGGACAAGTGTGGGTGGTCAAGGAGGCAAACAGAAACTGAATTTCCATTTGTGTCTTGCTTGCTGACCATGAACCCTAGCACTGGACTGCATCCACCAAGAGTAAGCACCTTTCTTGGTTTGCACAAAGTTGTTTGCATATGGCCAGCCACTGTCCCACCTGACCATCTATACTCTGGACCCTGAGGCAACCAGAAATGCCCTGACTCTGGAGAAAGGTCCTCCAGTTGTAAAGTCAAAAAGCTCCTCACAAACAAAACTGAATCACTTTGAGTGTGTATGTGATCAGTTGCTTCAGTCATTTCTGACTCTATTCGACCCCATGGGCTGTAGCCTGCCAGGCTCCTCTGTCCATGGGATTCTCCAGGCAAGAATACTGGAGCGGGCTGCTATGCCCTCCTCCAGGGAATTTTCCTGATCCAGGAACTGAATCCACATCTCCTGTGTCTCCTGCATTGCAGGTGGATTTTTTTTCCCACTGAGACACCTGGGAAGCTCCTGAATCACTTTCTGTACCTGAAACTAATACAGCACTGTAAATCAACTATACTTCAATGAAAAAATTTTAAACACACAAAAGTTAACTCAAAATGGATTAAAGAACTAAATACAAAACCTGAAACCATAAAAATCCTGGAAGAAAACACAGGAAAAATCCCTTTGACATTGTTCTTGGCAATAAGTTTATAGTTATGACACCTAAAGCACAAACAAAAGCAAAAATGAGCAGAACTGCATCCAATAAAAAGCTTCCACACAGCAAGAGAAACAATCAGCAAAATGAAAACGCAATCTATAGAATGACAAAAAAATTTCAAACCATGTATTTAATAAAGGCTAATACCGAAAATATATAAGGAACACATACATCTCAATAGCAAAACCAAGCAAATAATCTAATTAAAAATGAGTAATGAACCTGAATAGGTAATTTTCCAAATAGAACCCATAAATAGCCAACAGTTGCATGAAAACTGCTAAACGTCATTCATCATGAAGGAAATGCAAGCCATAATGAGCTATCACTTCAACCTATTAGAATAGCTACCATCAAAAAGACGAGAGAGAAGTCCTAGGAAGGATATGGAGAAAAGAAAACACTTGTATAGTTTTGGTGGGAATGAAATGTGGTACAGCCATTATGGAAAACAGTACGGAGTTTCCTCAAATTTAAAAATAGAACTACTCTTTGTTGTTGATCAGTGACTCAGTGGTGCCCAACACTTTATGACCCCATGGACTTCAGCATGCCAGGCTTCCATGTCCTTCCTCATCTCCTGGAGCTTGCTCAAACTCATGACCATTGAGTTGGTGATGACAGCCAACCATCAGGTAATGCCCTTCTTCGGGACTGGAATGAAAACTGACCCTTTCCAGTCCTGTGGCCACTGCTGAGTTTTCCAAATTTGCTGGCATATTGAGTGCAGCACTTTCACAGCATCATCTTTTAGGATTTGAAATACCTCAGCTGGAATTCCATCATCTCCACTAGCTTTGTTCATAGTGATGCTTCCTAAGGCCCACCTGACTTCACATTCCAGGATGTCTGGCTCTAGGTTGGTGATCACACCATCCTGATTATATGGGTCATGAAGATCTTTTTTTTCTGTGTATTCTTGCAACATTTTCTTAATATTTTCTGCTTCTGTTAGGTCCATACCATTTTTGTCCTTTATTGTGCCCAACTTTGCATGAAATGTTCCCTTGATATCTTTAATTTTCTTGAAGAGATCTCTAGTCTTTCCCATTCTATTGTTTCCCTCTATTCTTTTGCATTGTTCACTTAAGGCTTTCTTATCTCTCCTCGCTGTTCTTTGGAACTCTGTATTCAGATGGGCATATCTTTCCTTTTCTCCTTTGCCTTTCACTTCTCTTCTTTTCTCAGCTATTTGTAAAGCCTCCTCAGATAAGCATTTTGCCTTTTTGCATTTCTTCTTCTTGGGGATGGTTTTGATCACTGCCTCTTGTACTCTGCTATGAACCTCCTTCCATAGTTCTTCAGACACTCTGGCTATCAGATCTAATCCTTTGAATCTATTTGTCACTTCTACTGGATGATGAACTATCATACAAACCAGCAATTTTACATCTGGGTATATATCTGAAGGAAGTAAACTCCTTATCTTGAATAGATAGCTCCATTTGCCCCACCCCATGTTCATTACAGCACTATTCAGAATAGCCAAGACATGGCAATGAACTTGAAGAAAATATGTATATAAAGAAATGTATACATAAAGGTATATATATAAAGATATACATATATAAATATAAATATATATATATATACACATAGAAAGATATGTATACACAAAGATGCATGTGTCAAAGGTGGTCAAAATATGCAAAGTTCCAGTAATAAGTAAGTTCTGGGAACTGTAATGTACAGCATGGTGACTATTGTTATCAATTCTGCCTTGTATATTTGAAAATTGCCAAACAGCAGATCTCAAATGTTCTCATCATGAGAAGAAGCTTTAACGAGGTGATGGATGTTAAATAAACTTGTGGTAATCAGTTCAGTTCAGTCACTCAGTTGTGTCTGACTCTTTGTGACCCCATGGACTGCAGCACGCCAGGCTTCCTATCCATCACCAACTCCCAGAGCTTGCTCAAACTCATGTCCATTGAGTCAGTGATGCCATCCAACCATCTCATCCTCTGTCGTCCCCTTCTCCTCCTATCTTCAATCAGGGTCTTTTCCGATGAGTCAGTTCTTCGCATCATGTGGCCAAAGTATTGGAGTTTCAGCTTCAACATCAGTCCTTCCAATGAATATTCGGGACTGATTTCCTTTGGAATTGACTGGTTTGATCTCCTTGTAGTCCAAGATACTCTCAAGAGTCTTCTCCAACACCACAGTTCAAAAGTGTCAGTTCTTAGGCGCTCAGCTTTCTTTATGGTCCAGCTCTCACATCCATACATGACTACTGGAAAAACCAGTTCCCAAGATATGCAGATACCAAATTATTACATAGTAGACCTTAAACATATTGGAGAAGGAAATGGCAACCCACTCCAGTGTTCTTGCCTGGAGAATCCCAGGGACGGGGGAGCCTGGTGGGCTGCCGTCTACGGGGTCGCACGGAGTCAGACACGACTGAAGTGACTTAGCAACAGCAGCAACAGTAGCAGCAGTAGCAGACCTTAAACATTTACAATGCTGTATTTCAATTATATCTCAGTTAAATTTGAACATTTTATTGGAGTACAATTGCTTTACAATATGTTAGTTCCTGCTGTACAATAAGGATGATCAGATATAAATTTACATATATCCTCTCCCTCTTAAACCTCCCTCCCACTGCAAGCCCCTCACGTCCCACCTCTCTAGGTCAGCATAGAGCACCAGGCTGAGCTCCCTGTGTTATACAGCAGCTTCTCAACTTGCTATCTGTTTTACACATGGTAATGTGTACATGTCAATCCTACTCTCCCAGTTCATCCCACCCTCCCTTTCCCCTCATGTCCACATGTCCATTGTCTATGTCTGCATCACTACTCTGAAACTGGAAGGTTTTTAAATTAAAAAATTTAAAAGCCTCTGTTCAGCTTGCTTAGAGCTTCCTCCCTCCCAATCTGAGACTTTAGGCCAGTTGGCATCTGAAATGTTGCTCAGTCCCTAAAGCCAGCTTCCTTGTATCCAGTCTCCACTCTTTACTAGAGCAGCGTCAAGATGGTCATATAATATTTTTTTATGAATTTATCATCATAGACAAAATTTGCTAACAGTCATTCTTTATAAAGTGTTTGCTTTGGCCCGAAGCCTTCAGACTTTTCTTTCCCACTCGCTTATTCATCACAGCTTATATCCAAGCAATATTTTTGTAATGCCATTTTGTAATGTAATTTCCTTCTAATGAGTCAGACTGGGTTCCATTTTCCAGCAGTGGAACCTGCCTGGTGAAGACTTTCATATCTAGAATGGTGTTAATACAGTTCTCGACAGATTTCATCAGGTATGAGAGTGCCAAGGATCTGATCTGAGTCTTTCATTCATGTCACAAATATTTCTGAAACACTTACTATGTATCAAGCATTGGAAAACTCAGTGGAGGACAGAGGTAAGAATACCTGATAATGTCCATCGTGGAAAAGCTATCATATGGTCAATGTGATTACACTAGATAGAAAAGACCCAGGGGCTTGCTGGTAAACCCTTCTCAAGAAGAGATAAGTCCTGGACCACATTCATGTTGGGACTTTAACTCCTCTGGTTTGACTTGAGTAACAATAGCTCTGTATTAACATGAAGAGTAAGCTGGATGGTTTAGAGAAATCTGCATATGGGCAAGAGGAGAATCCAAATGGCCTCTGAGGTCTCTTTCAGCCATAACAGCCTTGACAGCCAAGTCAATCTTCTGCAGTTTTATCATGCATTCTGTGGAGGAAGAAGCTGAAGGAGCCTTACTTTTATTGAATCTACTTATTTAAGTTACAGAATTAGGATATGGGTTATGTTGACAGCCTGCCAATTCAAGACCTCTGCTTCTGACCAAATAAGGACCCTGAACTAAGCTTCAGGGCGGCGGAACAGGAGAACAGTGCCTTCCTAAAGCACCTTTTTTGATATTCACATCTCATTCTATTTCTGCTTCCCTTGTCTGGTCCCTAGCCTCCGATTTGCCTTCCATGGTCTTCTAGGCTTTTGTCTGTTTGCCTGTCCCTTCAGAGTCTGACCTTCTGTGCTGTTTTGTCATCTCACCTTGCACAAAGGACTGTGATGAGAAAAGCAGCTTTTTTTGAGTTGCTGTCTGAGCATTTTATAGTACGACAATCCTTCTGACACCCAGAGTACTGACATTTAGATAAGGACCTGAGTTTAGGATCTCCGCCCCAAGTTCCCGCTTTGGTTTTCCTGAGACTTTTTTTAGCTTTAGTTCTGTCTCTGATGTTTATTTCTGTCTCTGATGGGTCTTTGTTGCTGTGTGGGCTTTTTTCTCATTCTGGGGAGTGGGGGCTACTCTAGCTGCAGCGAGCAGGCTTCTCCCTGTGGTAGTGGCTTCTCTTGCGGAGCAGCGGCGCTAGGCACGCGCTTCAGTAGCTGGGGCACGTGGGCTCAGCGCCTGCGGCTCCCAAGCTCTTGAGCACAGGCTCAATAGTTGCCGTGCACGGGCTTAGTGCTCTGAGGCATGTGCGATGTTCCCAGACCAGGGATCGTTGACCCTATGTGTCCTGCATTGGCAGGTAGATTTTTTACCACTGAATCACCAGGGAATCCCTGGGACACTTTTCAAAATAGCCACTTAGATCTGAACTCATGAAAAGTGAGTGAACTCTGCCCCGGTCACCTTATAAGTAGTGGGTGCTTGCTACCTTGCTCTCTGTTGCCCGTGGACTGCCCTTCCCCCAGCTCATTGTCCCATTCCCGGAATCTATAAGTAATAAATCTTATGCCTTGACTTCTTCTGTGTGAGAGCACTGAAACTCTGCCTTCAGTCATAATGGCTCCAGGGTTTTCTCCTCCTCAAAGTGAGAACACAGAAGCTGGGGAGCTTCCTGCCAACTCCATGTGGCGTCTGTGCCCCTCACTCAGCAGATCATAATATGCGTATGCTTAATTCAATACCCCAGCTACGGACCCCAGCACAGGGGCGTGTCTCTTTTTCTTGACTCGGTCAGTCCTTGGCACTAATTTCCTCCAAATGCCTCTTCAACATTTCTCACCACTTCTCCAAGGACAACACCAGTAGACAGTCCCTCTTATTCCCAGAATGTGTCATATCTCCCCTGGATCTTAGGCTCAAATGTTGGATATCATGTTCTGTTACAAATGATGATCATAATGACAAAAACACACTGCACTTAACTGTGAGTGATGATCCATTAGCTGGGCATGGCTGCAAACTTGACTCTGTTGGCCATCTCCTTTGAAAACATGATGGTACTGAGTGCCTGTTAACATTTACTCTTCATTCTATGTGAAAATATCTTCAAGATAAGACAGTTTTTGACAGCAGTGAGAAAACTAACGTGTGACCATCCCAGTGTCTTTTGAGTGAACTTTGAGGCTGGACCAGTGATCCTTCTTAAGATGGCTCCGTGGAGACATGTTCATTAGCTTTGGAGGAAAGAGGAAGTTATCACAGTGCAGCAGCCCTCCTGGCAGTTCTTGGTGGGGTGTTGATGTGTCCCTGAGGCCAGTTTCTATGCCAATAATCTGTCATTTAGACTGTTGGTGAATTGTTCCAGAACAGGTCAAGCTATGCACACTTAGCATCATTTTTGACTGTTCAGGGCAGCCCAACAAAAGGAACATTTGCTCTGGTCCAGGGACATAGTACAAGGGAAAGAGGAGATGGAGAGAAGCAGGGAAGGAGACCAACAACTAAAATAGCTCAGTGAATGACCTTAATGCAGCATTCCAAAAATATTCTACCGGGTTACACTTTGAATAATGACTGTGTCTGGAAAAGAGAAAAATTAAGGGCCATAAGCATTTATAGAAACGCTCTCATCCTGATGAACAAATGAATAGTTAGATGGGACTTTGGAGGATTAGAGCAACAAATGCAGTCAATTTCCATTATAATCTTTTACTTGAAATTTCATGTAACCCATTGGGGTTGTTGTTGGGTCTCGGTACTGAGACATATAATACATACCCTGAGGTGCATTTTATTAGTGAAGAAAACAGGAAGATTTTCAATAGATCTAAGAAAGGTTAATCTTTTTCAATCAAAAGTTCCTATGCTTTCCTACAAGACTTAGTATTTGGGTCTCCCCGAAGTGAATTTTTTTTTTTTTTCAAATGAGTAAGTGTAACTACCTTTTCTTTTGGATAAAGAATAGGAAGGTGAAATTTGAAAGATGTTAATTTTTATAATAAATCTCATGACTGTTGAAGTTTAGAAGAAAATAAGACAGGAAGTATGAAAAGGTAGTTTATGCCCAGTGAGAAGGGATTAAAAAAATTGGAAGAAGAAGTAGAACAATAACACCTTGGATTTATAGACTACTTTAGCATTTACGAGATACTTTTCTCACTGGGATGTAGACTTCTTAAAAATAAGAAACTTGTCTTAATTAATCTTTGATTTCTCAGTTTTTAGCATAATGTCTAGCTGACCATAAGAATTCAATAAGTATTTATGAATATACTAAAAGACAGTTGAATGAGATAATTCACTATTGTATTTAATTTTTGCTACAGTCCTTTGAGCTTTGATTTATATTCTGGATTTATATATGAAGAAATAAAGACATACAGAAAGCAAATGACTTGTCCAAAATGACACGAGACAGAAGTAGAACCAAAATTCTAGATGAAGTTTTCTGTCTTTGGCCAGATTCTTTATTTTTAACAGAAACCTGTGAATATATTATGGACAGGTAAGTTAGTTAATGTTAGTTGCTCAGTCATGTCTGACTCTTTGAAACCCCATGTACTGTAGCCCTCTAGGCTCCTCTGTCCATGGGACTCTCAAGGCAAGAATTCTGGAGTGGGTTGCCATTTCCTCCTCCAGGGCATCTTCCCAACCCAGGGATCGAACCTGCGTGTTCTGCATTGCAGGCAAATTCTTTACCATCTGAGCTACCAGGGAAACCCATGAAATATGTTATACTACATAGCAAAGGGGACTTCACATTGTAATTAAGATGATGAACCTGAAAACAAAGATATTGTCCAAGATTATCTGGATGCAAGCTAACCACACGGGTCCTTAAAAGCAGAGCGCTTCCTCCAGCTGGAGTGAGGGATTTCAACAGAGAGAAGGTGGAGAGATCTAAGGCACAAGAGGACTTCAATCCACCACTGCCGGAGATGATCACATGCAACGCGTGAGAAGCGATGCAGACAGCCCATAGGAGAAAGACAGGCCCTCAGCTGACAGCCAGCAAGGATATGAAGGTTTCACCCTTATATTCACAAAGAACTCAATTTGACCAACAATCTGGGTGAGGTTGGAGGGCTTCCCAGGTGGCTCGGGTGGTAAAAATTCACCTGACAGTGCAGGAAACGCAAGAGACTTGGGTTCAATCGCTGGATCAGAAAGATCCCCTGGAACAGGAAATGATACTATCCTCCAGTGTTCTTGTCTGGACAATTCCATGGGCAGAGGAGCCTGGTGGGCTACAGTTCATGGGGCCAAAAGAGTCAGATACAACTGAAGTGACTTAGCACACATTTGAGTGAGGTTGGCAGCAAACCCATCCCTAGAACCTCCATAGAAGAGTCTAATCCTGCCATGACCTTGATTTAAGCCTTTGGATACCCTAGCTAGAGGACTTACTGGACTTTGACTTTTAGAAACTGTAAGATCATGAGTGGAAATGTTTTTAAGCCAATATCTTTGTCACAATTTGTTCTGACAGCAATAAAGACGTTATCGCTAATGAAAGTCATGTTGCCAAGTCCAAAGTCAAAGTTCAAGGAAGGCCACTCTGTCTATCATTCGGCTCTGGCCAGTCTTAAATGCAATACTACAGGACAGCGAAAAATTGGAACCCATATTTTAAACTTCTCCAGTGGAACTAAGGAGGAAGCAGAGCATCAAGTGTCTAGAGGAAGTTGAGTTAAAATTACTGGGACATGGGGAGGCTATTAGAAAAACATTTCCCAAGATACAACAGTCCAGAACAAAGAGGTGTTTAATTAAGTTGTTAAACTAGAAAAGTTGTTGAATGATTTTGAGTCATTGACCTGAAACTGGGGGTGGGGTGGCTTTTATATTTTCCCAAGAAACAAAGGGCTTCCCTAATAGATCAGTTAGTAAAGAATTCACCTGCAATGCAGGAGACCTGGTTCAATTCTTGGGTCGAGAAGATCCATTGGAGAAGGAATAGGCTACCCACTCCAGTGTTCTTGGGTTTCCCTTGTGACTCAGCTGGTAAAGAATTTGCCTGCAATGAGGGAGACCTGGGTTGTATCCTTGGGTTGGGAAGATCCCCTGGTGAAAGGAAAGGCTACCTACTCCAGTATTCTGGCCTGGAAAATTCGATGAACTATATAGTACATGCAGTTGCAAAGAGTTGAACATGACTGAGCAACTTTCACTTTTCACTTTCAAGAAGTAAACGACTGTTTAGAGTATGGTGGAAAATAGAAATTAACACTGTGTGATTAATATGCTCGGTGGAATTCACAACTAAGTCTCCATTAGTTATTCATCTTTGTGTATGCTGCTGCTGCTGCTAGGTAGCTTCAGTCCTGTCCGACTCTGTGTGACCCCATAGACAGCAGCCCACCAGGTTCCCCCATCCCTGGGATTCTCCAGGCAAGAACACTGGAGTGGGTTGCCATTTCCTTCTCCAACACATGAAAGTGAAAAGTGAAAGTGAAATCGCTCAGTGTCCAACTCTTAGTGACCCCATGGACTGCAGCCTACCAGGCTCCTCCATCCATGGGATTTTCCAGGCAAGAGGATTGGAGTGGGTTGCCATTGCCTTCTCTGATCTTTGTGTATAGATTGTCCCTTGAGATTTTCCAAGCAATTTATTAATGTATGTTTGTATTTCACTGGATGAATTTTCAGTACTAATGCAGGAAACCACGGGACTGTATGTAGTACATGGTTATAATCCTGAGATTTGCAGAAGAGAAACTTCTCTTTCTCTTGGATGGCTGTGGCATAAATTATTGTGATAGTCTCTTCCAAGAGCCCAGGGATTTTAAGGAGAGGGATATTTTTNATTGTCCCTTGAGATTTTCCAAGCAATTTATTAATGTATGTTTGTATTTCACTGGATGAATTTTCAGTACTAATGCAGGAAACCACGGGACTGTATGTAGTACATGGTTATAATCCTGAGATTTGCAGAAGAGAAACTTCTCTTTCTCTTGGATGGCTGTGGCATAAATTATTGTGATAGTCTCTTCCAAGAGCCCAGGGATTTTAAGGAGAGGGATATTTTTGGCCTTTTCCTATGTTCTGCCTAGCATCTATAATCCTGACTAGCCAGGACAGTGAGTCACCTAGCAACCAATGCAAAGGATACAGGTCTGGCATATTCCAAGGAGATGGAGTCAGTAATGCTTAAGCTGAAGTTGAACAATTCTATGAAGACCTACAAGACCTTTTTAGAACTAACACCCCAAAAAGATGTCCTTTTCATTATAGGGGACTGGAATGCAAAACTAGGAAGTCNGGGATGACCGAGGATGAGATGGCTGGATGGCATCACTGACTCGATGGGCGTGAGTCTGAGTGAACTCTGGGAGTTGGTGATGGACAGGGAGGCCTGGCGTGCTGCGATTCATGGGGTCACAAAGAGTCGGACACAACTGAGCGAATGAACTGAACTGAACTGAACTGAATGCTTCTCTGGGGAAACCTCATCTAGAGACAACACTTTGCACTGGGTATGTGGCAGACATCCTACATGGCATTCTGTGCTGGGCCGCTTTCTTTTATTGGGTTTGCAAGACCTGGGGGAATCCAAAATAAAGCCATCTATCTCAGGATGAGTTCTCTTTATGTGTTGGATAAATTCGTGTCCATTTCTGCCTCTAAGAAAATTTAGCTCCTATATCTAAGAAGCCATATTCTCTCATGGTGGGATCTGAAGAGCAGTGGATAAGAGTGTCAGATTCTGGGTTCATGTGAATCCCAGCTCTCCTCCATTCTAACTTTGTGACTTTGGATAAAGTTCTTCATTTTGCTAAACCTGATGTTATTAATCTGCAAACAGGGGCTATAATAGTACCCATCCCACAGGCAGAGATCAAATTGTAACTGTTCTTACCATGACTCAGAGTCAAACAGACTGTAATTTCCTGAATCGCAGGAGAAGAGGTTTAAGGTTGATATAAAAAGGAGCTTCAGAGAAGAAATGGTTACAAGTCTTACAGTGAAAATTTATGAAAACTCCTTCCATGAAGACCTTTGAAAATAATCCTGACTATAAAATTATGTGACAGATGTTTCTGGCCATTCAAGAATTTATATAGTCAAGTGACTGTCATCAGCTCACAGTTACCACCTTGGGAATTTATACACTGATCCCAATGATATTGCTTTTGGGAAAACTCTCTTTGATACCTCATCACTAAAACAGTTTTCAGAGAATGTAATGTACTCCCCTGACATCCTTTTATCAGGGACAGTTGTCATCTTTAGAGGGCTGATGTGGCTTAGAAACAACCAAAAGTTATTCAGAGCCAGTTAAGATAGGTGGCTATACAATGAAAGAGAATCTTATAGGGCTCAAAGGCTGACATTTGCATACATGGTTCTAGGTCATGTGAACAGATTGGAAATGAAGATAACCTCTAGTGACCTAATACGTGATTGCCGATGCATTGTTACAGATGCTTTAGTTACAATCACATTGGAACTTGCCTTTCATTCTCAGATGGCTGAAACACAATTGTTTACCATGGTCTTTGTCCTTTGTGGTGAATCTGAAATATTTCATCATAAAAAGTATTTTTAAAAAGACTAATTTTAGGGCTTCCCTGGACATCCAATGATTAAGANGCATTGTTACAGATGCTTTAGTTACAATCACATTGGAACTTGCCTTTCATTCTCAGATGGCTGAAACACAATTGTTTACCATGGTCTTTGTCCTTTGTGGTGAATCTGAAATATTTCATCATAAAAAGTATTTTTAAAAAGACTAATTTTAGGGCTTCCCTGGACATCCAATGATTAAGAATCCATCTTGCAATGCAAGGGACAGGGGTTTGATCTCTGGTCTGGGAAGACTCTATATACTATGGGGCAACTAAGCCCGTGTGCCACAACTACTGAGCCCTAGCTCTAAAGCCCACATTTCACAAGAGAAGTCACCACAATGAGAAGTCTGTGCCCTGCAACAAAGAATATCCCCTGCTCGCTGCAACTAGAGAAAGCCCATGTGCAATAGCATAGACTCACAATAGCCAAAAAAATTTTTAATAAATAACAAATAAAAATTTAAAAAATAAAAAGACTAATTTCAGAATTAAAAAAAATAGAGGAATCTAGCTTCTACCAAAATCACCTCTCTCAATTCTTCTTGGAACATCAGAATATATTTTTCTAACTCCCTCATCATTTCATGATTTAGTCACAGGCAGTGAGTCAAGACATCCCTTTAAGTCTTCTAGTTTATAGTTCCCCATGTAAGTGAAATGGAGAGGGACTCTATGGGGCCATTCCAGGACAGACCCACCCACGTGTCCTCCACCTACCTCTTGTCTGTAGAAAAAGTTTAGCCAAAGAATAAATGTAATCAGAGAAATGGAAAAAATAAAGAAGCAAAGAAAAACAGTCAGATAGGACAAAATAATAAAAAATTTAGTGATTAAGCAAAGTCAGGGACCTTTAGTTCCTCCTCAAGGGCTACAGATAATATTCTGAGTCATATCCCTTGGGCTGCTTCATAGCGACTGAAACTTCTACCAGGTGGAAGAAGTTAATTACAGGATGACCAGGCTGTAGCCATGGCAAGCTGCTCTGTCTTGCACAATTCCAAGAACTGGCCTCAAGAAAATGGGAACCAACAGGTCCTGGAACTGAAGACCAACTACTTAAAACAATCAGCACAGTGCTGCTCAGCCCAGCACGTGACTAATTTCCAGATGCCTGGCAGAGTCAACTGTGCGGTTCTTCATGGAGGTCCCTCCATCTGCCTACATCTCTGAAATTCCCCTTTAAAAGCTCTTGCCCTTTGGTCACTAGTTGGGAGTTGGTTCTTGGAGATAGTTTACTTTCTCTCCCAGTTGCCAGGCTCTTGATAAAGCAATCTTTCTTTTCAGCCAACACTTGCCTCTCAAGTGCTGGCTTTCAAGCAGACAGCAACTGGATCTGAGTTTGATACCATAAGGAGCTTGGAAGCTGGTCTTGTGTCCTAACAATGAGTGACAAGCTGAAAAGACTTGTTCAACTTTTCTTGGATCCATAAGAGGGAGGAGGACACAGGGGAAACTCCTGCCCTGAGATTGGAGGGACAGACAGGTGAATATAAAGAGCTGAGGCTTACTGGAGCAGAGACTCAGGAATGCAAAACCTCCACGGAAACCAGTGCCAGGGAAGAAAAACTTAGACCATAATTAAAGAAGAACTGGAGGCTCAGCACACACACACAAAAAAACTCTGATAAAAAACTCCAGGGAGACCAAATCATAAGGAGATCCTCATAATATTGTGAGATTTAACTCCAGAAGCTCAATCAGATTCTCATACTAAATAACCCCCGAATGGGTTTCCAGCTGGGAAAGGTGATGGAGAACCACTTAGAAACAGCCCCAAGCACTCCGTTCTTCTTCACAAAGCCTGCCCTCAGGGGAGGTCAGTTAACTAGAGCTGACCTGCTGGGCTGTTATCAGAACTTAAGTGGTGTGAGGAAGGGAATTCCCAACTCCTGTTGGCTCTAATCATCCTGTCCCAGCTGAAGGGGGAGGAAAAACTGGAAAACACTTGTGAAGTTCAGAGTCCAGGCATAGACAAAGGTCAGTAAAGGATGCAAACCCGATTACGCATGTGTATGCATGCTCAGTCGCTCAGTCATATCCGACTCTCGCGCAACCCCATAGATTGTGACCCATCAGGCTCTTCTGGCCATGGGATTTCCCAGGCAAGAATACTGGAGTGAGTTTCCATTTCCTCTTCCAGAGGATCTTTCTGGTCCAGGAATTGAACCTTCATCTCCCGCATTGTGGGCAGATTCTTTACTACTGAGCCCAAGACCTAGTTATGAATCATAGATATTCGTTTTACCCAATACAACATATACAAATATCAGAAAATTTTAAACAATTCTGTAAGAAAAAAATTAAAAGACATAGCAAAAGG
Organism: Neotragus moschatus; assembly: GCA_006410615.1. NCBI lineage: Eukaryota > Metazoa > Chordata > Mammalia > Artiodactyla > Bovidae > Neotragus > Neotragus moschatus. The sequence goes on along the minus strand of SJYA01002583.1, from coordinate 339,402 downwards.
CCAAAAAACAAACAAAAAAAGTCCGCCAAAATTTGAAGACACAGAGAAAGCACCAGAACTAGACATAGCAGGGATGTTGGGATAATCAGACTGAGAATTTGAATCAACCATGATTAAGATGCTAAAGGACTCTAGTGGGTGAAGTCAACAGCATGCAAGATCAGATAGACAATGTAAACAGAAATATGGAAACCCCAGGAAAGAACTGAAAAGAAATGCCAGAGGTAAAAGATACAACAACAGAGAAGAATATCTTTGATAGGCTTATTAGGCTGGACATGGCTGAGGAAAAACTCTGAGCTAGAGAACGTATCAATAGAATCCTTAAGAAACTAAAAGCAGGGGGATTCGGAGAAGATGGCGGAGGAATAGGACGGGGAGACCACTTTCTCCCCAGCAAATTCATCCAAAGAACATTTCAACACGGAGGAAAATCTACAAAATCACTTCTGAATGCTGACANCCGGATTGGGAACTCAGGTACACTTATGGCTGATTTATGTCAATGTATGGCAAAATGAGTACAGTATTGTAAAGCAAAACAAACTAAAAAATAAAAATTAAAAAAAAAAAGAAACTAAAAGCAAAGAGAACAAAGACTGGAAAAAACAAGACAGAATAGCCATGGACCTAAAAGATGCAATGCATGCATAATAGAAATACCAGAAGGAGAAAGATGGAGAGGAACAGAGTCCATTTCACTTCCTAAGTAGTAATATTCCTAATCTACCTTATAGGTGGATTCTGTCTATTTAACACTCACCCTTCAGGACTTTCTGGTGGTCCCATGGCTAAGACTGCACTCCCAATGCAAGGAACTGCGTTTCCATCCCTGGTCAAGGAACTAGATCCCACATGCTGCAGCTAACAGTTCATTTGCATGCCTCAGCTAAAGATCCCACATACTGCAAGGAAGTTTTGGTGCTGTCAAATAAACAAAAACATTTTTTAAAGACTCACACTTCATTAGCATGCAGACCCATAAGGAGATGAGATGGTTAGATGGCATCACAACTCAATGGACATGAGTTTGAGCACACTCTGGGAGATAGTGAAGGAGAGAGAAGCCTGGCATGCTGCAGTTCATGGGATCACAAAGAGTTGGATGTGACTTAGCCACTGAGCAACAACATAAAGTGAGAAGTGAAAATGACTGAAGCTTCCACTTCTTCCATGGCTAGAGTCTGACTTTTCAACTGCAAGCAAATTCTAAGGGACAAACTCACATTCCTACTGGGTANGCTGCAGTTCATGGGATCACAAAGAGTTGGATGTGACTTAGCCACTGAGCAACAACATAAAGTGAGAAGTGAAAATGACTGAAGCTTCCACTTCTTCCATGGCTAGAGTCTGACTTTTCAACTGCAAGCAAATTCTAAGGGACAAACTCACATTCCTACTGGGTATTTTGATAAGTATGAATAAATTGTCCTCTATAACTCTAATGTGCCTACCATCCTGGTGAACCAAATTAGCATAGTCAAGAGGGGGCAAACACAGGAACGAATGAGGCAGATGAAGTGGGAGAAAATACAGAATCCACTAACAGAAAAGAATGTGCAGGGAAAATCTCCAAAATTTCTGAGCCAAAAATTTCACCCCTTTTCTTTTTCTTCTTTTCTAGCACTCCTTCACCCTAGCTCAGTCATTTATGTTCTAAACCCATCATGGAGAGGCCCCAGGGGCATGTGCTCCAGGGAAGGAAGAGCTGGTCTAAACCATTACACTCAGTTCTTTCAAAATGTTTCTGGTAAGGCCACTGAACCAGAGTCTGGGCAAGTATGTACACTAATGACTAATGATCTCGAGACCCTTGGTCATCAGACTGGCTGCAGGACTGGGGGCGGGGTAATCAGTGTCCGAGCAATGTCCTTCTGTCCTCACTTTGTCCTGTGTCTTAAGATTCTCCACAGAAAGAAAATCAATAGGAGATAGCACATATCTAAAGGCATCCCAGGTGGTTCTAGTGGTAAAGAAGTTGCCTGCCAGTGCAGGAGACATAAGAGACATGGGTTCGATCCCTACGTTGAAAAGATCCCCTGGAGGAGGAAATAGAACCCATTCCAGTATTCTTGCCTGGAACATTCCATGGACAGAGAAGCCTGGTGGGCTACAGTCCATGGGGTTGCACAGTGTTGGACATGACTGAAGTGACTTAGCATATACATGTATATAAATAATACTTATTATGAGAAGTTGATTCACATGATTGTGGATGCTGAGATGCCCAAGTTCTGCAATTGGCAAGCTGGATACCCAGAAGAGCTGGTGGTGTAGATCTTGTCTGAGAGGAAATGCCTGAGATCCAGAACAACCAAGCTTGTAAACTTCAATTCAAAGATGGGAGGAAATTAATGTCCCACCTCAACAGTCAGGTAGGCCAAGTTCCCTCTTCTGTATGTGTGTGTGTGTGTGTGTGTGTGTGTGTGTGCGCGCACACACACACACTCTCAGGCACTCAGTCATGTCTGACTCTTTGTGACACCATGGAATGTAGGCTGCCAGGATCCTCTGTCCATGGGAATTCTCCAGGCAAGAATACTGGAATGTATTTCCATTTCCTACTATAGGGGATCTTGCTGATCCAGGGATTGGACCTGTGTCTCTCACATTGGCAGGCACATTCTTTATCAGCTGAGCCACCAGGGAAGCCCTAAGTTCCCTCTTACCCAAGCATTTTATTCTACTCAGGTGTTCAGTTGATTTCATGAAGGCCGTACACATTAAGGAGGACAATTTGCTTCACTCAGAGTCTACCAGTTCAAACGCTACCGAATTAAAAAACACAGACAAGCCCAGAATGCTACTGGACAAAATGTCTGGATCCATTGCAGCCTAGTCAAGTTGACACATAAAATTAATCATTACATCCTGGCTGTTTTCAACAAGGACCTGAAGCTCTCCTAAGGGGCTGGTCCTCATTTGCAGCTCCCTGTTGAAGGAGAAAGGACATTGCACAAGCAAAGGAGAGGCTCTGAGTTACGTTTAGAACTGGTAGACAAGAGGGACTTCCCAGGTGGGACTAGTGGTAAAGAACCCACCTGCCAGTGCAGGAGACCTAAGAGATTCAAGTTCAGTCCCTGGGTTGGGAAGATCCCTTGGAGGAGCACATGGCAACTCACTCCAGTATTCTTGCTTGAAGAGTCCCATGGACAGAGGAGCGTGGCAAGCTACAGTCCATGGGGTCACAAAGAGCTGAACAGGACTTAAGTGACTTAGAACACACACACACATACACATACACACACAGACATATACACATGCTGATAAATAGGTCACACAGGTGCTCCCCCTCCCTTCTTGCGTCCCTGTGTGTGAATCTCTGGTACTTGATCCCAACTTGCTTTCCTGATGACTGCAGGGTCATTCTGTGAATTTCTTTTTGCATAATAGCTTGGGAAACCACAAACAATAGAAATTAGCATACAAAATGAAGCCTCTTTGTCATCAGGAATCTCAGCCACGTCCAAGCAGCTCAGAAAGCAGATGTCTTATCTGCTGCTTCCTCCCATATTTTTTAAATGGCAATAAACATACTTATAATAGGCATAAGCATTTAGGTATTACTTCCCTAGAACCAGAACACCTGAGAAAAGCTAAAACAACATTGGAGATTATTTATTTCAATCTGCTCTATTTGCAGAAGAGCAGCTAGAGGGCTGTTTTGGATGGTCTAGTCTCTCTGTCTCTGGCTACTGGGCATCTGGAACTCTTTACAAATGGATGATCTGTCAGTTCAAGTGTCTCAAGGGAAGGCAAAGCTTGACTCTCGGTACCGAAGCTGAAAACTCCAGGTTTTACTTTCCATCTTCTCTGTAGCTACAGCATGAGCATATGACCAAGGTTACGTCCTTGCCCCAAATTCTGAATTGAGAGCTTGAGATACAAAGAAGCAGGAGGATTCCATTCAAGGTTTTGAGAAGCTCCAGGCAGGATATTGCAAGAACAGCATGCTTGTTCGATTCTGGAGACAGCACTGGTGTCCTCTTCTGGCTGGCTTTGTTGCCTGGTTTGAGTGTGGTCCTACCTCCTTTCAGCATCCCATGATCCTAACCAAATGTGTTTTTATGGCCTTCCTGGTTGTTCTGAGAGCTATCCATTGTCTTCTCAATAAAAAGTTTTGTTCCTTATGTTGTCTTTGTTTTGCTTTTTAGTTTCTCACACCCGAGAGCCCTGACTGATCTGATTTGCAACCCACTGGGGACAGACAATCATCACAGTCTTTTGGCAGAGCTTTGATTGGTGCCCTGCCTCTTACAGCCCTTTGTGACTGACCTGGGCACCAATCTTGCTCCTATTGTGCTAAGTCACTTCCAGTTGTATTCCCCACCTTCTCCTAGCAGCACCATCCAGACTCTACATTTCTCCATCCTGAGTGAAAGAAAAAATAGGGTAAGACACCTTGGTGGTTCATTGGTAAAGAATCCACCTACAATGCAATCCACTCCAGTATTCTTGCCTGAAAAATCCCATGGACAGAGGAACCTGGTGGGCTACAGTCCATGGGGTCACAAAAGAGTTGGACATGACTGAGCGACTAAACAACAAAGCATATAGGATCAGTTTTATTCAAAATAGTGTAACAGTTTAGGTGCCTGTATTAGTGAGAAATAGATAAGGCAACAAGCAACCTAGAACTCATAATATTGGCAGCTTAAATAAGCTAGAAGTATATTTCTAAACACATACTTCTTTCTCACATAAAGTAGGCTGGCACAAAGGGGAAGGTATGGAGCTCCAGGCAGTTAGAGATCCAAGATCACTCCCTCTCATTTCTTCTCCACCCCCAGCACTACAAATCCACCTGCTGGTGGGTTTGTAGTCATTATCTTGTTGTAGACAGAGACCAACATGCTTACTAACCAGCCCCCATTTTTTTTCAAGGAGGTATGCTTGCAGACGTTTGCTAAAGTTCTTCCTCATCTTAGTCAGTTCAGACCGTTATCAGCAGTACCTTCCTGCGGAACTTAAACAGCAAACTTCTTTTTCATAGTTCTGCAGGCTGAGAGGTCTAAGATCAGGCAGTGGCCAATTTGGTATCTGATGCAAGCCTGGTTCCTGGTTTGCAGATGGATCTTCCTTCTGGGCCCTCACATGGCAGAGAAAGAGAGGGAGAGAGAGACCCCTCTAATCTCACATAGTTTCTGCTTCTTCTTATGAGGACACTCATCTCATTATGCAGGCTTCCCTGGTGGTGCAATGGTAAAGAATCTGCCTGCCAATGCAGGAGATGCAGGAGACTTGAGTTTGACTCCTGGGTCCAAAAGAACACTTAGAGAAGGGAATAGGAGCCCACTCTAGTCACCCTGCTTATTTAACTTATACGCAGAGTACATCATGAGAAATGCTGGGCTGGAAGAAGTCCAAGCTGGAATCAAGATTGCTGGGAGAAATATCAATAACCTCAGATATGCAGATGACACCACCCTTATGGCAGAAAGTGAAGAGGAACTAAAAAGTCTCTTGATGAAAGTGAAAGAGGAGAGTGAAAAAGTTGGCCTAAAGCTCAACATTCAGAAAATGAAGATCATGGCATCTGGTCCCATCACTTCATGGGAACTAAATGGGGAAACAGTGTCAGCCTTTATTTTTTGGGGCTCCAAAATCACTGCAGATGGTGATTGCAGCCATGAAATTTAAAGACGCTTACTCCTTGGAAGGAAAGTTATGACCAACCTAGATAGCACATTCAAAAGCAGAGACATTACTTTGCCGACTAAGGTCCGTCTAGTCAAGGCTATAGTTTTTCCAATGGTCATGTATGGATGTGAGAGTTGGACTGTGAAGAAGGCTGAGCGCCAAAGAATTGATGCTTTTGAACTGTGGTGTTGGACAACTCTTGAAAGTCCCTTGGACTGCAGGAAGACCCAACCATTCCATTCTAAAGGAGATCAGTCCTGGGTGTTCATTGGAAAGACTGATGCTAAAGCTGAAACTCCAATACTTTGGCCACTTCATATGAACAGTTGACTGATTGGAAAAGACTCTGATGCTGGGAGGGATTGGGGGCAGGAGGAGAAAGGGATGACAGAGGATGAGATGGCTGGATGGCATCACCGACTCAGTGGACATGAGTTTGAGTGAACTCCAGGAGTTGGTGATGGACAGGGAGGCCTGGTGTGCTACAATTCATGGAGTCACAAAGAGTCAGACACAACTGAGTGACTGAATTGAACTGAACTAGTATTCTTGCTGGGAAATCTCATGGACAGAGGAGCCTGGCAGGCTACAGCCCATGGGGTCACAAAGAGTCAGACACAACTGAGTGACTGAACTGAACTGAACTAGTATTCTTGCTGGGAAATCTCATGGACAGAGGAGCCTGGCAGGCTACAGCCCATGGGGTCACAAAGAGTCAGACACAACAGAGCACGCATGCAACTCATTATGGGTAATCCACCCTCATGACCTCCCAAAGGCCCCACCTCCTAAAACCAACATTTTGGGAGTTAGGACTTCAACATACAGATTTGGAGAGAAATGAAACATTCAATCCATAGAACCACTCTACTGCCAAAACTTTGAGCAGACACCATTCTCGATGAGGATCTTGTAGGAGACAAATCTCATGGAACATGAAGTCAGGGATGCAAAGCAGAGATCTCTGAGCTCAAGTAGCACAAACTGTGCAAAGTTGACCTGCCTAAAACCAACAGCGGGTGAATGACTTTGGAGATGCAGGGTCAGCTCTCAGCCAAGCTATAAAGCCAAGGTGAAAGCAAAAGTCCTCTCTCTGAGTGGTGTCTGGATCTCCAAAATATCTGAAGTGTTTTGCCTCAATGTCACAATTTCATAATTCAATGCAGGTATAAGGTTTAATTTTGGTGGTTTATAGTGCTATACATTTCTCTCTACTACTATTATTTAATATAAATAGAGATAAGGAGAAGAAAGAATCTATGTCTCTGGGTCTAGATGGCAAACACTGGGTCCAGATGCTATAGTGTCAGGAAATGGAGGCTTTTATCCTGAATGTTTCCAGACGAATTTAATATGATTACACAAAATAATTGCATTGCAAATTTTAACGACACGATGAATTCTGACTCTTGCCCTTGGTTCCTCTTGAAAATCATCAAAAATTATTCTGTAATCAATATCACAAAAACTCCCAAGAGAAAAGATCCCATGTAGTAAGGAGGAGATTATTTAACATTTCTCAAAGCCAGGATGTCATCTGCTGGTAGCTTCATCAATCATCTTCAACTCTTCTGTCACTTGCCTGCTTATCACCAATTCAAATCAGCAAAGGTGATCAGTGATGGCCAGATTAGTGACAACTAGTATTTCCTAATGGAATGTGTTTTCTCTCTCTCATTCTGATGTACATACAAAGTTATTACAAAAAGCCCTGTGTGAATAGGCTTATTGCTGATGCTATCTTATAACCTGAAAGTTGTAGCTCAACTATTAATTATCTTGTCTTTCATCAGATGCTGAAAACAATTCCTTTAAGCTATGGATCTCCATTGAGATCTGTCATTTTAAGGGCCAAGTCTCCTCTCTCTTTAAACACATGAAGGGTATTTCTTTTCCTTCAATATGGATCAGTCAAGGTTGGCTCCTAAGATCTAAAATCACTTCCTATGTCAGGAATTACATTGTCCTCAGTCCGTGGATGGAGTGATGAATAGCCATAATGAAAACAACAGAAATAACTCTTTGCTTTGACAATTACCAAATGCTTTTACATCAATTATTAAAAATAACCTAAATCTTCCAACTCACCTTTGTGTTGCTTAGAGAACCCAAAATCCAACCCCAAGCAGATGATATTTACTACATTGTTTTTCTTTTACAGCAAAAAATACCCTACACTGGTCACAGTAACATTTCAGCAACTCTTTTCAAAGAGAAAAAGGAGAAAATAATTTTAGCTAAGCTTTATAGAACTCAGACTACCCAGAACGAGGGACTGAACACACAAGACACAACAGGGATGTTATGAAAATCAAAACCATTGATACATTTTTTCACACAGTGCATGCTTCTCAACACTGAGTGAACATGTGATGCTGAGGGTCTCTTACTGTGAAACATGAAGCTAGTGTGGAATCCATTGAGATCCAGGATACAATGTCAATAGCAATACGCATCATTCTCAAGAAGACCTCCTCTGCTGCTCTGCATGACATCACAGAGCATGCTGGTTTTAGAACCGGTGAAGTGTCATGAACGAATGTCTGCCCATTGCAGCACTGGGTTCCTAAGCTTGGATCAGTTCATGTCAATGAGAATAGAGGTCACCCACTGACACTTCTCCACTCCCTGAAGAGATGGGAGACTGAGGACCAGTACACTGGTACGAGCTGACGCTTCCTTCTTTGCATGGTTGACATTATGTGTAGCTATGTCCTGACCCAAGATTGTCCCTTAGCAGCTGAGCTCACCTGCTTAACAAGGAGGGCTGGTGTCTCACACTTGCCCCAAGCAGTGGTGGCGAAGTGAAATCCTAAGGCTGGTGGTTTTGCTCTTTTTTTTCCAGTAACTTATTATTTATTATGTTTAATTTATAAATGTTGGAAACAAACCAGAAAAGCAAACTGAGTTCATCTGAACCCATCAAAGCGTCTCTAAAATAATACACACATTGTTCCATGTGATGATTTTGAAAATACTGGTTTACCCATGGCTGTTATTTTACAACTCTTATTATCTATAATAAAAGTTATTTATAACTCTTGCCTCTCCTTCTCTTTACAGGGTGCTGTAGCTACAAGGAACTTCTTATTGTTCTAAAAGACTGTGCTCGCCTTCCTGTGTCAGAGATTTTGCATGTTCGGTTTCCCTTCACTTTTGACTGCTGTCAATCCAGTTTTCAGATATCGGCTTGAAGCATAATTTGCTATGTGAGACATTTTTCATCCCATAGATAAATTAGATCCTCCAGTTGTTCAATTTCATAGCATCTTGCATTTCCTTTGTCTTTATCATAATAATGGCAATTACTTATACAAGACTCTAGGTGCTGTGCTCAGAATACCTATGTACACACACACACGTGTGTGTGTGTGTGTGTGTGTATGTGTGTGGGCATACTCAGTGGTGTCTGACTCTTTGCGACCCCATGGACTATAGCCCTCCATGCTCCTCTGTTTGTGGAATTTTCCAGGGAAGAATACTGGAGTGAGTTGCCATTTTCTTCTCCAAGGGACCTTCTTGACCCAGGGATTGAACCCGGGTCTCTTGTGTACATTGGCAGGTGGGTTCTTTATCAGTTGAGCCACCAGGGAAGCCTCCCACCCTCCATAAATAAATAAATGTGTGTGTGTGTTTGTGTGTATATATATATATACACATATATATTTACACACTTATAAAAAGATGGCAGCTTTTAATCTATCCATTTGTCTAGCTATCTGTCATTCATCCACTGCAAAAATTGAATGAGTATCTGGTTAGTAGCTATAGACAGATAAATAGATAGATGAAAACAGTCTACCCTTTTTGCTGTTTCCCTCTGGGAGGAATATGAAATACCAGATGGTAAACACACAGCTGACAGTTACAGGGTGCCCTACTACTGTTTCAGGCTATCAGTCACCTCTGTGTGTATTTTCTCAGAAGTGGTGCCAGCAGAGGTGAGAAGAACACAAAGAGTAATTTTGTACACACACCTGATATGATCAGACATTACAACTTTCATCCTGCAAGGACCATGACTGGCTTTACCCAGGAAAGAAGAGAATAAACCTACTGATGAATGTGGAGGGTAAGAGCAACCATGTGCCAACTGCCCTAATTAGGATGACACCAGCCACTGTAATGAGATATTTAAAAAGTTTGCACAACTTGAAAGTTAAGTTTTATTTGGGGCAAAATGAGACTACAGCCTGGAAGACAGGATTTCTGAGAGCTCTGAGAAACTGCCATGAGAAGGTGAGTGGAAGAGCTAGAATATATGGGAGTTTTGCAACAAAAGGCAGGTGGGAACAAAGGATTACTGTTAATTAAAGAAACCAGGTACCTCAAGTTAAGAAATTCACTGTTTTTCTGTGTATACAACAACAACAACAAGTGAAGTTGTTCGGTTGTGTCCAACTCTTTGCGACCCCATGGACTCTAGCCCACCAGGCTCCTCCCTCCATGGAATTTTCTAGGCAAGAGTACTGAAGTGGGTTGCCGTTTCCTTCTCCAGGGGAGCTTCCCCACCCAGGGATCGAACCTGGGTCTCCTGCATTGCGGGCAGATGCTTTACCCTCTGAGCCACCTTTCTGTGTATGGGAAGATGCAAAAGTCTGGGCTCACTGAAATCTTTCTTTTGATATGCACCTCAGCTGTCTGGGGCCAGTATCCTGTGTNATCCATGGAATTTTCTAGGCAAGAGTACTGAAGTGGGTTGCCGTTTCCTTCTCCAGGGGAGCTTCCCCACCCAGGGATCGAACCTGGGTCTCCTGCATTGCGGGCAGATGCTTTACCCTCTGAGCCACCTTTCTGTGTGTGGGAAGATGCAAAAGTCTGGGCTCACTGAAATCTTTCTTTTGATATGCACCTCAGCTGTCTGGGGCCAGTATCCTGTGTTTGCACATCCCTTCCTGAGTTCCCCCCAGGCTCACCATCATTCATGGTGGCTGTGATTGCGGGTGTCTGTGACATCCTTATGGTTTACTGATATGGCAGGAAATATCTGATTTTTCAAAAGCAACCCCCAAAGGAGTCACAGCTTACACACAAGGGAAGCTTATTTCTTGCTGAGCAGTCCCAGATCAGCAGGGTTTGTTCTTCTATACGTGTTTTTCAAAGGTGCAAGAAGCTCTGCCACCATCAGCATGGAGCTTATGGTTGCCGTGCTGCTTTCCACCCATTTATAATGAACTTGGAGAAGAACACGTGGGTGGATATTATACCCGATCGACTTTCATTACTTGGGCTAGAGCTTGGTCACACAGAGTACCAGTTTCCTATTGCTGCTGTAACAAACTTGAAAAGTTAAAAGAATATCCATTTATTCTCTTCAAAGTCCGGAGGTCAGAAGTCTGAAATCAGTTTCCCTCATTGAAGTTAAGGTGTTAGGAGGGCCACAGTCCTCTGAAGTCTCCCCTGGGGAAACCTTTACCAGCGTACAAGAGCTGCATTTCCCTGCATTGCTTGGCTCCTAGCTTCCCTCCATCCTCAAAGCCAGCAGTAGCATCTTGCTTCAATAGTCACATTGCTTTCTTCTTTTCTGTCAAACCTCTTGCTCATAAGGACACTTGTGATTGCATTTAAGGTCCGTGCATCTCAGCCCTAGTTCATGCTCATTTGATAGTCTTTTTCTTACAACCTGATGAAACCACAGACTTGGGTTTGGGCTTTGGAGTTAAAGAGACCACTTAGGAGTTCTCCATATGGCTCAGGTGGATTAAAAGCATTTCTCTTTGGGGTTTGGGAACAAAGTTCTAAATAGGTACAGTGTTATTTTACCTTCCATTTGTAAAATGCTCTCCTGTGACAGTGAAGCCTTTTGGGGGACATGATGTGGTCATTATTGGATCCACTAGAGAAATTATTCCTGAATTATCTCATGATACCCTCCAACAGCCATGGATGTACTCAATGTTCTACCAAGGAGCTGCTGGTATAAGAGGGATCAGAACCCACAGTTCATTTTCTTCTGATTTAGATCCATTGGGGTGTACAGTGTTTTTTAAAGGGAAAGAGAACATAGACAATGTAGAAGAAAATAAAAGCCTACAAGAAGAATGATGTCTTTAAAATAGGAATAGTAATCAGATACAGTAACAGTCAAAGCAGAGGAAATAAGGACTTGCAAAATATAATATATGCAAATAAGAGCTTAAAATGCTTAATAAAATTGAAAGAACAAAAGCAAAGAACTAGCAAAAATACAGGCTTGTTTCAAAAGCAGATATCATGAACATGATTTGGGGGTTTTTTAATTGCTTTTCATTTTGTAACATGAAACATAGTGTAAGATTTGAACTAGAAGATCTTTCATATTTTCTAAGATTCTCTGTGAAATCCAAAATGGTTATGCAGTGATATAACACAGCACTTTAAACAGCAACATTCCACTCTTGATTCTGTAACTAAGTTGAAACATGTATGCTAATAGACTCATCAACACATGAGCACATACAGACATGTGACAAATACACATATTCCTGCTCATACTTGTGCACACATTTCTGAAATATCTAGCGACTAGAGACTAAGATCATTAGGGAAGCATAACATCGGAATACATCGGTTAGTTACTCAGCATTGCCTTGGCACATGAACAGGGTAGAATAGTTATATTGGGGAAAATACTGATGCACTCACAATTGTACTTGGAGAAAAATTTTACAGATATAAGAGACAATCTTGCTATGTGGTGCTTGCAGAGAGGAGGCTGTTTTCAATTAGTCTAATCCCAGAGTCAGATATTTAGAGCATGATGTCACCATTGACCAATGAAATTTTAACACTCTTCTGCTTCTCTGGTCTTGTCTCCAGAGTGAGTCCTTTACCCTAGGTGGGACCTGAGTGGTCCTTCATTCAACAAGCAAAGCCAGAAACCAGGGGTGGTGAACAGAGCTCAAGGCCAGAGGTGGGAAAAGAGTAACTGCATGGTGTTCAAGTATGTTTATGGAAATGATCAGCTATCTGGGCTTCCCTTGTGGCTCAGAGGGTAAAGAATCTGCCTACAACGTGGGAGACCTGGATTCGATCCTTGGGTCAGGAAGATCCCCTAGAGAAGGGAATGGCAAATCACTCCAAAATTCTGGAGAATTCATGGACAGAGGAGCCTGCAAGGCTACAGTCCATGGGGTCGCAAAGGGTCAGACGTGACTGAACAGCTTTCACTTCACTATAGTGTGTCTCTGTGTTAAGATTAGGCAAAATGCTCACTGGAAGGAAGTGCTGCCCTTCTTACTGTGTTAGAATTTTTAATGCGCTGAACGGAGCACTGAACTTCTTGTATATATGTTCTGTATATAAGTCTGACCCTGGATATACACAATATACAACAAATGGAAAACCCAAGCTTTTTGAATGAATTTAGGTATTTTTGTCAAAAAAATCAATGGGAAAGTCTTTTAAGTGTTAGTCTCTCAGTTGTGTCTGACCCTTTGTGACCCCATAGACTGTAGCCCAGCAGGCTCCCCTGTCCATGGGATTTTCCAGGCAAGAATGCTGAAGTGGGTAGCCATTTGCTTCTCCAGAGAAATCTTCCTGACTCAGGGATCGAACCTGGATCTCCTGCATTGCAGGCAAATTCTTTACTGTCTGAGCCCCAAGGAAGCCCTAGATATTTAAACATACAGATATTGAATCCCCACCCAAAAAACTTGGAAAAATCCCCAAGCTGGAACCTGTCTATGGGTCAGGCTAGACCAGTTCACCTTACTTTGGATTGAAAGTTTCTCTACAGTTGAGGCAAAATTCTTAGCTGAATATCACCTCTCTGACCTTTGCTATCCTTCTCTCTTCTTCATCCAGGAATCTTTTCAAATACAGTAAATGTGGAGAGTCACAGTTTAGAGGGATGTGAAATTTACCATGCGTTGGTCATTTTTCTCTATACCTAATTCGCTTGCTCTGGTTGCCCAAGGGGCCCTACCCTGCAGGTACATCCACAGGGGGGCGGTTCCTATAAGGGAAGTTGGGGATCCGTCTTTTCTCATAGAATCCCCCAAATCATAGCTCTTTAATCTGGAAGATTGTTCTTCTCCCTTGATGATGGCACTCTGTTTGTGATGTTTGAATATGCTCTACTATCTGCACACCTCTTACAACCATCTCCTATGTGAGACATGGATTTCATACATCAGAAAAGTCATGATGATTAATGTTAGTTAAATTTAAAGTGTTTTCCAAATGGTACTTGATGATGACGCATATGTATGAAATTATGATGTATATCTATCAAGTTATGACAGACAGTACAGAAATTACAAGCATAGACGTTGGTCCCACAACTCCTTGGTTCAAATCCTGCTTCTACCATTTGCTAGTCTGTGACCTTGGACTTCAACTCTTGGTATGTCACTTTCCTCATCTATGAAAACCACTTCATAGTGCTGTTATGAGAGCTAAGTGAGCTAGCATCTGTAAAGTGCTTAAAACAGAGTTTGGGCAGTAATAAGGATCTAATAATAATAAGCTAATATGAGTTAGTTTATATTATTATGAATTTTATTTAAGTGTAGATGAAGTGTAGCTTTTTAAGCTACTTCATACTCCGTATCCTTTTCCTTAAAACAGAGCACCAAATAAAGAAAAATTCTCTGTCCCTAGATTAGAATCTTTGTTCATTCTTCAACTGGATTATTTAGGTTTTCTTCCTATTGAGTTGTATCAACATCAATACCTATTGTGGGTATTAACCCCTTATTAAACATGTGGTTTGCAAATATTTTCTCTCATTCTATAGATTGCTGTCTATTTTGCAGATGGTTTCTCTTGATGTGAGGAACTCTTTAGCTTGATGTAGCTCCATTCTTTTTTTTTTTTTTTTCTTTTCCTGCATGTGTTTTTGGTGTCATTGCCAAGACCAATGACAAAGAGGTTTCCCTTATATTTACTAGAATTTATGTGGTTTCTGGGCTTACATTTAATTCTTTAATCCATTTTGAGTTAATTTTCATGAGTAATGTAAGACAGAGTTCCAATTTCCTCCTTTTGGATGTGAATTTTCAGTTTCCCTGGTACCATTTATTGAAGACACTATGAGTATTCTTGGCTCCCTTGTCAAATATTTGTTGACTGTGTATGCAAGGTTTTCTTTCTGGGCACTTGATTCTGTCTCATTAGTCCATGTGTCCATTTTTATGCCAGTATCATATTGTTTTGATTACTATAGCTTTGTGATTTAGTTTCAAATCAGTAAGTGTGTGTCTCAAGCTTTGTTCCTTCTCAAGATTGCTTTCAGGTTGCAAAGTCTTTAACACCTGGAAATGTGGATTCCAGCGCTTCTAGTAGCAGTCAGTCCTCAATATGACTGAGCACACACACGCACAGGATTCAAAGGCTTGTTTTCCTTTCTACTTGCGTTTGGCCTATGTTCTAAGACCTTCTTTTGTTACAGGTAGAAAATATATAAGGTACAAAAAGATAACTTTATGATATGTATAGCTCAATTTTATATATAAATTTGTATATTAATATTATTATTATTTTTTAATTTTTATTTTTTAGTTTGTTTTGTTTTACAATACTGTATTTGTTTTGCTATACATTGACATGAATCAGCCACGAGTGTATATTCATATTATTAACATTATATTCTGCTTGACTGCTGCCCCAATAAAACAGGAAAAGTAAAGATATACCTACTAAAATTTGGAAGGAGACTCCTGAGAGCTTCTAATATGAGGCTGAGACATATTAGAAGTATATTTCTTTATTCAAAAAATAAATATTATCTCAGGGGACTGCACAGTGCCAAAACATCTCATCAACTCAATGATGAGAGTTTGATCATCAATCAAAACTGTCTGGAAATAGGGATATCAAGGAGATGCAGTCTCTAGGTCCCAACTGCTTGTCTTAGTATGGCCATTTTCTCCCATTTCCTCAGGGATGGGAGAGGAGTCAGGTGCTCATTTCCAGTCCAGGGGCAGATAAGAGAAGAGAGAGCTCCTTTGAGATGTGGCTAATACCCAGCCCATCCCTTACCTGCACACAGTGCCCTCATCCCCACCTTCAGGGCACATGGGTCACACTCATGCAGGGGCAGGTTCCCCCTCTCTCCAGAGTGTTATCCACAGGGGTTGGGGGAAAATGTCCTAGGGGGAAGGAAGGTTGAAAATTTTCACTGAGTTCTGAGATGTTTTGGCACTGTGCCATCCCCTGAAAGTAATATATTTATGTAATATGTCCCCACCTCGTATTAGAAGCTCTCAAGAGTCTTCTTCCAAATTTTAGTAAGTATATCTTTACTTTTCTTGCTTTATTGGGAGGGGGTCATACAGAATATAATTTTAAAAATTTTAAGTATGCAGATATATATATATATATATATTTGAGCTATACATTATCATAAAATTAGCTTTTTGTACCTTATATATTTTCTACCTGTAACAAAAGAAGACTTAGAACATAGGCCAAACGCAAGTAAAGAGGAAAACAAGCCTTTGAATCATGTGCATGTGTGCTCAGTCATAGTCACCTCTTTGGGACCCCACTGACTCTAGCCCGCCAGGCTCCTCTGTCCATGGGATTTCCCAGGCAAGAATACTGGAGTGGGTTGCCATTTCCTTCTCCAGGGACTCTTCCTGACCCAGGGATCAAACTTGCATCTCCTGCATCTCCTGAACCAGCAGGCAGATTCTTTACAGCTGAGCCACCAGAGAAGTCCCTCTGAGTCAGTCATACCAGTCACATAATTTGCCCATTGGGAAGCTGCAAGGGTACAGATTAGGGATACAGTCCTGGAATGAAAGACCTGTTGCTTTTCCTATGGCCTGATGTGAACAGAAAATATGACCTTCCTCCTACATTTACAGTCAGCTCTTCACTCTATGAAGAAGACGGACATTAAATAGAATAAAATTGTTTCCTCCTTACTGTAAGGGAAAAGAATAGGTTCAAAGAGCTACTGCAGACTACATAGATCAATACAAGGCAAATAACATGCACTTTATAAACATTAACTCCTGTTATTATTGCTATCATGATTGTTTTAAGGGATAGCCATTCTCTTCTCCTAAGCAATAAGACTCAGTTTGCTGGCATGGACTTAAAGGGAAAAAAGCTGCATTATCCACAGGAGAAAATAGATTATAAAACATTACTCATTGGAACTTAGTTTTCAATATAACAGTTATATGTGTTTGCTGGCTTCTCCTGGACTCTTGGAACATAACAGAAGCAGAACTACTACCTAAGACTGATAAATTTTGTATTTGAGAGAAAACTGTGACTCAGCCCTGCCTCTCAGGTTTCTTAAAGTGACATAGATGAATAGACAAACTATGGTTTTCTACCCCTTACCCTGAGAAATATTCTCATTTAACTCAGGGCATTCATAGCCATAGGGGATATTTTGGTAATAGCTATCCCATAATTCTCTGTGTTCTTAAGAACAGATAGACTCAGGCTTCTGACCCACAAATAGATTTTGGAGCCTAATATAGGCACAGATAGAGCTATTGCTTTAGAGTGGGATCAAACAAATGATGACTTCAAGGAAAATAACATTTGAAAAAGTCATCTACCTCACATCAAAGCCAAATTAGAGACATACATTAGAAACCAAAGTCCAAATGAAACCACTGGCTTCATAGAGAGGAAAGGCTAGAGGTTTACTGAGGAATAAAAGTATAGTATTTCTTTCCAAAACAAAACAAAATCATTATCACAGAGATTTGCTTTTGCAAGCAGCCACAGCTGTATACAATATGTAAGTGTGAGTCTCAGGCTCAAAAACCACATGAAAATAGAGTTAGAGCCTGGCTTATATCCCCCCAAAGTTTGGGGAACGTCAAGGTTATGCCAAGTCTCCCAGCCACAGGACACTCCACATGATGCCAAGGACCCCCTCTCATCTGGTTGCTTATACTGGGTTACTGGATCATCAGTCACTTAGACTCCACTTTGGTTTTGTCTTCTTATCCCTTGCAGTAAGCTCTAAATCAAGGGCTGGGCCCCCATGCTTTCTGAGCCTTTATTTTTCAAGGAATTGCACTGCTAACGAGAGAGAACCTGGAGGGCGAGAAATCTGCATGAAAAATAATGTGGTCTTCATCATGGCACCTTGGTGGGAATTAAGAGGGAGAACAGGGTGGCGGAGGATGAGATGGTTGGATAGCATCAACAACTCAGTGAACATGAACTTGGGCAAACTCCAGGAGATGGTGAGGGACAGGGAAGCCTGGTGTGCTGCAATTCATGGGGTCACAAAGAGTCAGACATGACTTAGTGACTGAACAACAACAAGGTCAAAACAAAGAAAATCCAGGGAGTGACACTATGAGATCCTGTCCAGGAGTCATGGGCTTGGAACAAAGGGAAATGGTCAGTTATAAGTCAGCACATTCTATCTTTAAAGTGGACTTCAGGGTTTTCGTCTGGCTGTGATAATGAAGAGAGAAAAATATTATGCTGTGGAATTACATGTGAATGGATAGTGCAGTTGATGGAGGCGTCAGATTCAAACTAACAAATAATTACTTATTGATTACATAAATATTCTGTATCTGGATTTATCATATGCCTTTCTACATAAATGATGTATGGACAAGCGGCTGGAAACATTGTCTGCTCAGACAGATCTTTTAATTGGAGGAAAAGTACTGCATGAGAAACTGAGATATTGGAGCTTAAATATTCTAGGATGAAAAGTATTTAATGTATATCTACTTATTATGTTTTTCTGCCAATTACATAAGGATAATGGCTAGAAAAGTTATACAATTATGACTATACCTTTGAGCTCTTTGAGAGTCACTGATACTCCCAATCCGTACTTTCTGTAATAATAAGGAAAACATAACATCTCCTTATATTCACCAATAGACATTCAAAGATGTCTATTGATCACAGTTTCCATGTCCTGATATGTATATAGTACTTATCACCATAGACTAAATTGCCATCTAGTTAGTCCAGTCTCTCAAATCTCTTCCAGAGTTTCTATATTCTTTTTCTGCCTTCAGAAACTTCCAGATCAAATTATGAAATATTGAGCTCTTGTGAATGCAAGGCATTGTAAGCAATAAGGTACCCTGAGGAAGACATATGTTGAGAAAGGATAATGCTTAAATTATACACATGAGCAGGAGATGTTGTTATCATAGTAGCAAATATAATAAAGCTTCTTCACAGCACTTTTCAAAGAATGAAGAAATTAATTTTTATCAAACAAAATAACTGCATATGTGTATATTTGGGATCTTGGACCTCAGTTTTCTTACCTGTAAAATAGGACAGTGTTGCTGTTGTTAAGTCACTAAATTGTGTCCGACTCTTTGCAGCCCCATAGATTGCAGCACTCTGGGCTTCTCTTCCTTCACTACCTCCTGGACTTTGCTCAGATTAATGTCCATTGAGTCAGTGATGCTATCCAACCATCTCATCCTCTGCTGCCCTCTTCTCCTTCTGCCTTCAATCTTTCCTAGCATCTTGATCTCTTTCAATGAGTAGACCCTTCGCATCAGGTGGCCAGAGTCTTAGAGCTTCAGCTTAAGGATTGACTGGTTTGATTTCTTTGTAGTCCAAGGGATTCTCAAGCGCCTTCTCCAGCACCACAATTCAAAAGCATCAATTCTTTGGTGCTCAGCCTTGTTTATGCTCCGGTTCTCACATCTGTACATGACTACTAGAAAGATGGGGCAATAATCACACCTAATTCCTAGGGTTGTTGTGAGAATTGGGTAAGATAACACACATAAAGAATTTAGATGGAGAGCCTGAACCATAATGAGTGCAGCTATAAATGGGACTGTACTGTGGGATCTTGGACCTCAGTGAGTGGACTTGACTCACTAGATGGCTTCTTAGTCTATGGTGATAAGTGCCACACTGAAGCCCCAGTACCCCAGAATGTGATTGTATTTGGAAACAGGGCCTTTGGAGAGGTAATCAAGTTAAAATGGGGCCATTAGGATGGACTTTAATCCAATCTGACTGGTGTCCTTATGAGAAAAGATCAGGAGACACCAGGGGAGAATGTGGACAAGGGATGGCTATTGTAAGCCACGGAGAGAGACCTGGAGCAGATCCTTTCCTTATGACCATCAGGAGAAACCAACCCTACCGGCTCCTTGATCTTAAACTTCTAGCCTCCAAGAACTGTGAGAAGACAAATGTCTGGTGTTGAAGCTGCCCAGTCTGTACTGTATCATTATGGCAGCCCAAGCCAACTAATGCAAACTCAACTAATACACGTTTGTTCTTTAGAGATGAGACTGACAGGGAGGGGAAAATGAATAGGTACCCAGGATACTACAGAAGAATGGATGTGGTTACCGCTTCCACCTTGAGCTGACCTCCCTGGACCACTTCAGGCAGCTCCATCTTTCTGGCACCGGAGCTGTATCATTAGATTTTCTTCTTAAATCAGTGAGGAAATTCTGGGAAGAATCATAGCTACTTGCAGACAGAGGAAAGCAGAGCCTCCTCATCTGTATCAATTTATAGACTCATTGTGGAAGAAGACAGCTTCAAATCGTACCAAAAAAAGCAAAGGAAACAAAAGGAGCCCTCCTCCTCTAGGCTGTTGTCCATTTGCAAGTATATAAATCAAGAGTGCATTTCAACACGCCTCGCTTCTTTTACAAATGTCTTGATTTCTCCAAGCCAAAGAAACTTAAAGTCCAGAGTGAAATAAAACAAGCCTGGACAATGTGTATCAACATTAGTTCATAACGACCCCATCAGTGCAATCATTAAATTGTATGTTCTCACTCGGTAAGTCACTTACATTGCGTAATATACGCAAATAGTCATTCCTTACTGCAGACCTAGCCTGCTGAGATACGTCATTCTCCAGTTATGTCCAGAAGGCAAGGGTAGCAGGCTCAGAGCTTTCTGCCTTCTCAATGTCATCTCAAACACAACAACAAAAATTCCACAGAGATCGAAGAGTGTATTGCTGCCAATATCTGAATCTTTTTACTGCTAAATGTTCTGTTTCTCCTTTGCTTACGGCATAGTTTTAAAGAGACGTAGTGCTTATGTTTAGAAGAAATAAGATTATATCTGTAGATCCCGAGTCAGACTCCCAAAGCCCATCAGTTAGCACTCGACTGCCCTGGGCTATGTGTGTGACGTTTTAAGTACTTCATTAGTCTGGGGCCATGTTCCCTGGAGTTTTCATCTAACAAAGCATTACGGGTGCTTTCCAAATGTTCAGTTGTTTTAAATCATTGTTATTAAATTTAGACAGGCTGTATAGGGAAGAGAAACCTAGGATTTTAGAGAACACCCTTGAAATCTTCTGGTTCAGGAGTGGTAAATAGATTTTACTTCTTTTAACTCTTATCAATGAATTGTGTCTGTAGGGTCGCACAGAGTCGGACACAACTGAAGCAACTTAGCAGCAGCAGCAGCAGAGTATGACATTGCAAATGTCTCAGGTCAAGCGTGGGCTCAACAGGAAATAATACCTAATTGATATTGATGTCTGTTGTAGGCACAAGATTGGAGACAAGTAGAGAGACATGCTGGGTATTTTCTGCCTCTAAATCTAACCCTTTCTTCCTATAGATGAGAAAACCGAGTTCCAAAAACATTAAATGATAGTCTCAAGATGCCATAATTAGTTAGCAAAAATGCCAGTGCCTGCATGCTAAGATGCTCAGTCGTGTCCAACTTTTTGTGACCCCGTCCACTGTTAGACTCCTCTGTCCAGGCAAGTATACTGGAGTGGGTTGCCATTTCCTCCTCCAGGGGATCTTCCCTCACCAGGGAACAAACCACATCTCTTGTGTCTCCTGCATTGGCAGGCAGATTCTTTACCACTAGGGCCGCTTTTGCCAAAGTCAGAATCAATACATCCTGGCTCCTTTTCCACTACCACATTGGAAAAAATCCTGGTAGCATGACTATAACTTAAGAACCAGATGGTAATACTGGTCTTCATTTGCTAATGAAACTAATCCAGAAAACAATGCTAAAAACTTTCACTCCTTAACACACATATACCCTTTTTTTTTTTCCCTCAAGGACATGTTTAGTTTGCTTTTTCTTGATCTTTCCTCCTGAGATTCTTTTCACAGTACTACGTAGTCATCTATCAGTTGGAGACAGTGAGACCTGAAGTCTGAATTCTGCACGTGGAATTCAAGTTCTTTATAAAAGCAATCCAATAATTTAAATTCCGTTTGTTATCAATACACTAAAGATAAGAAAATCTTAAAGTATACATAAGATGCTATGCACTTGAACTGGGCAAACTATGGGGGAAAATATTTTGAGGAAAGGTAAAAATGATAGAGAACATTTTCAGAAGAAAAAGAGCAATGAGTTAAATTCTAATTCCTTGTAGCAATTATCTTTTGCCCCTTGGGGAAGGACATTAAGAACTTTTATGCTGCAATGCCATCTATTTTTTATTGCATCAATGAACAAGTACATCTTTCCAAACTGCCACTATTCATCGCTCTTAAATAAGAATAGATGAGTTTGAAAAGATATGAAGATTCATTAGTTCCAGCTCTAAATATTGCAGGTGAAATTATTTCCAAGCATTGCAGCCTAGAGTAGATTTAGGGAGGAGTCACAAAATACCCTTGAAAATTATATTTCCAGAGAATGTGTCCACTGGGCAAATTCAAAGTCAGCAAGACTCAAGTCATCTCTTCATTAACCCAACCTACTATGCCTCCTGCAGATAAAGAATGACATTTGACATTTGATCACGTAAGAAGGAGTCTTTTCATATATTGTTGTTGTTATTCTGTCTATAAGTCATGTCCAACTCTTTGTGACCCCAGGGATTGCAGCACACCAGGCTCCTTTGTCCTTCACTACCTCCTGTAGTTTGTTCAAATCCATATCCACTGAGTTGGTGATGCTATCTAACTATCTCATCCTGTGCTGCCCCCTTCTCCTCTTGCCCTCAATCTTTCCCAGCAGAAGGGTCTTTTCCAATGAGCCGACTCTTCCCATCAGGTGCCCAAGGTATTGGAGCTTCAGCTTCAGCATCAATCCTCTGATGAATAGTCAGGGTTGATTTCCTTCAGGATTGACTGGTTTGATCTCCTTGCAGTCCAAGGGGCTTTCAAGAGTCTTCTTCAACACCACAATCTGAAAGCATCAGTTCTTCAGTGCTCAGCCTTCTTCATAGTCCAACTCTCATTGTCCATACATGACTACTGGAAAAACCATAGCTTTGACTAGAAGAACCTTTGTTGGCAAAAGTGATGTCTCTGTTTTTTTAATACACTGTCTAGGCTTGTCCTAGCTTTCCTTCCAAGGAGCACAGCATTGTGCTCAGGTGCTCAGTCATGTCCAGCTCTTTGTAACTGCATGGACTGTAGCCCACCAGGCTCCTCTGTCCATAGAATTCTCCAGGCAAGAATACTGGAGTGCATTGCCATTTCCTACTCCAGGGATTGGACCCATGTCCCTTGCATCTTCTGCACTGGTAGGCAAATTCTTCTACCACGGGGCCACCAGAGAAACCCAAGGAGCAAGCATCTTTTAATTGCATGGCTGTGATCATTGTCTACAGTGATTTTGGAACCTAATAAAAGAAAATCTGTCACCGCTTCCACTTTTCCCCTTTCTATTTTCTTTTCACATGTGGAGAATATTTTTACAAAAAAGGCTGAGGGAGGTAGAGTTTGATCTTATAGGATATTTTG
Organism: Neotragus moschatus; assembly: GCA_006410615.1. Taxonomy (NCBI): domain Eukaryota; kingdom Metazoa; phylum Chordata; class Mammalia; order Artiodactyla; family Bovidae; genus Neotragus; species Neotragus moschatus. The sequence goes on along the minus strand of SJYA01002583.1, from coordinate 316,165 downwards.
TTCTATAGTTAGTAGAAAAGTACTATTAAGATTCAGTCACTTTGTAGATGAAAATATCAATGGTCAATCTAAGAAAGAAATGAAAATTTAAGCCAAGTTTAGGTTTGTAACCTGGGATAGAGTTTCTCTGAGAGCTCTGAGAACTGCTGCAAAGAGGTAGGAGCAGGGAAAGTGAAAGTGAAGTTGCTCAGTCGTATCCGACTCTTTGTGACCCCATGGACTATAACCTACCAGGCTCCTCTGTCCATGGGATTGTCCAGGCAAGAATACTGGAGTGGATTGCCATTTCCTTAGGCCGGTATATATAGGATTTGGTGACGAGGGACCGTGTGCTCAAGCACCATCTTGGTAGAAGGTTGCTGCTAATCGTGAAGAACAGACAGCTACTGGTTTTAGTGCTTCTGTAAGTCTTGAGAGACATAAGAATTGCGGTTCATAAAAAACTTCTGAAGCTATCTAACTGTGAAGGTCTGTTCTGCCAGTTTTTTCAGAGCCCAGAGTATCTCATCCTGACTTTTGCCCTCAGCTCTTTTCAGGGTATACAGTCGGTCAGCAACTGCAATGGCTAATGACTTGATTCTTGTAAACTGGATGGTGGGCAACATTCTTTACTTTACAGTCCTTCTTTATGGGTCTTAATTTTGACCAAAGTTTGGGAGGCATTTCATGACCAGTTTGTCTCACCAGGTTAGGAATGCTCATTCCCAGGTCAGGGGAGGATTTCATTGCTAAGCCACCCAATGTGCTTTTAGTGAACTAGGCCCTGTTCACAGTAGCCAAACTGTCTGTCCTACTAGCCTATGATGGTTCAGGAAATATTTTCCTCCTGTTGCTTCTTCCCATATCTAGAGTTACACTATTACAGTCACTGATTTTATAGAACTATATTTCATCAATCATTTCAAGCATCCTAATCATCATTAATTTTATTTTGTTTGAAGCTCAGTCACACATTTGGTAATGCCAGAAATAAAAATCTTGTAAAATAAACATAATATAAGTAATATAGCAGTAATATTAATAAGATCAGAACCATTTAAGCTAAGAACTCTAATCAAGTGCAGCCCAGTATATCCTCAGGTTGTCTGATCCAGTCTGTTCCATATCAATAGTCATCTTTATGGGAAATGGTATATTGGCATGGGCACATGATGTCAATGGCTGATTCACTGGAAAAGACCTTGATTCTGGAATTTAAGGCAGAAGGAGAAGGGGGTGACAGAAGATGAGATGGTTGGATGGCATCACCGATTCAAAGGACATGAACCTGGGCAAACCCTGGGAGATGGTGAGGGACAGGCAAGCCTGGCATGCTGCAACCCCATGGCTTCACGAAGAGTCAGACATGACTTGGTGACTAAAAGACCAAAGTGAAGTTTATCAAAAATGTCTGCAAGGACAATGCAAGCGGTGGGTCATGGTAACCTCTTACTGTATTGAGAAAGGGATGTTATCTTCTAAGGAGTTACAGGCCAGCATCAGAAGAAGAAAAGTTGATCTTTCTGGATGAGCAGGTACTTCTGCCACTGGGGTCTGGTTAATGCATAATACAGACGCACAGTGTATAGTAGAGGAGAGAGGGGAGGCTCACATGAGAAGAGAAAAGAGTTTATATTTAAACTCTTCTTGTCTCACATACTGTGCAGCACAGGGAACTCTACTTAATGCCCTGTGGTGAACTGAATGGGAAGGAAGCCCAAAAGGGAGGGGATATGAGTATATGTATGTCTGATTCATTTTGCTGTACAGTAGAAACTAGCATAACATTGTAAAACAACTATGGGCCAATAAAAATTTCTTTAAAAATAAAACAAAGAAATAAATAAAATTTTCCTGTCTCACCTTAAAGTGTGAATTTTTATTTCATCCTGATTAACCTCCAGAAGGCAAGAATAGAAGCAGTATTTACTCTGGAGGAAAAGTCAGCAGGAGGAGCCGTGAGTTCTAATGAGCACCTCTCCGTTCTGCACCATGCCTAGTGATTTACACCTGATTACCAGATTAATTGTCACAATCCTCCAAAGGGGTAGGTTAAGTGGACTGAGGCAGTTTGGTGCCCTGGAAGTTTGATAGAACTTGCTTCTTTCCCACTAGGCCCCTTGACTCCTTCCCACTTGGCCAAACTGAAAGCTGTCCCATGCCATATTTGTTGACCAAGCCACATCCCTCAGCATCCTAATTCCTTTGAAGGTTTCTTTCAAAGTAGGCCAACCTCTGCTACAGCAGCCATCTGGTCTACCTCTCCTATCACACGCCCAGACCCTGAATAGGAGTATCTAACTCTATGGCACATAGGAAGGGCTAGCTTTACATAACAGAGAAGGCAATGGCACCCCACTCCAGTACTCTTGCCTGGAAAATCCCATAGACAGAGGAGCCTGGTAGGCTGCAGTCCATGGGGTCGTTAAGAGTCAGACACAACTGAGCGACTTCACTTTCACTTCTCACTTTCATGCATTGGAGAAGGAAATGGCAACCCACTCCAGTGTTCTTGCCCGGAGAATCCCAGGGACGGGGGAGCCTGGTGGGCTGCCATCCATGGGGTCGCACAGAGTCAGACATGACTGAAGCGACTTAGCAGCAGCAGCAGCAGCCTTACATAAGCTCTTGGAATTCCTAAAAAATTCACAGAGAATAGGACACAACTGGGGAGGGATGACTCGACCTTATTTACCCTGTTTACTTCATCTTGCCCTTCACTAGGCTTTGTTAGTTATATGACTTGAGGTAAGAACTGTGTCATGCAATATGAATCCTCCAGGGCATCCAGCCCCCTGCCTTGTACATAGTATTTGTCACTCAGTCATGTCTAACTCTTTGCTACCCCATGGACTGGGGCCCTCCATCCTCCTCGGTGCATGGGATTCTCCAGGCAAGAATACGGGAGTGGGTTGCTATTTCCTTCTCCAGGGAATCTTCTACACCCAGGGATCAAACCCAAGTCTCTTGCATTGCAGGCAGATTCTTTACTGTCTGAGCCACTGGGGAAGGTGCTCAATGGTTGTAAGTAGAATGACCAACTGATTAAATGAATTAACGAGCAAATGATAGTTCCCTGATGGGGTGAGCTCAGCTGCCAAAACTTTCCTCTCTTTTCAGTCTCCTTCTTAGCATCTGACCCACTTCCCTTCCCTCTCTGACTCCTCCTCTGACGTGCCCTCCACTGTGTCATCTTCCACTGATTGAATTGCCACGGCGTGATGAGGGCCCAAGGAGGATGACTCAGCTCAGTATTACGTCTGCCTCTCTCCTGAACTTGCTCCTTCATTACCTGCTCATTGCCAGGCTGAGTGACTCAGCACCTGACTTAATGTAAGTGATGTTTATAGTGTATATACTACTATATATGTGTGTGTGTGTATATATATGTGATATGTATATATATACAAGGTATGCATAAATGGAAGATGTGTATATATATATAATACATAATCTTTATATAAAATACATTTTAGAAAACTCCCACAGCCTTTATCTCTTTCCACTGACACCTTCTGGAGCCAGCAAGATGCATCTTGTGAGTCTTATAGGAAAATAAAGGTATTTAACAAAGTAACCGTCTCATAGCTAGTTAAGCTACTTGGTGGCATGTAGTTTAGATGCCTGTCCCAATACCCATTTTACTGGATGACCAATCTCTTCTTCAGTTGCTGGCTGACCTTGTTTCTGCCCTCAGGGCAGATGCTTACCACCAAAGAGGCAATGGATGCTGATAGCTTGACTATAGCTTCTAAAAGTGCACTCTGGTAGTTTTTTTTTGTTTGTTTGTTTTTGTTTTGTTTTGTTTTAGCTCAGTGGCTTTAAAGTACTTGTGGAAGCATATTTCTGTTGTGAACCAAAATTACCTGAAATATTGAATATTTTTAAAAATCCCACCTCTTTGATCTCATCAAAAATGAACACTTCCCATTCATTCATTTGTGAAGATTTGGGGGGATGGAGGTAGCATAAGAAGTGAGTATTGTAGGAGTTTTGAAGGATCTTCTGCCCCAAGGAAGGGTTCATTGATGAAAACAGCCTAAGAGAAATTGTACAGTCAGGCTGGGGTCCCCAGACCAGGGAAGTGGCTGATGGCCAAGGCAATTCGTTTTATGAGATGAGAAAGTTTATCCAGAAGGAAGGGGTGGGGTAAAAGGACATTTATTAGGAGAAAGAGGACAGGTGAAGTAGAGACTTAGACTAATGGATGTCAAATGGTTGGGTCCAGTAGGGTACCAGTTTGCTATGTGCATCTGTAAGAAACACTTGGGCCCCCAGAACATGCATTTAGGCACTGGTTTTTTTTTTTTAGTTTATTTTTCATTGTTTTAAAATTATTTTATTCTGAAACAACTTTCCAGGGTGTCAGGAAGTTAAACCAACAAATTTACTACTTGTTAGTTATGGGACATATGAAAAAAGTTTTTAATTTTCTCTGAACCTCATATTTCTACTCTTGTGAAATAGACTTGGGCCAGCCACAGAGCATTACTGTGAGGATCCCATGAGATGATCTAAGTAAGGCAGCCAGGACAATGCCTGAGAGTGGCTGTTGCTTCATAGTTTGTTGTCTGGGTGGGCTTTCAGGTGTTTCCATCACTTAGACCAAACATACACATTTCCAAAAACTGTTTGATCCCAAAGTCCAGATCTCTTGGAAACACTCCTGTAATCATTTCTTCAGTCTGTAGATGATAGATAGATAGAGAAATAAATAAGTGGATAGATGTGTAGAGAAACGTGGAGAGAGAAATATACACACATGCGTACTTACATCGCTACAGTAATGGAGAGGGAGACAGAGAGAGAAAAGGGCTGGGAAGACAGAGAAACAGAGAATTTTAGTAATGGGTTTGACTCACCCACATCCCCATGAAAAGTCACTATTTAATTAGCTTTGAATTCAAAGGCTAAGTGATTGCAAATGACATTTGGACTTCGGAGGTTTCACTGCAGGTCCTGGTTATTCATACTTTTTCCTTGTTACTGAGTAATGAGACATCACTGAAAAATGGAGGTCATGGATAAAGAAGGAATAAATTTAAACCTACCCGGATACTAAAAACAGGCTCAAATAAAAATCAGAGAGCCAAGAGCATATATTTTCCTCATCCTAACTGTACATTTCCAACCCTCCTAACTCCATCTTGACTTCGATACATGCCTCCTCCCCTCACCCCCATACCTCTTCTCCCCTGCCAAATATACTCATGACCTCAGCTTTTACTCTGTATCTAGAAGGTAACTGAAATGACTGTTTATGGAGAACCCAGGAGAGCTAAGGGGTAGTACATACCTAGTGAGTGGGTGTAGTCTATAAGGGGTAGGTTCTTGGAAGAAAGATCAAGAGAGGCCAGAATCCATGGAGATGAGATGTTCTGAATGATCACACATGTCTTATACACCTTGACAGGGAAGAGTCTCTGGCAAAGGCATCACCAGTGTCCAGAGGACGTGTGTTATGGTTCACGCGTCCGTCCAGTCATGCCCATGATTTGTTGTTGTTCAGTCACTTAGTCATGGCCGACTCTCTTTGACCCTATGGACTGCAGCATGTCAGGCTTCCCTGTCCTTCACTATCTCCCAGAATTTGCTCAAACTCATGTCCATTGAGCCAGTGATGCCATGGTAGATGCTCCATAAACATTTCTGGAGTGAACGAATACACAGTTCTACACTTAACTTCTCCCTTAGGGGATTAGCAAGTACAGATTATTTGGAGAAAACTAGCTTAATCTGTGTAATTGATGGTAATCCTGGTCCTTTGAGAGGGAAATTTCAAAGATCAAACCCACATCTCCTGTACCTCCAGAATTGGCAGTCAGATTCTTTACTGCCTGAACCACCTAGGAATCCAATCTCAGGGAAGGGGGACTGTAAAAGTGCTCCCCCTGGAGGGACCAGGGCTTCCCTGGTAGCTCAGGTGGTAAAGAATCCACCTGCAGTGCAGGACACCTGGATTCAATCCCTGGGTCAGGAAGATCCCCTGGAGAAGGAAATGGCAACCCACTTCAGTATTCTTGCCTGGAGAACCCCATGGATGGAGGAGCCTGGTAGGCTACATCATGGTGTTGCAAAGAGTCAGACACTACTGAGCAACTCGTATTTTCACTTTCCCTAGAGTGACCAGTATGGCACAAGGTTGGTTCCAGGAGCCCTTCTCCAGGACCTCTGATAAAGCAGCTATCTGGGGGTGGTAACAGTCATTGTGGTGTTGGAGAAGACTCTTGAGAGTCTCTTGGACTGCAAGGAGATCCAACCAGTGCATTCTAAAAGAGATCAGTCCTGGGTGTTCTTTGGAAGGACTGATGCTAAAACTGAAACTCCAATACTCTGGCCACCTCATGTGAAGAGCTGACTCATTGGAAAAGACTCTGATGCTGGGAAGGATTGGGGGCAGGAGGAGAAGGGGACGACAGAGGATGAGATGGCTGGATGGCATCACTGACTTGATGGACATGAGTTTGAGTGAACTCCAGGAGTTGGTGATGGACAGGGAGGCCTGGCGTGCTGCAATTCATGGGGTCGCAAAGAGTTGGACACGACTGAGCAACTGAACTAACAGTCCTCACGATCAGTGGGGGATGAAGAGTCACTGTTAGCTGACACTGTCAGAGGAGATGGCAGGGTCATTGTCCAGACCTGATCTGGAGCTGTTTCAGGTCATAACTTCCATGTGGAACATAGACAGAGTAAGGACCACCCCGGCTGCCAGAGGATAAAACAGAAAGACTTGAGTTGTGGTCAAGCCACCTGGGCTGCTAACACTGCTGTGTAGCAGAGGTTTGCAACTTCAGGTCAGGTTCTAGACAACCAACAGGAAAACTCTCCCAGCCCCCAAGCGTTTTCCAAAGGTAAGACCTGAGGTTGGATGCACTCATTGTTAATTAGGATGAATAAAAAGAGACCCTGAAAATTTTGAAATTTAGTGTTATGAGTGTCATACTGGCTAATGGGAGCCTGGTGGGNAGGTCAGGTTCTAGACAACCAACAGGAAAACTCTCCCAGCCCCCAAGCGTTTTCCAAAGGTAAGACCTGAGGTTGGATGCACTCATTGTTAATTAGGATGAATAAAAAGAGACCCTGAAAATTTTGAAATTTAGTGTTATGAGTGTCATACTGGCTAATGGGAGCCTGGTGGGGCCTTGGTGCTCTGTGAGACTGGTGGAGCTTTTGGTTCACAGCTTTTGGGTCTGCTCCAAGAAGCAGCTAAGAAATCCTAGAGGGCCCAGCCTGAGCCCTGAACGGGACAAACAAGAGTTCCCCAGAGGGAACAAAGTCTGCACTATAGGATAAAAAATGATCCATGAGAATTGGAAAGCAAATCATTGATGTTGAGAGGGTTTTTTGGTCCTGAATTGGATGATACATGCAGAGATCATTATCTCCACTTCATAAAAGCTTTGGTGTCCTAACTGCAAAGTGCTGATCACCGAGATGGGTTAGGATAGGGAACAGACAGAGACTCAGAGACTATTCCCAAGTAGCGTCCCACTAAGGTGGGCTTATATCAAAGAGGACTGTGCCCAAATCCTTGCTCAGAAAGCACATTTTGAATCCATAACATCTTTGTCCTTCTGTGCTACCTGACATTCCACTTGTCTTTGCACCATCACTTGTGACCTCAGATGGCTTTTCTTTACAAAATGGATCCCAATGCCTGCCCAATAAATTCAGTAAAGCAGCCATTGTGTGGTCAAATTTTAAACCTCTCAAAGTGAAGAATACATGAAAGGAGCATGAAAGAACAGAGTGTCGGGTATGCACACAGAATCAACCTTTTCATTGCGGGGTAGAAATGAATCAAGCACAGACACTTTCCTTGACCCTAGAGCAGGCAGTGCCTGGAGCTAAATAACGGCAAGTTGCTGAGTCTGAAGGGCATGCAAAATCCAATTGCAAGTTGGCTGACCACGGAACCACGCCTGGATTCACTTACCGCTAATTAGGATGAATAAGAAGAGACACTGGGAGATGTGATGCTTGGAATTATGGGTAGTGAAAGCCACTCGGTGGGAGGAAACCAATTTCTCCTGGTGTCTTGGAACACCATTTTACATAGTGTCTGGTCCATTATTTATGTCCTGATATTTGCACATAGTAAGAATCGAGGATAATTCTGATAAAACGACACTCCAGGAAACCCAATTTGAAGGGGATTTACGGGCCCAAGCTGGGAAGAGTGATTGGGTTTGACTCCCTGTAAAGAAGGGATCTTCTGTTCCTGGCTTGTTTGAAAGCATATTTTTCTTTCTGACTCAAGTGATAAAATGCACGCCATTGAGCAAGGCTCTGGATACTGTCAGCTGAGGCTGACGTGATGGCCAGATAGGTCTCTTGATTATTGATCATTCTTTTGTACGTCCTGGTGCTAACTTCTCTTTCTGAGAGTGAGCTCACTCTTTGTTTACTATATGTAGAAAAGTGATGACCTGCTAGGCTCATGCATGCTAGGCGTGATTGTAGGGAGATTTAGGGCCAGTAGAAACCAGCTAGACATAGTACTGGTTAAAAATACAGAGGGATCTTTTGTGGGAATTCTTTCTCTATAATGTTGGACCATCCCTTTCCCNGAGCTCACTCTTTGTTTACTATATGTAGAAAAGTGATGACCTGCTAGGCTCATGCATGCTAGGCGTGATTGTAGGGAGATTTAGGGCCAGTAGAAACCAGCTAGACATAGTACTGGTTAAAAATACAGAGGGATCTTTTGTGGGAATTCTTTCTCTATAATGTTGGACCATCCCTTTCCCCCAACTTTCTGGCCAGGAGAGAGATAGGAGAGCTATTTTAATCTTAATTCTATTTAGGGGATTGGAGTGTTCCAAAGAGAAACAGAGTTTTGCTGAGCATTTTAAACAATTGATACCAGATGGATTTCTTTTGTATCATTTTTCAAATAGTTTTCTCTAAATGAGTNAACTTTCTGGCCAGGAGAGAGATAGGAGAGCTATTTTAATCTTAATTCTATTTAGGGGATTGGAGTGCTCCAAAGAGAAACAGAGTTTTGCTGAGCATTTTAAACAATTGATACCAGATGGATTTCTTTTGTATCATTTTTCAAACGGTTTTCTCTAAATGAGTTCTAAAGATAGACTGTACATAATTGCTAAAGATTGAAGGATATTGAAATATTAAGCAACTAGGAATGGCTAATCTTACTGTATTTGGGTGATTGGGTAATTTTTAGTGATTGGGTAAATGACGTCAATTCTTTATTTCTTCGTGTTCCTACCATGTATCTGAGACAAATCCTGGCAAAGGAGGGACCAAGGGATGAATTTGTAGGATGAATTGTCCACATCTCTGAGTAGGTGCATACTTTGAAAATCTTTTGCAATAATAAATGACTTTTATTTCAAATCAATTTTAAGAATAATTGTAATGACAAATATATTTGTGTGTGTGTGTGTGTGTGTGTGTGTGTGTGTGTTTGAGAGAGAGAGATAAAGAGAGAAAAAAAGACAGAGACACACAGAAAAAGAAAGAGAGAAACTGATTCTAGTGGAGATGCCAACATAAAAAACCAGGCGTGGATTTTCACCCGTGATCTACTGCACATTGCTTCGATCTCCTGATGGTTATCATCATATAATCACCATACAGCGATGAAAGTCAAGATACTGGCACAGCTCCTGCTCTGCTCAAACAGAATTAGCATCAGTTGTAAACTTCTAGCACGGCTGTAACTATGCATTCAATGACTGTCCAGATGTGAATTGATATTCCAAGGACCTCTCATCCTTGCTACACCTACGGCCAGAGTGAAAGCACATGGGTTCTCTTGTTCTGGGTCACTAGACATGGATATCTTGGCCATGATGGCTTGAACAAGAGATTGGCTCCTCAGCTGAAAGCCACTTGACATATGGGCTAGCCCAGTGACTTATAAGGTGGCCAAGTGCTGGATAAGCATGCTTCTTTTTGGATGAGGACCAGCTTCCATAGGGAGAGCCTTTCTCTGGAGGAGTTGAAAGAGATAAACAAGAAGTAGAAAGAAGAAATATGGGCAGGGCAGCCATAGAGAGAGTAAATAGAAGAGCAGCTAGAAAAGTGGGTAAGGATTGAGCAGGACAAACTCACTCTAATAGATGTTGTTGGCAGAGAGGACAAGGACGAGACTCCCGAGGATCAAAAATAATGCTTCAATTCCTGTGACACTTCCTGTGGGAGAGTGGGCATGGCTTCTTGACACCCCTCTAGGCTTCCCCAGGAGCCCCTTTCCACACCCCCACCCCTGAGGTTATCTCAAGCCTCTCTCCTTCTTGTGACCCCAGGTAGTTGTAATAATAACTCTATCGATCAAATGCTTCCTATATGCTAAAGATTCAAGTCGATCGCTGTAGTTAATTATTATATACATACTATGAAGTACGTATCATAATTATAATAGCCATATTACAGATAAGTGAACGGAGGCCAAAAGGGGCCAAGTATGTGGAAGGCTTCATATCAATTGTGATAAGTACCAGTAATTAGTCAGTGAATTCAAAATGCCAACTGAAATAAGAAAATATTTAAAATGGATTCAGGCAAACCTTCAATGTTCTATTTTCTTTAAAACAGCAATTGGACAAGATGGTCTCTTTAGGTAGAAAATATACATTGGAAGGCAGCCCTGTTTTTCTGGCAGAAACCACACACATTACATATGCTCAACATTTTCTAGTTTCAGTTTCTTTGATGCAAAATCAACCTGGAGACACATGTGAGACAATATGATACAGAATCCCTCTAGATAACATTTTTCATTTTTTTCTAACTTTTTGCAGTTAGTTTTTCAAGGCCAAACCTGCATGGTTTTTCTTATCCAGTCCTTGCAAGGCATTCACCTAATTTTCACAGAGGAGTAAAAAGGTACATTTTTTTTTTTCACACTCTGATTCTATTATTAGTTATCATATTTAATTAAATTATGTTATAACAACTGATATTAAAACATCTAACATCTATTAATACTAGACAACTTACCTGGTAAGAGCAGAAATGTATGGGACTCTTAGAAAAGGTTCTATATACTGAGATGGTTGTAACTACATGCGTGCTTAGTTCTGTCTGACTCTTTGTGGCTCCATGGTCTGCGGCATGCCAGGCTCCTCTGTCCTCCTTACTTGTGAGGGGTTTGTTAAAATTTATCTGCACTGAGTCAATGATGCTATTATCATCTCATCCTCTGCAGCCCACTTCTCCTTTTGCCTTTGATCTTTCCCAGCCATCAGGGTCTTTTCTAATGAAATAGTTATTTGTAGCAGGTGGCCAAAGTACTGTAGCTTCAGCAAGATAACACGAAGATTAAAAGATAGACCCCTGGGCTTCAGTGGTGGTCCAGTGGTTGAAAATTTGCCTGCCAGTTCAGGGGACACAGGTTCAANAATTTTAAAAATCTGTTATGATATAGATTTAAAAAATATTGACCAATTCATCATAATTGGAATTTATGGAACACGACACCCAAAATTACAAGAGTACACTTTTTTCAAGAATCATGAAAACTTCATGAAGTGTAGTACATTAAAGTTGGCCACCAGTTAATTGTCTCTCCTCCTGTGAAGTGGTAGAATCTATTTTCTCACCTCCTTAATTAGATCTGGTCTTGAGACCAGCTTTGACCAATAGCACAAGGCAGAAATGATGTTATACTACTTAGGAGTCAAGTCCTTATATTTGAAAGGATTAAATGTTTAAATTAATTCATGGTCTGAGTTTCTTCCATAAGAAGCAGACAAAGAAGAGAAAAATTAAGCTCAAATTTAGTCGAATGAAAGAAATAATATGGTCATTATTTATAGATACAGACCTGATTGTGCATGTAGAGAACATCAGGTCGGTAACAACAACAAGACACTTGAGAATAATGAGGGAATTTAGCTTCATCTCAAGACACAAGGGCTACATAGAAAAACTAATTTTTTCTACATGTTTGTTCCGTTGCCAGTTGTCTTTAACTCTTTGTGATCCCATGGATTGCAGCACACCTTGCCTTCCTGCCCCTCACCATCTCCCAAAGTTTGCCCAAGTTCATGTCCATTGCATTGGTGACTCAGCCTTGGCTGCCCTCTTCTCCTTCTGCCCTCAGTCTTTCCCAGCATCAGGATATTTTCTAATGAGGCGGCTGTTCACATCAGGTGACCAAAATACTGGAGCTTCAGCTTCAGAATCAGTCCTTCCAATGAGTATTCAGGATTGATTTTCTTTAAGATTGACTTGTTTGATTTCCTTGCTGTCTAAGGGACTCTCAAGAGTCTTCTCTAGCACCAGAGTTTGAAGGTATCAATTCTTTTCAAAGAATATCTGTTCAAATAAATATATTTCTACATGCCAGCAACAAATAAAAAGATAAAATATAATACCATCTACAAAACCATAAAAATATAAACAACTTAGAAATGACTTTAAGAAAATATGCAAAGGACCTCCACACTTAAAACTATAAAATGTGAATGAGATAAATTAATGAAACTTAAATGAGTGTTTATGTGTTGAAAGACTCAATATTCTTACAATGTCTATTTGCTCCCAAGTTTGTCTATGACTTCGATGTAAAATAAAACAAAATCCTAGCATACTTTGTTTGCTTTTGTAAAATCGATGAGGTGATTTCAAAGTGTATATGGAAATGTAGTGAAAAACTGACAAAATTGGAGGATTTACTTACACTAAAAGTTCTCATAACTAAACTATAAGCAGAAATTCTACTCCTAGGTATCTTTATCCAAGAAAAATATCTTAAAATATTTGTTCACAGAAGACTTATGTGAGAAAGGTTGCAGCCATTTTCTTTGTAATAATCCCAAAGTGGAAATAGCCTAAACATCCATCAAAGAAGAATAGAAAAAGAGCTTGCTCATGTAGTGGAATACTACTCAAAACTAAAAAAAAAAAAAAAAAAAAAGTGAATAACTGGTACACACATACCATGGATAAATCTCAAAAACATTTGAAAAGCAAAAGTTGTCTGGCATAAATTGCACATACCATAGTATAGAGAATGTATGTATTTAATTTATATAAAGTTCAGAGCAGCCAATGCTCATCCATCTCAATAGAAAATATGACAGCAGCTGCTTCGGACGGACACAGAAACCAACTGGAAAGGGACATACTCCACAGTGATGAATATGTTCTTCATTTTCATTGGGACGTTTGTTGCACAGGTATATACATTTGTCAATACTTGTCAGTATTCTTGCCTTGAGAAACCCACGAACAGTATGAAAAGGCAAAAAGATAGAACACTGAAAGATGAACTCCCCAGGTCAGTAGGTGCCCAATATGCTACTGGAGATCAGTGGAGAAATAACTCCAGAANCAATACTTGTCAGTATTCTTGCCTTGAGAAACCCACGAACAGTATGAAAAGGCAAAAAGATAGAACACTGAAAGATGAACCCAGGTCAGTAGGTGCCCAATATGCTACTGGAGATCAGTGGAGAAATAACTCCAGAAAGAATGAAGAGACAGAGCCAAAGCAAAAACAACACACAGTTGTGGATGTGACTGGTGATGGAAGTAAAGTCTGATGCTATAAAGAGCAATATTGCATAGGAACCTGGAATGTTAGGTCCATGAATCAAGGCAAATTGGAAGTGGTGAAACAGGAGATGGCAAGAATGAACATTGACATTTTAGCAATCAGCAAACTAAAATGGACTGGAATGGGTGAATTTAACTCAGATGACCATTATATATACTACTGTGGGCAAGAATCCCTTAGAAGAAATCGAATAGCCATCATAGTCAACAAAAGAGTCTGAAATGCAGTCTCAAAAACAACAGAATGATCTCTGTTTCCAAGGCAAACCATTGAATATCACAGTAATCCAAGTCTATGCCCTGACCAGTAATGCTAAAGAAGCTGAAGTTGAACAGTTCTATGAAGACCTACAACACCTTTTAGAACTAACACACAAAAGAAATGTCCTTTTCATTATAGGGGACTGGAATGCAAAAGTAGGGAGTCAAGAAATACCTGGGGTAACAGGCAAATTTGGCCTTGGAGTACAGAATGAAGCAGGGCAAAGGCTAAGAAAGTTTTGCCAAGAGAACACACTGGTCATAGCAAACAGCCTCTTCCAACAACATAAGAGAAGACTCTACACATGGACATCACCAGATGGTCAACACCAAAATCAGATTGATTATATTCTTTGCAGCCAAAGATGGAGAAGCTCTATACAGTCAGCAAAAGCAAGACCGGGAACTGACTGTGGGACAGATCATGAACTCCTTATTGCCAAATTCAAATTGAAATTGAAGAAAGTAGGGAAAACCAGTAGACCATTCATGTATGACCTAAATCAAATCCTTTATGATTATACAGTAGAAGTGGCAAGTAGATTCAAAGGACTAGATCTGATAGACAGAGAGCCTGATGAACTATGGACAGAGGTTCATGACATTATACGAGAGGCAGTGATCAAGAACAGCCCCAAGGAAAAGCAATCCAAAAGGAAAAATGGCTGTCTGAGGCGGCCTTACAAATAGCTATGAATAGAAGAGAAGTGAAAAGTAAAGAAGAAAAGGAAAGATATACCTATTTGAATGGAGTTCCAACGAATAGCAAGGAGAAATAAGAAAGCCTTCCTCAGCGATCAATGCAAACAAATAGAGGAAAACAGTAGAATGGGAAAATCTAGAGATCTCTTCAAGAAAATTAGAGATACCAAGGGAACATTTCATGCAAAGATGGGCACAATAAAGGACAGAAATTGTATGGACATAACAGAAGCAGAAGATATTAAGAAGAGGTGGCAAGGATACAAAGAAGAACTAAACAAAAAAGATCTTCATGATCCGGATAATCACAATAGTGTAATCACCAACCTAGAGCCGGACATACTGGTATGCGAAGTCAAGTGGGCCTTAGAAAGCATCACTATGAACAAAGCTAGTGGACGTGATAGAATTTCAGTTGAGCTATTCCAAGCCCTAAAAGATGATGCTGTGAAAGTGTTGCACTTGATATGCCAGCAAATTTGGAAAACTCAGCAGTGGCCACAGGACTGGAAAAGGTCAGTTTTCATTCCAATCCCAAAGAGAGGAAATGCCAAAAAATGTTCCAACTACTGCACAATTGTATTCATCTCGCATGCTAGTAAAGTAATACTCACAATTCTCTAAGCCAGGCTGCAACAGGACATGAACCGTGAACTTCCAGATGTTCAAGCTGGATTTAGAAAAGGCAGAGGAACTAGATATTAAATTGCCAACATCCGCTGGATCATGGAAAAAGCAAGAGAGTTCCAGAAAAACATCTACTTCTGCTTTATTGACTATGCCAAAGCCTTTGACTATGTGGACCACAACAAACCATGGAAAATTCTTAAAGAGATGGGAATACCAGACCACCTGACCTGCCTCTTGAGAAATCTCTATGCAGGTCCAGAAGCAACAGTTAGAACTGAACATGGAACAACAGACTGGTTTCCAAATTGGGAAAGAAGTACGTTAAGGCTGTATATTGTCACCCTGCTTATTTAACTTCTATACAGAGTACATTATGCAAAATGCTGGGCTGGTTGAAGCACAAGCTGGACTCAGGATTGCCAGAAATATCAATAACCTCAGATATGCAAATGACACCATCCTTATGGCAGAAAATGAAGAAGAACTAAGAAGCCTCTTGATGAAAGTGAAAGAGGAGAGTGAAAAAGTTGGCTTAAAACTTAACTTTCAGAAAACTAAGATCATGGCATCTGGTCCCATCACATCATGGCAAATAGAGGGGAAACNATATGCAAATGACACCATCCTTATGGCAGAAAATGAAGAAGAACTAAGAAGCCTCTTGATGAAAGTGAAAGAGGAGAGTGAAAAAGTTGGCTTAAAACTTAACTTTCAGAAAACTAAGATCATGGCATCTGGTCCCATCACTTCATGGCAAATAGAGGGGAAACAGTGGAAACAGTGACAGATTTTATTTTGGGGGGCTCCAAAGTCACTGCAGATGGTGACTGCAGCCATGAAATCAAAAGACACTTGCCCCTTGGAAGAAAAGTTATGGCCAACTTAGACAGTATATAAAAAGCAGAAACATTACTTTGCCAACAAAGTTTCATCTAGTCAGAGCTATGGTTTTTCCAGTAGTCATGTGTGAATGTGAGAATTAGACTATAAAGAAAGCTGAGCTCTGAATGAAGAATTGGTTCTTTTGAACTGTGGTGTTGGAGAAGACTCTTGATAGTCCCCTGGACTGCAAGGAGATCCAATCAGTCCATCTTAAAGGAAATCAGTCCTGAATATTCATTGGAGGGACGGATGCTGAAGCTGAAACTCCAATGCTTTGACCATCTGATGCTAAAAACTGACTCACTGGAAAAGACCCTGATACTGGGAGACTGAAGGCAGGAGGAGAAGGGACAACAGAGGATGAGATGGTTGGATGGCATCACCAATTCAATGGACACTAGTTTGAACAAACTCTGGGAGTTGACGATGGACAGGGAGGCCTGGCATGCTGCAGTTCATGGGGTTGCAAAGAGTGGGACGTGATTGACCGACTGAACTGAACAGAGCTGAACTGATCAACTGTATGCTTAATGTGTGTTGACTTTGCTGTCGGGCTTTCCTGGTGGCTGTCAGTAAAGAATCCGCCTGCAATGCCGGAGACCTGGGTTCTGTCTTTGGGTTGGGAGGATCCCCTGGAGGAAGAGATGGCAATCCACTCCAGTATTCTTGCCTGGAGAATCTCCATGGACAGAAGAGGCCAATGGACTACAGTTCACAGTTCATGAGGTTGCAAAGAGTGGGACATGACTGAGTGACTAACTAGAGCCCACAGCACATTAAAACAACAGAATTAATTTATAAGAAAAAATTAACTAACGTCTATTTATTATAATTAGTAATTAACTATAACTTGTTATAATTAATAATGTTAATTAGCAGCAAGTTTTAAACTCCTCAGACAATCAAACACCCTAGGACAGGTAATCCAATTGAGTGAAGGACCTGGGTAAGGCTCAGACAGTCAGCAGCCTCATGAGATCCCAGGTTGGCGGGACACTCAGCCAGGAGTGATTGGCAAACTGCCTTGGAGCAGTCACCATAGAAGCCACAGTGAGAGAGGAGGCATGTGGGCTACTGGAGCAGCCAGTAGGAAGTGGGCACTGAGGCTAATGCCCCTTTGGTCAACCAGCTACACCTGAGACTGAGGTCAGTCTGCAAAGAGAGATCACATGCAGACCAGACATCCTCCTCCCTCCACTGGTGTATAATACAAATCTTTCCACTTTCCCTTCTGCCTCCTAAATAATAGAGAAGAAAATGGAGGAGAGTTAAAAATTATTTTTTAAAAAAGACATTTGCTCACAAGATACAGCTTTTATTTAGAAACTTTTACTCTAAACTAAAAGAGATTGAATTATCTTAACCAGCAAATTTAAACATCTCACTCCACCCCAACTGCACTTTCAATGTGAATAGGGACCCCAAAACTCTCGAGTCACACTCATAAAAACTAAATTCCCTTTTGTTTTGTATTTGACAATCCAGGCTGCAGTATATACATTTCAATAGGCTTCCCAGGTAAGGCAGTGGTAAAGAATCTGCCTACCACTACAGGTGAAGAAAGAGATGTGGGCTCAGTCCCTGGGTCAGGAAGATGCCCTGGAAGAGGAGATGGCAGTCCACTCCACTGTTGCCTGGGAAATTCCATAGATGGAAGAGCCTTGGCAGGCTACTATCCATGAAGTCGCAAAGAATCAGACACGACTGAGGGACTGAACACACATATACATTGCCATCCTGATTCATTCTGGTTTTTAGTCTTCATTCTGTTCTGGCTGGCTGGAGCAGGTACCATTTCAGGAGTCTGGATCTTACCCTAAAGGCAAAAAAGAGAAGGCTTTGAAATGTTTTAAGTCAGTGAGTGACACAATTAGATTTGTGACTTGGAAAAATCACTCTGACAGAAGTATGGGGTTTAGTGTGAGCAAAATTAGAAACTGGGAGAACAGATAAGAGACTATTGAAGAAAGCTAGGCAAGAAGTCGTGAGGGTATTTTTTTAAAGAGAGTGGCAGTGGGTGTGGATAAAATGGGACTGGATGAGATCAAGGAAGTAAATCCATAGGAAGGCAGAATATAAGGATGATGCTTACGTCTTGGCTTGGGCAACTGGGTGGGTTGTGATGCCATTTAATAAGAAAGGAATATGGTGCGGGGGTGGATTTGAGGAACAGAAGGGAAAAATGATGAGCTTTTAACCTGTTACTGTGAAATGTCCATGGAAGATTCAAGATGTGTATAAGAGACAGAACTAGAGCCCACAGCACATTAAAACAACAGAATTAATTTATAAGAAAAAATTAACTAACGTCTATTTATTATAATTAGTAATTAACTATAACTTGTTATAATTAATAATGTTAATTAGCAGCAAGTTTTAAACTCCTCAGACAATCAAACACCCTAGNGTCTTAAAACTCAACAAAGAATTTTGGCTTGATGTTAAAGAAAATAAAGAGATTAAGAAGAAGTAAGTAAACTTCTGGCTGAAAATTCTACAATGGAGTGGTAGGAAAAATTGAAAGACTGGGTGTTCAGTTTGCAAAAGGATTGCTTTTTTTTTTTGCAAAAACAAAACCAAATCAGAAAATGAATGACAGCATTTCATGCATCTCATATAGCAAAAAGCTAAGAGGTAAGTGGTTGCTGTCTTTGGTTCAAATGTTCAATGATGTTAGCACCAATGTGTCTGAAGTTCTGTTATCCTAAAATTTCCAGATGGCTGTTTCAGCTCTAGCCTCCATATACATTCAAAGCAGGAAAGGGGAGGGTCACCAGTCTGACCCTTCTAATCAGGAAACCAGGAACTTCCTCCCAGTTTCCCTACCTGGCTTGTGTCTATGTGTCTTTTCCCAAATGGTAGCACATTGCCATCCATGGCCAAAAAGCTGAAACTAATGATGAAGTTATATGTGTGTATACATATATAGTTGCAAGGGCTTCCCATGTGGCACTAGTGGTAAAGGACTGGCTTGCCAATGTAGGAGACATAAGAGGTTTGGGTCAAGAAGATCCCCACATCAGGAAAATCCCCTGGAGGGAGACACGGCAGCCCACTCCAGTATTCTTGTCTGGAGAATCCCATGGACAGAAGAGCCTAGCAGGCTATGATCCATCGAGTTGCAAAGAATCAGACACCACTGAAGAGACTTAGCACACACACACACACACATACAATTGTAAGAGACAACTGCAAGAGAATAGGGAGTGGGTGTTGGGTTGACTAAGAAACGGCATTTGCAGAGGCCAAAGCAATAGACAATTGTCACTGATAAGGAAAGTTGGGGAAGTCTATACAGGATATTAAGCAGAATCTTAATACCTTCGCTTAATAGAAAATTTTAAATCCCTTATCTGGATATTTTGGGAAATTTAAAAACATCTGATTTGGAGAGCTTTCTTTTATTTATTCATTTTTAATTTTTGGCTGCATCCTGTGGCATGTGGGATCTTAGTTCTCTAACCAAGGATCAAACCTTTTCCCCCCCGCACTGGAAGGTGGAGTCTTAACCCCTAGACCACCAGGGAAGTCCTGAGAACTCTGCCTTTATGGGAAACTAAAATAACTAGGTGGTAGGTGGATTATTGTTGAGTTGAAGAGAAAGAAACTTGAGTCAGGCTCCCTGAGTCTGCACTCAGTTTTCACCACTCACCACCTGGTAGTCGTCCACGTTTCATTCACCTCTTAGGCCAAACTTCCTTCATCCATAAAATAGAAATTATGAACTTTCCAAACACTGGACAGCAAGAGGATCAGACCAGTTAATCCAAAAGGAAATCAACCATGAATATTTTTTGGAAAGGCTGATTTCATTGACTGTTCATTGGACTGATGCTGAAGCTGAAGCTCCACTACTTTGGCCATCTGATCAAAGAGCTGACTCATTAGAAAAGACTCTGATGCTGGGAAAGATTGAGGACAGGAGCAGAATGGGGAGACATGGTGTCCAAGCATGACATTGTTGGATGACACCATCGTCTCGAAGGACCTGAGTTTGAGCAAACTCCAGGAGATAGTGAAGGACAGGGAAGCCTGGGGTGCTGCAGTCCATGGGGTCACAAAGAATCAGACAAAACTGAGCAACTGAACAACAACAAAACACTGCCTAGCACAGAGTGAAGACTCATTACTTCCAGTTGCTTTTATTAAATCATACACTCTCTTCGAACAGGTCATAATATTCAATTATCATAGTGGAAAATTACATTCAAAGAAGTAATGAATCTAACGCTGTGCCTTCTAATAACCATCCTCATCCATGATTTACCAAGTAAAATTGTTTTTAAAAATTCTAAAAGTAAATAAAGGTAACAAATAAAAACTTACGCAAGGGAAATTTGCAGAGTGACATGATTCTGCTTGCGGGTCTATCTGATTGCATTGCATTATGCGTGAATTCCAATAGGTTTCTTAATTCAAGAGGCAGTCCCTGGGTGAAGGGGGATCTGAGCCATAAAGGGATTATGAAGAAACTGAAGCAGATTGTTCTGTGATGGCTCTTCCTGGAACCTGAGCATGTACACAATTTGCAACTTGAGTAGGATGGCTAAAACCTGCACTTTTAAGACTTTGCCTTCTTGGTAGAGCAGCTGCTCTGAGTCCTGGAGGTAAGAGCAGAACAGTGCCCTCCCTTTTCACCCACTCTCTTGTTGGGCTATCTGGTGACCTAGACTCTGCATGCTTTAAAGGTTTTACTGCAAATAATTTGATGAAGTGAATATGATGAAGGCATCTCTGGAAACATCTGATTCCAGCAGTACCTGTGCCCAGTGGGGACCCACACTTAGAAGAGGCAACCTTATTTAGCAAAAGTTTAGACACTGAGAATAATGAACTTGCAGGTGAGCACAAACTGAAGATCACTCTTGCCGTAGGCACACCAGGCAATTTTTTCCTAAAAAGACTTGGCAGATAATTTAACTTAATCCTTAATTAAGGATCTTGAGATGGGGCTAATTATTAATAATATATAATTATAATAATACTCATTCTAGATTATCTGGGGGAACCAAGTGTAATCATAAGAAGCCCTTATAAGGGACACAGGACAGTTAAAGTAAGAGAAGAGATGTGGCAGTGATGTACTTTGCCGATGGAGGAAGGGACCACAAGTCAAGGAATGTGGGTGGCCTCTGGAAGCCGGAAAAGAGAAGGAAGCAATTCTTCCCTCAGCCTCCAGAGGAACCCTGTTGATTTCAGCTCCTGAAGATCTACTTTGGACTTGTGACCTCCAGAAATATATGATAATAAAGATATGTTGCTTTAAGCCATTAGTGGTAAGTGGTAGTTTGTTACAGAAGCCACAGGAAACTAACACCAGAGCTTACCATTTGTCTGTTTCACGGTCACATATCTCAACAACCTCCTTCTTATCTTCTGAGAAGTGCTCAGGCTGAGATCCTGATGCTGGTAAAGACTGAGGGCAGGAGGAGAAGGGGACAAGAGAGGATGAGATGGCCATGACTCTGTGACTAAACAACAACAATTTATCACACCAATATTCTACAGGGGGCATTTAAACATTAATTGCATAGATAATTTTTGAAGCTCACAGAAAAGTTTCTAGGAAGCTGATATAATATGAAAATAAATATGAAAATACATATAAATGAAAAATTGATTTTTTCATTTCAATAGCCATTAGGCCAACTCTATATGCAGTGATAAGATTAATCCTAACCCAATCCATCCAATCAGGGACTTGTAAACAACCTAGTTTATGTGTTCCCAAAACACTAATGACTTTTTCCTTTCAGGAGATTTTGCTTCAAGCACAAAGGCCCTTAAGATATTTGTGGGACTTTTCCAGAGATCCTAGCTGGCAGAGTAACTGTTGGAAAGATGATCTATTCAGGAAAGAGAACATTTTTTTTTCTTCTTCTAGGCTTAATATAAAGCATACTCCTTTTTTTTTTTTTTTCTTTTTTGAAATGGTGACAGTCAGGAAGAGCTCTGTTTTCTCAAAAAAGGAAATAAATTATGGATTTTGATAATGGTGGTGTTGCTGAAGAATGATGAAGAAGGAAGAGGTGGAGAAGGAACAGAAGGAGGAGAAGCAGAGGAAGGAAGAAAAGAAAGTTGGCAGGTGTTATGGTTAATGAGATCTTAGAGGTTATCTAATCTGACTAGATCATGCAGTGCCATCTCCTAGCAGGTCAATGACATGCTTTATTTTGCTTTAAAAATTGTCACATGATTTCTCAATGCAAAGGCTAGCCAGTTAATAAGGGACTTAGTGGTGAGCAGAGCCTCTTTGGTATGACTGGACCCTCTTTGTGCTTAAACCCAGGTGTGGCTCTCACCAGGTTGACTTAACTCACAGTATCTGCTGTCAGTGGTCCCCTCAATATTCCAGCAGTCTGTCTCTTTCTCAGGCCCCTTTCTTCTCCATTTGTCACCCATTTTAAGTACTTTCAACAATCTCCTCTGATTCCAGCCTCTCCCTTTTTATTCTTAGCAGATTCATTGAGTGATTACTCTCAAAATATAATTGTTGAGGACCCACTCTGGGCCAGCCAGTCTCCTAGGCATCGGGAAAGCAGCAATGAGCAGACATGGCCCCAGATTACATGGAGCTTGTACTGTGTGGATGCAAAGAGTACTTAATAAGTAGGCATACACTGTGTTGGGTGAGGAAGTGTTTTGCCAGGGAAATAAAGTGGAGTAAGGGAATCAGGAGGAGGGTGCCAGTTTTAAGAGATCCAGAAGGACCTCCTGACAAGAGAAACTGAAGTGGTGCTGTGAAGACTGTAGGGCAAGAGTATTCTGGGCAGAAAGAAAAGCAGGTGCTAAAGTTCTGAAGCAGGAATGTGCCTTATGTGCTTGGAAACCAGCTCGAGCCAGCCTGAGCTGTGAGAAGGGGAAGAGGAGCTGACATCAAGGGGGCAACTAGAGTCAGACCACATGGGACCTGTGAGAATGAGGACATTGGTTTCATGTTCAGAGGGAAGGGATCTCCTAAGAGGGCCTTTGAGTAGAAGGAGACACGACCTGATTCACATTTGGAAACTAGGACTCTGCTGCTCCATTGAGCTGGGACAGTGGGGGGACAAAAAGAGAAGATTCGTGTCTTGCGGCAAAGCAACCAAAACTGCTATTGTTCGGTCACTCAGTCCTGTGCATGTCCAGCTCTTTGCAACCCAACGGACTGTAGCACACCAGGCTCCCCTGTCCTTCATCAACTCCCAGAGTTTGCTCAAACTCTTGTCTATTAAGTCGGTTATGCCATCTAACCCTCCAGTCCTCTGTTGTCCCNCCATCTGCAGTGATTTTGGAGCCCAAGAAAATGAAGTCTGTCTCTGTTTCCATTGTTTCCCCATCTATTTACCATAAAGTGATGGGACTGGATTTACATTTCTTGAATGTTGAATTTTAATCAAGCTTTTTCACTCTCCTCTTTCACTTTGATCAAGAGGCTTTTTAGCTCCTCTTCTCTTTCTGTCATAAGGGTGGTGTCATCTGCATATCTGAGTTATTGATGTTTCTCCCAGCAATCNTCTAGGTTGGTCATAGCTTTTCTTCCAAGGAGCAAGCATCTTTTAATTCATGGCTGCAGTCACCATCTGCAGTGATTTTGGAGCCCAAGAAAATGAAGTCTGTCTCTGTTTCCATTGTTTCCCCATCTATTTACCATAAAGTGATGGGACTGGATTTACATTTCTTGAATGTTGAATTTTAATCAAGCTTTTTCACTCTCCTCTTTCACTTTGATCAAGAGGCTTTTTAGCTCCTCTTCTCTTTCTGTCATAAGGGTGGTGTCATCTGCATATCTGAGTTATTGATGTTTCTCCCAGCAATCTTGATTCCAGCTTGTGCTTCATCCAGTCCAGCATTTCACATGATATTCTCTGCATAAAAGTTAAATAAGCAGGGTGACAGTATACAGCCTTGACATATTCCTTTCTCAATTTGGATCCAGTCCGTTGTTCCATGTCCAGTTCTAACTGTTGCTTACTGACCTGCATACATATTTCTCAGAAGGCAGGTCAGGTGGTCTGGTATTCCCACCTCTTGAAGAAACTTCCACAGTTTGTTGTGATCCACATAGTCAAAGGCTTTAACATAGTTATTGAAGAAGAAACAGATGTTTTTTCGGAACTCTTTTGCTTTTTCTATGATCCAGCCTAATGTTGGCCATTTGATGAGGGTTCCTCTGCCTTTTCTAAATCCAACTTGAACATCTGGAAGTTCTTGGTTTACATACTGTTGAAGCCTAGCTTGGAGAATTTTGAGCAGTACATATTGACAGTACTTCTAAACATTTCCCAGAGTAAATAAATTTTATCATCTGTCTTTTCTTAAATATCATTAAAAATGTTTTAATATGTTAAAAATATACCAAAATAAAGCCAGTTCTCACTGTCAGCTTCTGTTTCAGCCTAGGACTGCTATTCTTCTTCTCTTTTTGATTTTTCTCTCATAAATAAGCAACATTTACATACTGTATTATGATTTCTGATTCTCAGTCCTTTTTTATCTATGGAGTAAAATCACAAAATTAATTTCTCTTTGCTTATCCAGAGTTTGATTCCTTATCATCTAGCAGTTTATCTTCAGTTTAAACACCAGACATGTCTTATCCATATTTTCCTTTAAAGCTTACTTTTTTTAGTTAAAAAATTTGATAGTAGATTGCAAATACCAGGTATTCTAAAATTTTCTTTCCAAAATCTCCTTTATCAGACTTCAGTGTTGAAAATTTGGCTTTTATTTTTAATATATATGTTCATATAAATGATGTTACACATACAGTATAAATTTATGTTCCGTATATTTAGAAATAATCGGTTAAAGATATTAGGAAGATACTTTAGGCAGTTAGTTTAGTTACAGTTTATCAGTTCAGAAAAAAATGTTCCCATCATGTTTGTGTGATACAGAATTGCAACAGGTGCCATATTTTATTACAAAGCTCAAAGCTCAGGCCTCTGTGGAATCTACACAATAATTCACTATCTTCATAAAGATGCTGTTTTATACACAGTGAATTTGTTTAGCCAATTAGTCACGACTAATATACAAAGTTATTTTAAGAAATATTCCCTTAGGATCCAGTGGGGGAATGAAAACAATGTATGATTTCCTGTAAAAATTTTTTAATTTTCTTTTTTGGTCACATCATGCAACATACAAGATCCCAGTTTCATGACCAGGTATCAAATCCATGCCACCTGTAGCAGGAAAGCAGAGCTTTGACCACTGGACTGCCAGGGGTGTCCCACATCTGTAAAATTTTGATGGTATATTAAAATAAAAAACCTTACCCCGAAGCATTTGACATTGATTTTCCAAAACAGGTTAACAGTCTCTTAATTTTCGTGAAGATTTACTGTATTTTTGAGAAGTTTCTCAGTGCTGTAAGGGGAAATCATCAGAGTGCCCAAAGAAGAAAAAAGAGATTTGCTCTCAGATGCACAGACAATGGAATCTAATGTATATAAGCGAATAGTGGTAACCGGGGAATTTTAAATCCTGCTGTAAGGAGCCAGCAAGCAGGAACGTTCATCCCGGCTGCTGGACCACAGAAGGACATCACCTATGGGTGAGAGGAGCCAGGAGAGAAGCATCTTCTGACAATGCCACCTTTAGCTCCTTGTCCCAGCTCTAAGGGGAATACTTATTGCCTAGAGGCTACTATGGCAACAAGGACAATGTGGATGGATGCTGGAGATTCTCTGTGGGACATTCTTCCCACAACAGTCTTGGTAATGTCAGAAATTCAGAAGGAACCAAGCCATTGATTCAGAGACCAGGAGAAGAAGAAACAGTGCCACCCAATTTATGCTGCTTACCGTGTGATTGGCTGGGTTAGCTGCAGCTCTCAGGATGCTGCTTCTGTAAATTCCCTTCCTTAGTCATCAATCCTGCCTTAGGCAGATGAGGTGGATCCATCCTTTGATGTGACCTGCATGAGCTCAGTCATGTCAAACGCTTTGTGACCCCATGGACTGTGGCCCAGCAGCCTCCTCTGTCCATGGGATTTTCCAGGCAAGAACCCTGGAGTGAGCTGCCATTTCTTTCTCCAGGAGATCTTCCCGACCCAGGGATGGAACCCGAGTCTCCTGCATCTCCTGCATTGGCAAGTGGATTCTTTACCACTGAGCCACATGGGAAGCGCCTGTAGCCTATTAGGCCATGGTTAAAAGCATTGCGACTAGGCACACAGCAGGCTGCTCCGGGTGGTGACTACGAAGAACCAGCTTCCCAGATGAGCTGGACACACCCCCTTCCTTAGAGAAGTCGAGAAGAGATCAGGTGAAGCAGCAAAAATGAAAGGACAGGAAAACGTGGGGCATGGTGGTAACAAGCCCAAGGGACTGCCCACAAGGTGACACCAAGAGAAGGCCACCTGGGGATGGACACAAGATAGCCTGATTGCAAGAAGTTTATGGTCTTGGGGAGGATGAAGTCAAATATATTGGCAATTCAATTACAGTAAGTTCCCTACACGTGAACGAGTTCCATTCTGGAGCATGTTCGTAAGTCCAATTTTGTTTGTAAGTCCAACAAAGTTAGCCTGGTTACCCAGCTAACACAATCAGCTATATAACACTGTGCTGTAGTATGTTTGTAATACTTTTCACACAAATAACACACAAAGAGCAAACAAACACAAAAATTAACATTTTTACTCTTACAGGATGGTACCTTGACAAATGAAATAGTGCAGTACCACAGCTGGCACACAGGGCTGGCATGAAGTGAACAGGCAAGAAGAGCTACTGGCTGAAGAAGGTGGAGGACATGGGAGATGGTAGCGCTGAAGGGTCATCAGCAATAGGAGATGAGGGCAAACTGCAATCCCACTCATGCTTGACGTTGACAGAAGGCACGTTCGCATCTTTGAAAGTTTGCGACTTGAAGGTTCCTACGCAGGGGACTTGCTGTAGGTGGCTTAAGTGTTGTGATGTCAGAAACAAGAATTTAAGAAAGGAGTGCATAAGAAGGACTAAGGAGTCAGATGGAAGGCTCAGGGAATGTTTCCTAAAGAAGGTAACCTCGAAACTGAGAACCTGAAGAATCAGGAGGCAGAGAGAGAGTTCAGGAGAAGCCAGGGTATCTGGAGAGGAGGAAGTGGCAGAACGAGCCTAAGTTCTGTTGTGGATTAGCTTGCATGTCTATAAGACAGCAGTGTGGAGACATCTAAGAGGCATTCGGATGTGTGAGTCCAGAGCTCAAGAGCAAGGTCTCTGCTGAAAGTACGTGTGTGTGTGTGTGTGTGTGTGTGTGTGTGAGTGTAAGAGAGAGAGAGAGTGAGAGCGAGAGAGTGATCAGCACACAGTGGAGCAGCCCCTGGGGGACAAGAGGAAGGGGCAGCCAGAATGGGGAGAATAACCAAGGAAGATGCATGTTTAGAAGCCAAAGGGAAAGCCTGCTTCAAAAGGGGAAAAGAGGTCAAGAGTTTGGACATGCCAAGTTGCTTCAGTTGTGTCCAACTCTTTGCTGACCCCATGAACTGTAGTCTGCCATGGTCATCTGTCCATAGGATTTCCCAGGGAAGAACACTGGAGTGGGTTGTCATGCCCTTCTCCAGGGATCTTCCCAACCCAGGGATCAAATCTACGTCTCTTATGTCTCCTGCATCCGCAGGCCTGTTCTTTACCACTAGTGCTACCTGGGCAGCCCTCAAGAGTATTAATTGTAACTAAAAAGTTAGGTGGAGACTACAAAGCATCAGTGATATTTAGCAAGGGGGCCTTGATAATCTCGACAGAAATGGTTTCTGTAAAGCTGGTGGTGGGGAAGAATTTGTGATCCAATTATGAATGGCAGTGAAAAGTACACGACAGCTGTGTTCTCAGAGCAGAGTTTTCTTTCTCCCTTAAAAAAAAGATTTTCTTTCTCTCCTTCATTCCAGGAAGCAAGCAAAAATGGAAATAAGATGACATGGAATAGGGTACTACTGAGAGGCTGAAATTGTAAATAAATGAGTGAGGGACCTCTCTGGTGGTCCTGTGTTTCAGACTCTGCTCTTGCAATTCAGAAGATCCCTGTTGGATCCCTGGTAGGGGAACTAAGATCCCACATGCATTTCGGTGCACCCAAATAATGATAAATTAATTAATTAAGTGAGAGAAGAAGATGATCCTTACAAGCTCCCTGAGGAGGGTGTGGGGGTGGGAAAGGATCTGGAGCTCAGATATGTGTGTGTGTGTGCATGCTAAGTCACTTGAGTTGTGTCAGACTCTGCGACGCTATAAACTGTAGCCAGGCTTCTCTGGAGCTCGTAAACAGTATTCAAAGTATTCAAACTTTAACCTCAACTTAAGGGGAAGGAGAAAAGAGAAGCAAGAGGTGAGGATGAGTCTGTAGCTTTGGGGGAAGAAAATTAAGGGGCCTCTGCCTAGAGGAGCCTGTCTTCTTAAAACAGGAGCTCAGGGATCTCCAGCTCTGTCCAAACCAGAGTGGTTGATCTCACCTCAAACGACTTCTCCCCTGCCATCATCACAGATGAAAATTGCACTCTTTCAGTTAACTGCTCAGGCCAAAAATCTTGGTGTCATCCCTAAATCCTCTTATGTCCCACAGTAAGGCCACAGGTGACTTCCGTCATTTCACCTTGTAGCATTTTCCCTAAGTCTGATCACTGGTCATTCCCTCCCTTTCCGGTCTAAACCACCATCATCACTCATGGGGACCATTGTCACAGCTCTCTTAGCCAGAGATACTGGGGTGAATGCTTTTTCCCACCAAATGCATGNGACTGCAAGATCCAGCCAGACCGTTCTGAAGGAGATCAGCCATGGGTGTCTTTTGGAAGGAATGATGCTAAAGCTGAAACTCCAGTACTTTGGCCACCTCATGCGGAGAGTTGACTCATTGGAAAAGACTTTGATGCTGGGAGGGATTGGGGGCAGGAGGAGAAGGGGAGACGACAGAGGATGAGATGGCTGGATGGTATCACTGACTTGATGGACGTGAGTCTGAATGAACTCCGGGAGTTGGTGATAGAAAGGGAGGCCTGGCGTGCTGCGATTCATGGGGTCACAAAGAGTCGGACATGACTGGGCGACTGAACTGACTGAATTGAACTGAAGACATGGTTGGTAGGTGGTGGACATACCTCATCTTTGAAAAATCATACCTAATATCAGAATTTAAATTTTATATCTATCCTGTTCTGTTGTTGTTCAGTTGCCATGTTATGAACGACTCTGCAACATCTATCCCTTACCAGGAGATAAACTTCTAACACACATGACTTCTAACACAGCATTCCAAAGACACTAACATAAGCCACTAAAAAATGCATGTGGTCTAATAAACGAAGTATCTTGAACCCAATTATTATATACAACTAAAATAATAAGAAATGTAAACTTTTGTCAATCATAGCAATTCAATTGTTCGATTCTTGTTTTCCTAAGGAATAATCAGAGTTAACCCAAATGACCGATGTTTGGGGGAAGCAGTCAGAGTTATAAGTCAAGACTACCAGGTTTTAACTGATAACTCTAATATTAGATTTCTGAAATTTCCACGGATAATAATTTAACTTTTCTGATTCTGTTTTTCCTCCTTAAAATGTGATTGGAATACCTAATCTGTATATTCCACCAGATGCTATGAAGATAGATTGAAATTAATCAACTATAAAGCACTCAGATTTCCTTGGGGCTGGTAACTATCTAAATACAAGACATTATTATTAATTAAAAATCAATGGTGAATCTTTGTGATGCAGTGAAAGTCGTTCAGTGGCGTCCGACTCTTTGCGACTCTATAGTAGCATGGATTCTATAGTCCGTGGAATTCTCTAGGCCAGAATACTGGAATGGATAGTGTTTTCCTTCTCCAGGGAATCTTCCCAATCTGAGGATGGAACCTAGGTCTCCCACATTGCAGGTGGATTCTTTACCAGCTAAGTCACAAGGGTGGTGAGGGGCATTCATTCACAATAATCACAAGACCATTACAGTCTGCGACAGGTTCATTCTGGATAAGGGCAGCAATGTGGGGGTGGTTTCACCAGGGAAATCCATTCATTTCATAGGATCCTAGTCTCTTTTGTTGATTTCCTTTGAAAGACCAGAAATTAGATCATTTACTTGAGCTTAAATCATTTTCCGAGAATATATTTCTAGTAGCCTTTTCCTAAATACATAAATCTACCTAACAAGCAGAAATAAACCCCATAGGTCTTTATAGTACATTCTGAGCTGAATTTAAAGAAGAACTACTTGGAGTTCTCATGAAGACAAGTCCTCTTTTTTCCCCTGCATGTGCTGCTTGTTAATTGTATTTAAGTTATGAGAGATGATTCAACTTGGCTTTATTCTCCATAGTGAAAAGTGAAAGTCGCTCAGTCATGTCCGACTCTTTGTGACCCCAGGGTCTATAGNTAGTACATTCTGAGCTGAATTTAAAGAAGAACTACTTGGAGTTCTCATGAAGACAAGTCCTCTTTTTTCCCCTGCATGTGCTGCTTGTTAATTGTATTTAAGTTATGAGAGATGATTCAACTTGGCTTTATTCTCCATAGTGAAAAGTGAAAGTCGCTCAGTCATGTCCGACTCTTTGTGACCCCAGGGTCTATAGAGTCCATGGAATTCTCCAGGCCAGAATATGGGAGTGGGTAGCCTTTCCCAGCTCCAGGGGATCTTCCCAATCCAGGGATCGAACCCAGGTCTCCTGCTTTGCAGGTAGTAGATTCTTTACCAGCTGAGCCACAAAGGAAGCCCAGGAATACTGGAGTGGGTAGCCTATCTCTTCTCCAGCAGATCTTCCCAACCCAGAAATCAAACCGGGGTCTCCTGCTTTGCAGGTGGATTCTTTACCAACTGAGCTATCAGGGAAGCCCATCTTCTCCATAATGTCTGGAATTGCTCCTCGCCCTCTGGAGGCTTTCATTTTACCAAAATATGAGGCACCCCATCTCACACCTAGACTGTGCTTTGTAATGTGCACTTTCCCTCTTTCTCCTTTAGATTGTCTGAAGCTGTGGCAAATACCATTTGTGTTTATGAATGTTCATGAGAAAATGTGGCTACTATGGTCATTGAAATCCAGAGGTAAGGATTCATTGTATTCTAGTTCATGTGCTGAGAATCCTCCTGATGACTGGTCCCCTCTTGTTTCATAACTGGTCGCTTCACATCATCCATAGCCACTCTCTGACTCACATCTCAAGATAAGCCTTAAAATGAATTTGTCGTCTTGACATTTTGGGTCATAGGGAAAACAAGCTTAGATTTACTTCATCTGAGTCACTAATTCTGAAGTGAAAAACAATGATAATTTCTAGAAAATGTAAATATTAAATATTTTATTGTCCTTGCAACATTGTTAATGGCAAAGATGTCAACAAGGTGTGATTCATGGGAACTTGGAGTTTTGAGACTAGAGGAGAATATGTGTGTAGGGGTGTCCTTGTGTGTGTGGTTGGTTGTTGTTGTTTATCATTTTCTTGCCAGTAGCATTTAATTAGAGCATCCCTTTATTAATGTACAAAGGAACACTTTTGTTATGAAATAATCTTTATCAAGAGAAAAGGTTTAAATAGTTTCTGGGTTCATTGAAATAAGGGGACAGTGGTTATGAAAGTAAAATATATCCCAAATTTGGAAGTGACGTGCTAGTTGAAATTCTTATATGGTAGTAGAAAATGAGCTAACTAACCAAGAAATGATGGGAAGACTCTCAAGGTACACAGACTAATGTGTGCATCTGTGTGCACACATAGACATATACACTATTTGTCTATGTTTATTTCAATATAGACAAATCTGCTATGCTGTGCTGTTCTTAGTCGCTCAGTCATGTCTGACTCTCTGTGACCCCATGGACTGTAGCCCATCAGGCTTCTCTGTCCATGGGGATTGTCCAGACAAGAATACTGAAGTGGGTTGCCATGCCCTCCTCCAGGAATCTTCCTAACCCAGGGATCAAACCCAGGTCTCCCGCATTGCAGGCGGATTCTTTACTGTCTGAGCCACCAGGGAAACCCAAGAATACTGGAGTGGGTAGCCTATCCCTTCTCCAGGGGATCTTCCTACCCCAGGAATTGAACCAGGGTCTCCTGCATTGCAGGTGGATTCTTTACCAGATGAGCTATCAGGGATGACCATAAATGAATGGTAAGTTACAATTAACAGAGCCTTGCGAAATTTATGGTCAAATATAAACAAATGTTGATATTAACTACCAAACCACCAGTCTAATCATTTCATTTCTTGTGTAATCTTGACTGCAACTCTACAAATAGATATGCTACTGAATAGTTAGTTTCCCTGTTAAGAAAATTGAGACCTAGAGAGATTTAGCCAGTTTTTCAGTGTTATGATGATATTAGCTCTGAGACTGAAGCCCAAAACTGTCTAATTGCAAACCTTGAGTGCTACAAGCCTATTCATGGTAAATTTCCAATGGATGGTTGTATCTTCTAGTCACATAATGACCAACTGAAAGAGATCATTCTACTGACTGAATGTATCTCCCCAAATTCATATGTTGAAGCACTAATATGTAACATGATGGTATTTGGAGGTGGGATCTTTGGGAAGTAATTAGAGTTATGATTCTTGAAAGTGACTAATGCCCTTATACAAAGGGAAAGAGATGTAAGTTTTCTGTGTGCAAATGTGCGCGTGTGTGTACACCAAAGAAAGGCCTTGTGGGATAATAATAGGGCTAAGTGAGCCCTCACCAGACTGAGTAAGCCAGCACTTTGACTTTGGACTTCCCACAACCTTCAAAACTATAAGAAATAAACATTTATTGTTTAAGCCACTCAGGCTGTGGTATTTTGTTATAGCAGTTCAAACAAAGCAAGACGGACCTGGTCTATAAACTACAATACCCTCACTTAAAATATGAGTAAATTAAGACCCAGAAACTATGGTTTGANTGACTTTGGACTTCCCACAACCTTCAAAACTATAAGAAATAAACATTTATTGTTTAAGCCACTCAGGCTGTGGTATTTTGTTATAGCAGTTCAAACTAAGCAAGATGGACCTGGTCTATAAACTACAATACCCTCACTTAAAATATGAGTAAATTAAAACCCAGAAACGATGATTTGGGCAAAGTGATGTACTCACTTGCCATTTTTAATATCCTGGTGTGTCACCAATACCATTTCATCTCTCGGAATGCCAATAAAACAGCCCTTTCCATTTGCCCCCGTCCTAGCAGAGAGAAGTGTTGAGGAACCTTATATGCAGGCAACACTGTGAGTGGGGCGCTGTCTGGTAAGCTGTACCCATCCTGAGCTGTCCCAAGACACGCAAAATCCTCATTATAGCCCAACCTAAAGGCCTGTGTGTGGTTCCGTCACAGAGACCCTTGGGAAAGCTAAAGAACTCTCAGCAGATAATTGGCCAGAAAAGGCTCTCTTGATTGTGAAAATGTCCAAGATTTCTCAATTAAATTTAACCACTCTCCCTGAAAAGGCTCTCTTGATTGTGAAAACATCCAAGATTTCTCAATTAAATTTAACTATTCTCTGGGGCCAAGATTCTTTTTTTCTCCCTCTCTCTTTCTCAGTGATTTTCCACATAACTGAACTCTGTAAATATAACCTGTGTCATTCTGAAAAGTCATTGTGTACCATCAACAGAAGGGTGACTTTTGGCCCCCTTTAACTCCGTTTAAGAAGAACAGATTAGAGTAGATTAAAGTCAACCTCATAAAGTAGCTGGAGAAGAAAATGGCACCCCACTCCAGTGCTCTTGCCTGGAAAATCCCATGGACAGAGGAGCCTGGTAGGCTGGAGTCTATGCGGTCGCTGAGGGTCAGACACAACTGAGGGACTTCACTTTCACTTTTCACCTTCATGCACTGGAGAAGGAAATGTCAACCCACTCCAGTGTTCTTGCCTGGAGAATCCCAGGGACGGGGGAGCCTGGTGGGCTGCCATCTATGGGGTCGCAGAGTCAGACATGACTAAAGTGACTTAGCAGCAGTAACAGCATAAAGTAGCCCCAGTTTTACTACTTAATTCCCCTGGAGGAACTTGGGGAAGACCACAGAGTGTGGTTACAACAATGAGGGTTAACCAAATAAGACAGTGGCCCAAGATATTTTCTGTTAAGGTCATCTTTGCTAGAATGTAATAAAATGCATTAATTCTTCTTTCACATTTCCCTAAGATACTCTACAGTTAAATGCCCAACAGTTATGGAAACGTAGACGTAAGGGTGGAGGTAATCACTTTAAAAGTCACTCTTCCATTGTTGAATCTTGTTAATATGAATCTTTAAGAAATAAACACAAGTTATTTCTATGTATGCTGAATGGGTTTTGTTGGACTCAAATATATATGAAGCTTAAAGTAAAACAAAAATCAGAAAAACAAAAAGAAGTACAAAAATACAAAACTTAAATAGAGATATAAAGATTGAAGTGAAAGTCACTCAGTCGTGTCCGACTCTTTGCGACTCGTCCATGGAATTCTCCAGGCCACTATACTGGAGTGGGTAGCCTTTCCCTTCTCCAGGGATCTTCCCAACCCAGGGATTGAACCCAGGTCTCCCACATTGCAGGCGGATTATTTACCAGCTGAGCCACAGGGGAAGTCCAAGAATACTGGAGTGGGTAGCCTTTTCCTTCTCCAGTGGATTTTCCCAACTCAGGAATCGAATTGGGATCTCCTGCATTGGAGGTGTATTCTTTACCAATTGAGCTATGAGGGAAGCCCAAAAAGACTGAAAGACAATACATATTCAATTACAGAAATCACTAAGTTCACAAAAGAAAGTGATCATTCTGATACCCTAAATCTAGGCCTCTGGGAGCTATCAATACAGTGCCCTGATTAGATATGGGGAGTTTTGAGAATATAAATTTGCAATGTTGCCCATCAGAACAAATAATAAAAAGATATCCTACATAAACGCACTTTTACCTTTTAGAGGTGAGTTGATTTTTCTGTTGTTGATTATTATATTTTGACATACCCCTACCCCCAGAAACCTGGTGGCTCAGAGGGTAGAGCATCTGCCTGCAACACAGGAGACTGGGTTGTGAAGATCCTCTGGAGAAGGAAATGGAAACCCACTCCAGTACTCTTGCCTGGACAATCCCAGAGACGGAGAAGCCTGATAGGCTACAGTCTATACAGGTCGCAAAGAGCTGGACACGAAGGAGCAACTTCACTTCACTTCACTTCACCCCCAGAACCAAGTTGAGAATGGTAGGCTGGTCATGAGAGTTTAAAGCTCAGCAGTTCAAAAACAGATTCATCATGCGCACTGGCAACAAAACCTTCTGCACAAGAAATGAGATAAAGAGAACAAATATTCAGTAACTTCTCACAGTATGGAGACACTAGAGACTGGCTAATGTATAAATAAGGATGAGCTAATACGCTGCATCCTCAAAGCAGAGAATGGCACCCACGAAGAAATGACCATATCGAAGACCCTAAATGGCTGCGCCTCCGAGAGCAGACAAAAGGGAGTTTGCAGCGTTTGTTTCACAACATTGTCACCCTCTACACCTTCTTTTCCACTCAATGAATTCTGCGTCACCAGCCGGGATGCTAAGAGTACATTCATGCTGCCCCTTCAATGCTGATGACTACACTGCCCGGGACAGAACAAGATGCAAAGGCGAACTGTAACATGGAATGGCACTTCCCTCCCGTTGGTGGCGAGGGAAGCCCTCCCTTTTCTAGAAGGTCCTGACATAATTCGGATTTGCTTCTCAACCTGCCATCCTTATTTCAGCTAGTGGCCATCCCCTCAAATCAGTTAAGCTAAAGCCCGATGATCACCTAGGTAGTCTCTCCTCTTGCACTGAATTCTGCTAATTCTGTCTTCTTAACAAATCTGAGATAAAATCATAGAACAGAGAACCTTCTGTCTGTGACCCCAATCAGCCATGTACTCTCTGAGGACAGGAATCCTAATCGTACTTCAATTGCTGATACGTAGTAGGAACTCAACAAATCTTTGCTAAATGAGATGCAGTGAGAAAGAGAAGAGTAACTGTCACTGGAATCTAGAAGATGATAAGACTGACTCCATCTGGATGCCACAGTCTTGTTAAAATGTTTTTAGTGCTGTTCTTTCAAAAGTTAGAATAATACCTGGAGATACCAAAGACAAACTGAAACATGTATGCCAAGACTAGAAATGAACANGAGAAAGAGAAGAGTAACTGTCACTGGAATCTAGAAGATGATAAGACTGACTCCATCTGGATGCAACAGTCTTGTTAAAATGTTTTTAGTGCTGTTCTTTCAAAAGTTAGAATAATACCTGGAGATACCAAAGACAAACTGAAACATGTATGCCAAGACTAGAAATGAACAGGGTTTAAAAATTTGGGCCTTTATTTCATAACAGTGGGTTTTGCCCCAGTGGCTCAGATGGTAAAGCATCTGTTTACAATGCGGGAGACCCGGGTTCCATCCCTGGGTTGGGAAGATCCCTTGGAGAGGGAAATGGCAATCCACTTGCCTGGAAAATCCCATGGACAGAGGAGCCTGGTAGGCTACAGTCCATGGGGTCGCAAAGAGTCGGACATGACTGNCAGTGGCTCAGATGGTAAAGCATCTGTTTACAATGCGGGAGACCCGGGTTCCATCCCTGGGTTGGGAAGATCCCTTGGAGAGGGAAATGGCAATCCACTTGCCTGGAAAATCCCATGGACAGAGGAGCCTGGTAGGCTACAGTCCATGGGGTCGCAAAGAGTCGGACATGACTGTCTTCATGTTCACATTCACGTTTCAAAATAAACACACACACACACACACACACACACACACAGCCTGCCAAAAGTAGAAGAGCGAAAATTCTTTACAAGGGCTTGTTTTAGCCTCAGTTATTTGTAGCAGCCTCCTCCTCTATCTTGTTGGCCTGGTCATCAAATGTTTACTTGAGTTAAACAATCATGAATGATACAGTTACAAATGCCTGTGCCAGACCAAAAAGCCTAAGATTCAGAAGTGGATATTCTCTTTTATTTCCAGACAAAACAGGAGAATTTAAAAAAACTCTGGCCATTTTTCTGATCACTTGCTCTGTTCAGAAATCAATCCATCAACTAATTATTTTAATGATTTCTTTTCTTCTTTTGTAGAAAGGAGATTCTTCTGCTCTTTCAATCACCAGCCCTGGAGCACAAANTTTTATTTCCAGACAAAACAGGAGAATTTAAAAAAAACGCTGGCCATTTTTCTGATCACTTGCTCTGTTCAGAAATCAATCCATCAACTAATTATTTTAATGATTTCTTTTCTTCTTTTGTAGAAAGGAGATTCTTCTGCTCTTTCAATCACCAGCCCTGGAGCACAAATCTACCATAGGCATGTTCACAGAATATTCCTCAAAAGCTGCAAACTTGTTATACGTTATCAAATACACAGTATGCAAAAAGTTTTAAAAGGATTAAAAGAATTCACTGGAGAGAATTGTAATATTATCTAAGTTTCCACCCAACAGGGCTCGAGGAAAAAAAGATCTGTGGATATTATTATTTCAATATTTTTATTTCAATAAAAGACATAAAGGAATGAGTCCAATACTTTTTTTTAAATATATAATACAGGTATCCTAGAGCTCCCCTGGGCTTCCCAGATGGTAAAGAATCCACCTACCGATGCAGGAGACCCAGGAGACTCGGGATTCAACCCCTGGGTCAGGAAGATCTCCTGGAGAAGGAAATGGCAACCCATTCCAGTATTCTTGCTGGAATAATCCCATGAACAGAGAGGCTATAGTCCATGGGGTCACAAAGAGTCGAACACAACTGAGTGAGTGAGCACACAGACATATACAGTTTCCTTGTAACTGGAAGCATGGATTAGCATTGGTTTAATTTCANGCAGATTCTTTACCAACTGAGCTACTTCATTTCAAGGAATGCACCCTATTCTGCTTCCTATGACTTCAAGCCTCTCTACAGGGCAATCTTCCTCCAATCAGTCAGCTTCTTTCTGGCTTTGGTTCCTTCCCCAATCTCTGAGAAAGCAATCCCGTCCTGTAATGACTCTCCACCTCTCAAGGTGAAGGACAAGGTTGATCTTTGTCCTTGCTGGTGTTCCAGCAGCTCTGGATATAAAGCCTCATCTAACCTAGTCTCACTATACCCCTCTGCACTCACTTCTCAGCCCTAAAGGGTAAAAACATACAGCCTCCTGGCCCTGTAGACTGGGGCACCCCTGGCCCAGCCTCAGGAGGGCACTCAGCCATGTCCTGTGGTTCTTCTTGTCTCCGGGCTCAGCTTCCTCTTCCCAAAGCTCTCTGCAGCTGACCATCACTTATAATGCTCTTGACAGGCTCTTCTCCCCACACAGTGCCTTCTGCATCTCAGCAGAGGACCACACGAGCTACTACCAGGCAGGAGATGCAGGAGAGGCAGATCCGATCCCTGGGTGGGGAAGATGCCCTGGAGGAGGAAACGGCAACCCCCTCCAGTGCTCTTGCCTGGAGAGTCCCATGGACAGAGGCGCCTGGAGGGCTACAGTCTGTGGGGTCGCAAAGAGTTGGACACGACTAAGAGACTGCGCACACATCACCTACTGCCTGAGCAACAGATCTTTCGCAAGGAGGTCCCTCTGTTTACTCTCCCAGAGCAGTGCACGAGGCATCTACAGCCATGTCCACCCTCTCCTCCCCCGCCTGCCCATCTCAGGGTCNTAAGAGACTGCGCACACATCACCTACTGCCTGAGCAACAGATCTTTCGCAAGGAGGTCCCTCTGTTTACTCTCCCAGAGCAGTGCACGAGGCATCTACAGCCATGTCCACCCTCTCCTCCCCCGCCTGCCCATCTCAGGGTCGGGAGGACCTTTCCTGAGCAAGACAGACCCCTCTCCTGAGTGCTGAGTTCCATCTCTGCACCTCAAGGGCATCAAGCTGTCCCACCCCCCTGGATCTCCAATCTGCCTTCTGATTCCTTCTAAGTCTGTCTTCTCAGCATTTGCTCAAACCTCACTCTGCCATGAAAACAAGCGAATAGCAACTTTTCTCAATTCTACACCCCCATCTCTAGATTCTACCCCCATTGACGGTGCTCTTTTCCCACATGATTTATAAACTTACATCCTGAGCGCCTTCTGCCTCTCCCTGCCATTCTCTGCAATCTGTGTCTATCCTGCCAACCCCCACACTGCCAAATCCAGTGATGCATTCTGGCTTGATTTCACCTACTCTTGATAAAGCATCTGGCACTGTCAGCCAATTGCTCCTCCGCCCCCAAGTCCCTTCCTCACCTCACCCGACCCCACTCTCTCCTTCTCTGGCCATGCTCATCTCTCTGCTTGCTCTGTGTCTGTCTTCTTCAAAATGCTGTTCATCTCTCCTGCATCACTTCCCTTGCAGATGCTGGTTTCAACTACCAGATATAAACCCCCAGCTCAAATTTCCA
Source organism: Neotragus moschatus (assembly GCA_006410615.1). Lineage (NCBI taxonomy): Eukaryota > Metazoa > Chordata > Mammalia > Artiodactyla > Bovidae > Neotragus > Neotragus moschatus. The sequence continues at coordinate 276,863 of SJYA01002583.1, read as the reverse complement.
ACCCTAAGGATGATTACCTTTCCCCCATCTGCTCTAACATATATTTCTCTCCTGGCACCTTCCATGTTGTATCTTAATTGCTCATTTCTCTGACGGTCTCTCGCCAGCAGCTGGAGAGCAGAGAGGATGCTATAGTCCAAAAGCTCCTCTGCAAAGGGCCAGACAGTAAGTACTATAGGTTATACAGATATCACAGTCCCTCTTTGTTGAAGCTGCAACCACTCATTGATAACACATCAATGAATGGATATGACTGGCTTCCAACAAAACATTTTTTATGGCCATGGAAATTTATATTTGACATAATTTCCATATGTCATGAAATAATATTCTTCTAATGTTTATTCAACCATTTCAAAATGTAAAAATCATTCTTAGATCTTGGATGGTAAAAACAGGCAGCAGACTCTGAACTAATTGCATCTCTAGCCTGTGCGCCAGGCTTGGGACACGATAAATACCCAATTAATGTTGGTCCAATAGATGACTAATACTTGTTTGGCTAAACCGCCCCCAATTTCATGCGCGCTTAGTGGCACAGTTGTGTCCCAACTCTTCGCGACTTTGTGTCCGACTGCAGCCTTCCAGGCTCCTCTGTCCATGGGATTCTCCAGGCAAAAGTATTGGAGTGGGTTGCCATTCCTTTCTCCAGGGGGTCTTCCTGAACCAGGGATCAAAACAGCGTCTCCTGCATTGTGGGCAGATTCTTTACCATCTGAGCCACCAATTGATAGAGGCTGAAAGATTCGCACTTTTTCCTAAGGAGGAAACAAAAGTCACCAACAACAATATATTTGGTCTGCTGCTCAGCTAATCATGTCCATGTTTCGCCAAAAAAACACTTGAACTGTACCCAGTCACAGGAGGGGAAGGGCTGGGGTTGGGTTTTCTCTGCCAGGAGGAGGGCTGAAGAGTGAATTCACTTTGAGAGACCGTTTCAGCACAGCCCTGAGGGTAAGGAGCAAAAGCAAGATCCCTTCTACTTTCTTCCCTGGGGTTTTAAAGGCAGCAGTACCACTAATAACCAACTATGATAGTAATCTTTGGAAAAACTGGTAAACATCAGTATGATTAAGACATAAGACAAGCCTATAATTTGTACCTCCAGAGTAAAGAGATAATAACAGCTTACTTCTCACGGCATATAAAGGGTGAAGAGCTGTTCTTTCCCTAATGATGCTGAATTACAAGGGGCCCCTCTGCCTCTCCTTCCACAGGGTCTGGCTAGATTCTGGGGCATTTCCTGGGGGCATGAAGCACACCAAGATATTCTGAAATCAGGAAAAACGATCTGGGCTTGTAAAGGAATTCTGCTCTAAGAAATAATTCTAAACGAACCAGGAGAGCATCCAAATCTGGTTAACAGCCCTGGCTGCAAGGGTAACACCAGCCAGCATGGCCAACCTCCCAGCCCAGTCTTCCCCTGGGGAGATGTTTGAAGAGAAACCCATGGGAGCTCCGGGCTGGAGAAGAAGGCTTCTATCTGTCCTAAGTCAGCAGCTGGGCCCAGGTCTCCCAGGTAGCCAAACTGAGGTGCTGGAGGGATGTTGGTCCCCNTCCTCTGTCCATGGGATTCTCCAGGCAAAAGTATTGGAGTGGGTTGCCATTCCTTTCTCCAGGGGGTCTTCCTGAACCAGGGATCAAAACAGCGTCTCCTGCATTGTGGGCAGATTCTTTACCATCTGAGCCACCAATTGATAGAGGCTGAAAGATTCGCACTTTTTCCTAAGGAGGAAACAAAAGTCACCAACAACAATATATTTGGTCTGCTGCTCAGCTAATCATGTCCATGTTTCGCCAAAAAAACACTTGAACTGTACCCAGTCACAGGAGGGGAAGGGCTGGGGTTGGGTTTTCTCTGCCAGGAGGAGGGCTGAAGAGTGAATTCACTTTGAGAGACCGTTTCAGCACAGCCCTGAGGGTAAGGAGCAAAAGCAAGATCCCTTCTACTTTCTTCCCTGGGGTTTTAAAGGCAGCAGTACCACTAATAACCAACTATGATAGTAATCTTTGGAAAAACTGGTAAACATCAGTATGATTAAGACATAAGACAAGCCTATAATTTGTACCTCCAGAGTAAAGAGATAATAACAGCTTACTTCTCACGGCATATAAAGGGTGAAGAGCTGTTCTTTCCCTAATGATGCTGAATTACAAGGGGCCCCTCTGCCTCTCCTTCCACAGGGTCTGGCTAGATTCTGGGGCATTTCCTGGGGGCATGAAGCACACCAAGATATTCTGAAATCAGGAAAAACGATCTGGGCTTGTAAAGGAATTCTGCTCTCAGAAATAATTCTAAACGAACCAGGAGAGCATCCAAATCTGGTTAACAGCCCTGGCTGCAAGGGTAACACCAGCCAGCATGGCCAACCTCCCAGCCCAGTCTTCCCCTGGGGAGATGTTTGAAGAGAAACCCATGGGAGCTCCGGGCTGGAGAAGAAGGCTTCTATCTGTCCTAAGTCAGCAGCTGGGCCCAGGTCTCCCAGGTAGCCAAACTGAGGTGCTGGAGGGATGTTGGTCCCCGATCAAATTATAGACCAGGAAACAGAAGAAGGAAATGGAGCCGAGTGGCTGACTGGTCCTCTCCTGTCTAGAGGGAAAACTGTAATAGGAAGATTCAAAAAGGAAGCACTGGGCTAATTGACTTTTCTAGTTATTTTACCACTCAACACTTTTTAAGTTGAGCTTCTTTCCTTCTCACATCTTATGATTCACACAGAGGCACCCATATCCGTGCTTCCTATGAAAATAGGCGCAACACAAAGGCAACCACACCCCCACCATCCACTGCAGCCCAGAGTGCCAACCGGGGCACGCAAGCAGCCTTCACATCCCCGTCCCCTCCCCAAGGCTCCATGTGGACCTACTGGCAGTCCAAGCTCTGTTTTCCCGAGTGATTCCAGTGACTCAGATCCCAGATTTGGTGGTGATGGTGGTGGTGGTGACTGGGGTGGGAGAGGGTGGACTGTCTCCCACCGAAAAAATCTACTTCACATGCACCTGAAATCTCATGATCAAAGTTGCTGGCAAGTTTGAATGAGTCGGGGCTGTGTCGTTTGGGCAGAAGAGAAGAAGAGAAAAGGCGTCCCCATGTCCCACAGAGAAAGCCTCTTCAAGTGGAGATGCCCCACTTCGGGTCAAACTCGGCTCTGTGGCCCAGCCTCTCCGCTGGGAGGACCGGGCAAGAGGTGACCCTGGCGGACATCCACACCTGCTCTGTGCAGGACCTCACCGGCCCTAGGAGTGTGGTGAAATTGAGTGTTTGACAAATTCTATATTTATCCATACATACTCTACAGCTTAAGAAAATGCTGTCTCTCAGCATGTACACACTGCTATATTTAAAATAGATCAGTAATAAGGACCTACGGTATAGCATGGGGAACTCAAATCAATACTCTGTAATGACGTATATGGGGAAAAAAAAGCTGAAGAAAAAGGGGATATATGTATCTGTATAGCTGATTCACTTTGTTGTACACCTGAAACTAACACAACATTGTAAATCAACTGTACTTCAATACTTTTTTTTTTTAAAAAAGGAAGAAAGTTCTGTCTCTCTATCATAACCCAGGGGCTGCACATTTTGCAAACCTCACCAACAACAGTTTCATCTCTGTTTCGTGATGACCCCATGTGACAAGGTAAGAACGGGGAAGGGGGTGCTCTTCAGTAAACCCATTTTCTTCCGCTCGAAATTATTGTGGCATGTTTCATTTCCAATACTAATTTCCTTCAGTAAATGTGTTTCTCACCTAAAATACTCTAAGAAATATTGTCAACTTCTGAATCAGGCTGGGAAGTGCCAGAAAGCATGGAAAATTTTAAACAGGGGACGTTTTCAACGTCACTGATATTTTGTTCAGAAATATCAATATGCATTAGGATTTTCTTCCCTTAGTTGATTCACTTTCTCAATTATGCTTCGCTTATGTAATTAGGTTGTATGTGTTGAAACCCAGCCACAGGAAGGAAGATGACCTAGAAGCATCATTTTAGGGGAAAACAACCCTGCCATGAAATATACACTGGTCACCCTTCATGGCAAGGATCATTCCTTGTAACCAAGACTCTGAATATGCTGAAACTTTCTGTCAAACTTTTTCATCTTTCCTCATATAATATAAAAAAAAAATGGAAAATTTGCATTTTACACTTCCCATCAATCAAATGTTAAATTCTATGTTACTTTTAGCTATTCTGACTGAAGGGAAAAAAATAGAGAAGTGAAGCAATGTCAAAAGCAAGAGAATTTTTGCTTTTTAAAGAGAACTACTGTGCCTCTTAAACAGTACATATAGGTCTAACATGTCAATCCGAGACCACAGGAATCTGTTGTATTTGTTCTTCCCAAGTTCTAGAATGAAATGTGAATAAAAGTTATCAACTGGTAACTCTAAATAGTTTTCTTGCATTTGCCTGAGTAGCTTTAGCTAGATATATTATCAACTGCAAAAAACAGATTTTCAAAAGGGCAGTGATAGATACAAAATTTATATAGATTAAAAAAAGTGGACTTGAAACCTAGAAAAACCTTATATTGGAGAGCATGAAATTTCTGCAGAAGAAGCACTGTTCAGTATTGACCGTAATTGATACAGAAAGAAGAAGGCACCTTAATCTGATTCTTATTCTAGTATGTCTGGGGTTATTTTTGAATACAATACTGAAATACTGGATCTGCTCTGAAGATCCTGGAAAGCAAAATCCAGCAGGGGTGATCCAGATCACTGCCTCCCAAGACCCTCAACCTTCTCCAGCACGTTCAGGAGCTCTGGGGTCACTTTCTTCAATACCTATTACACTGTTAACACTGAAAGGCTCTCACTTCTCAATCTCTTTTTCTCGTGTAGTAAACACTCCCAGTAATTGCTTTAAGAAAAATTGCTTCCCTTTGTCGCATGGCTCTGTGGCTAACGTCCCGATTCTGTTATTGCTGACTCTTCTGATTATTCTATTTCTCAAACATGTACAAGCATGCACAACAGAGGATATACTCTCTCTCTCTCACACACACACACACACACACACACACAGATGTAACCAGCAGGAACCAGAACTACCTCACAGGATGCTTTTGAAATAATGAGATAAATTATAAGATGGAATTTACACTGTCCTGCTCTTGAAAGCTGCACACGGCAATCCTGATGTCCCTGAGAGACATCAGACAGGACAAGCCCCGTAGGAGCAAGGTCCAGAGTGGCTGCTCCCACTTTCTTAGATAAATTTATCCCACAAACCTAGATAGTCATGTGCTCAGTTGCTCAATTGTTTCTGACTCTTTGTGACCCCACAGACTTATACAGTCCATGGAATTCTCCAGGCCACTATACTGGAGTGGGTAGCCTTTCTCTTCTTCAGTAGATCTTCCTGACCCAGGAATCGAACCAGGATCTCCTGCATTGCAGATGTATTCTTTACCAATTGAGCTATCAGGAAAGAGCCTGGTGGGCTACAGGCCATGGGATTCGCCAGGCAAGAATATTGGAGTGGGCTGCCACTTCCTTCTCCGGGGAGATGGTCATAGAATGGATTTTAAGAAGACCACTCTAACGGCGTTAAATACAATCCAAACTATCTATCACCACGTTAAAAAAGGAAACTGTGAAAAAGATCTCGAAGACACACATCAGGATTGGAGAGGGGACATTTCTGCACAGGAAGTGACATGAAAAAGGGCAGTGGGAGGGAAAGGATCTTTTTTTTTGAACTTTATATGATTTTGCAATTGTAAACATGAAAGGTGTTTTAGTCTGAATATGCATGTGTTTATATTATGCGGATGACTAACAAAACCTTTCAAAACAACAACAGTGATCCAGATTGCTAAATTTTGTAGCCATAATCCTCATCACCCTTCCCTTATCATTCCAAGGAAGACACAGATCTTCCAGATGTGGTTTTGGCACTGACCTGGTGTGTGCATGAGACGAGCTAGGTATAAGCACTGCTGCCTCTGTTTCGGGAATCCCACATAACAGGGAACATGATGAGGCTTTTGTTCTAGTTTACTGCTTCTATAAGAGACTGAACTCACCTCCTCAGGGTCACCAGACACTGAGGGGACCTGGTAAGGGCCTTCACTTTCCAGATGCAAGTTCATCAGATGGCTCCCCATCCTGTGGTCACATCTCAATCCCTCATTTCTTTGAGTCACTCAGAAACATATTCCTCTTGTGGTCCAAGCATCCTCAGAGGGACACGGCCGACACAAGCAGGAGTCTTGTTTTTTTCCATGTGCCAGGTATGGAGCTGAGAACCAGGCCCTGTGCCCAGAGCCTTCTGCCAGGCACTTGCTTTTAATTTCTGAGTTGGCTCATCTCTCTGTGTCCACTGTGCAAAACTTCTTAGGAGGGAGCCACTGTGAGCCTGCTATGACTATCACTTCTCCCTAAACTGCTGCCCCTGGGTTATAGCATCTCAGTGATTTAGATCCTTTATGTTAGTTTTCCTAGTACACAGTCATAGTCTGAATGCCATCTACTTAAATATTTAAAAGAGCTCCCCAAATATCATCTAAAGTTACATCTCTTTGTACTCCCATTTCCTTAAGATGGCTCCCTCTGTCCAGCTCTGGACCACCACCCTCTCACTGTTAATACCCTTCTCCCAATCCTCTTGCACTCATTTTCACTTTATTCTTCTCTTGAAACAGAGTTACTTCATCATTTAGGAACTGTAACCTGTTATAAAGACAAGGTGAAACTTGTCAATCAAACCCTTACACATTTACCATCTCATCATCTAGAAATCTGTCCAATATGGTAGCCATGAGCCACAGCTGGTTATTTATGTGAAGTTTCAGTAAAACTAAATCTAAGATTCCGTTTCTCATCCACACTAAGTACCTTTCAAGTGCTCAACAGACAAATGGAGCTAGTGTCTACAGTACTGGGCAACACAGATACACATTCTACTCACTGCAGAAAGTTCTGGAGCACTTTGGACAGCCCTGATCTAAGTATTTAAACTATCATGGTACCCAGACCCTTGGGAGAATTCAAAACTTTAACAGCAAGAAGAAATTGGATCTTAGGAAAGCAGATGTATTAGTAGATAATAAATGAACACAACAAATTAACTTTGGGAATAAGTAAATTTCCCCAAGTTATCTTCCTAAACATTATGTTGGCTTCCTGGATGGCGTCAACGCAGGAGACACCAGAGATGTGGGTTCCAGATCCCTTGGTCTGGAAGACCCTCTGGAGGAGGAAATGCCAACCCATTCCAATATTCTTGCCTGGAGAATCCCATGGACAGAGAGGCCTGGAGGGCTGTAGTTCATGGGGTCACAAAGAGTTGGACACAACTGAGTGACTGACTGAATCCAGCACATTATTTACCCTCACTGGACTATAACATGGTTTTGATTCTGGAATAATCTGTGAATTCACAGAAATACTTTTTAAGAAGAACATTTATGAAGCTGTCAATCTGCTCCTTTTCCGTTTAGGTATAAATAAGTTTGAAAAGCTTAGACGAACAGGAATACGGGAACGTTTCCAGCCGCCTTAAAGCCTTCCAAATGGAGAGCCCATCTTACAGCCTCCAGTGGTGACAAGGGGGCCATCTCCCCACACGCCAAGCATCTCTTCATCTGTCAGCCTGCTCAGCTATCGCTTCCCCATGAAATCTGCCTGAAACAGTTCCCTTCCCACATAAAACCACCAGTGTCAATCTCCCCCTGCTTTGCTCAACTACCATCTCCTGTGCTAAGTCCATCACTGCACACCCTGCTGAATCTAGTTCTTACATCTGTCCTCCCTGTGTGGCCGCGAGCTCCTGGAGGGCAGGAAAGTGATCGGCTCTTATTTGCATTCCCAGCACTTAGCTCTGTGTCTGACACCTAGAAAAGTGATCGAACGGAACAAACTAGACACAAAGATGTACGCTTTTCACTCTGACTCTGGTCTTGCAGTCATGGGTATTTGAGGTATAATCAATGTGAGCTACTTTGTTACTGTCTACATTTAGTTAGCTGACATTTTAATTAATTTGAAATGTTAGCAGGAATAATTACCTGCCATGATCCAGCTGGCTGTTGGTAGCCTACATGCATTTGCTTTCTAAATCTAATAGGTTTCTAATTTCTTGGGGGAAATATAAGCTTTTCTCTGGGTCCAAAATGGAGAAGGAAATGGCAACCCACTCCAGTATTTTGGCCTGGAGAGTTCCATGGACAGAGGAGCCTGAGAGGCTACAGTCTATGGGGTGGCAAAGAGTCAGACACGACTGAGCGACTCTCACTTCACTTCTAGGTCCAAAAAGGCTAATGACATTGCAAAGTGAAATAAATACTGTTGTTCAATCTGAATTCTTTAATATTTTTCAAAATATACAAATAAATCATTGAATAATGGGATTTTGATTCGACGAGCCAAAAAGACAATGAAAAGCATTGTCGATATTTAAAACCTAGATAAAAACTCACTCTCCAAAGCTTCTCCAGGAAAATGTCCACTGGTTTTTCTTCCTAAGAAACTTAACTTTATAAAATGGGCAAACACCCACATTTCAAAAGGGAGGCCCAAATACATCTTATGTTGTCAAAAAGATCATTAGTTCCTATGTGTGTGCTCTTAAAACCAGAATCCTAATAATCTCGATTAAAAGACTGGCATCAGCAATCAAAATTTAAGATATAATAACTCAGTATTAAATGCAAGCTACGAAATTCAAGAAGGTGATTTCCTAAGCAAGAAAGGCCTGGCCCTTTAAGTGCTGCAATAAAGTCAACTGGAATTATTTTTCCTTTCAGGTCAGATTGGGAGCCTAATGGTTCTTTCATTTTTCATCTCTCCTTTAAAGATCAATGGAATACCACATTTTATAACTTTTATACTGAAAGATAGAAAATACTATCTCTGAATTTGTTGTAGGATTTGTAGAACAATTCTGTAATCCTTCTCAATTTAGAGCCATGCCTCAGAGATTTATTTGAATAGAGAGTTGGAATTTCCAAATGCCTACATGTGTATTATCACATTTAATGCAAACTGTTCATATATGTGATTAGCCCAATTATTCAGGCCACCTCTGCTCAGTTTACATATTTTTCATGACCTCTCCCTCCATTCATTTTTCCTTCTTGCCTTGAAATTTTATACTTTTCTTTCTTACTAGTCTTGTGTTAGTAACAATGGCGAAAAGAAGAAAAAGAGGAGAAATTCCAGCTGATCATAGTTTTTAAATGTACAAAGTTCTCTTAGAAAAAGTGACTGAGAATATTGAAATTGATGCTAATTGAAAGGCTTTTGTGAGTAGAGGCATTACTCTAAGTGATTTCAAGTCCTTCAGTGTTTGTGTCTTACTCAAACACACTTAATCTACAACTCCCAGTTACTAACATAATTATTTTATAATAGTCTTCTCCTTTATTTAAGTCTGTGTGCCATGGAGGCTTAGTCCCATTTTTATAGGTGAGGGGGAAAAAAAAGGAATAGAGAGAGACAAGGTTGACCTGTCCAAACAGAGGCCAGGGTTAGAAACCAAGGCATTCAATGGTAGGTCGAGTCCATTCCCTGAAGTCAGTGGCTCTCACATCATCTGCCTGTCTGTGAGCTTGTGAACATAGATGGTGGCTGGAGAGGGGGTACCCTGAAGTGTTGGATTTGGCAGGTCTGGGGTGGGTCTTGAGGACGTGCATTTCTTTATAAGGAGCTACAGCTGCTGCTGTGGCCAAGAGTGGTCCTCGGACCATACTTTCCTCCCTGGGCTCACTTTACATCCCGTAAGTTGTGAGCCACATGGAAGCAGGGGCTCGCCTGGGTAAGGTACGGTTGCTCTCCAAGCCTGTCCACTGGTGCCAACTGGTCACCATCGCAATGCCTGTGGCACCTCATACACATCAGGCAGATGCTGCCTGAATCAGCTTCCGTTTTCCCATGGCACAAGGGAAATGAGATTGGGCCAGTGAAACATGTAAAGAGCCTTTTCTGTAGCGTCTATTTTGGCTAAAGTGTCCCATCCTTTTCCTCTTCTGAACCACTAAATATAATAAGTGAAACTAAGCGGCACAGAATGGCAAGGAAAACTGTCCCCAAGTCCTTACCCTTCCAAGGAGCCCTTTATGTCCTGGGCAGGGAGTCTGAGGTTGCCAGGCCATGAAGTAAGACCTCCAAATATCCGTGCTCTCCCCGGACGCACGTTATGGCCATTGACATTAGTCAATACCTTCCCAGCTTCGTGAGGGGGATTTAGTTGCTGTTCTTCCTTAGAAATTAAATGAGCATCCTTCCATCACCCACCCCCAAATAATTTCTTCAACGCCTCCTTCTTTATGGTGCAAAAGAAACCACTTTAAAGGGGCATTATCCTGTTCATTTTTTTTTTTTTCAGATTACTTGCGAACAGAGCCGCTATGCTTTTTGAGAAAAGTGGTGGACTGTGGCACCCCAGGTAGTTAATGAGCTGGAGAACCAAGATCATGTGAAGCACCACATTCTAGGTTAGATCCGACTGATGGAAATGGAAGAGCTGGAAGAAACGGATTACTGACAGTTTGTTAGCGCTGAACATCACGGTCTTACCTATGCACACTAGGTCCATAAAACCATACATTCCATAGCAGATCTGAAAAAGGACGTCCTTCCTCTGCCACACTGCATAGGGGCTGAAGGCGGACCAGAGGAGCCAGGTCACACTCGCTATTAAGAACAGGGATCCTAGAATTACAGCGATCATCTGAACTTTCTCAACCAGTGTTATAGAAATGCTTTGCCACTAAAAGAAAAACAGAGGCATGTAAGAAAAAGTGCTGTGGATCATTTAAAAAGAAAAAAAAAAACGTTTTTAGCCCCATGTTTCTCTTCACATTAGACCCTTTTCAATCTGATCGGTCCCCAAATGAATTTTTTTTTTCCATTTCATTCAGTGTATAAAAAATAGACCAGTAGATAAAGATTAATGAATTGCCTCAACTTCATTGTTTTCAGTAATTCACCACTCTGCAAATTTAATCTAGTTTTATTCCAGATAACCACACTGAGTGTGAATGCCCGAGGAATATTTAGTACCGAGGAATCACATTGTCATCCTTCACACATGCATGAAATTAAATGCACTCTGAAGAAACATGGTAAGGACTCCTCTGCCTGGAAATTTATTTTGCTCTTAATATATCTGGCTACTGCAAAAAAGGGAAGTATTTCCTTTTCTGAAAAAAATGTAAAAAGTAAATAAAGAAGCTATATAAGAACATCTGTGAAAAAGTCATTTAACACACTAAAATAATTATAAGGAAACTATAAAACTGTATGCTGTTATTGCTACATTTCATATGCTCAGATATTATTGGCTATTTATTATCTAATGAGCAATCCATGAAGCCATTCTTGTCAAGATTTAGAATTTGTACTTTAAGGAGTATCTTTGAAACTCACAAACTGTATAAGCAACCACCGTTCAATGGAGACAATAATTTGGTGTCCAAAGCATCAACATTTGAGAGGATTTATTGTACAAATGATGAAAAATCTTTCAAGAGTGTTAACAACTTGAGAGTTAATTAATCATGTTCTCACTTTTGCATCACTGAGACAGAAACACAGCTAAAATTGCTATTATGGTCTGCCAGTAAATCAAGCAATGAGACTCAGAACAACCCGCACAGTCTCCTCGTGTGTGAGAGTTGTGGCTGTTACAACATATGGCTCGTCAGAAGAATTGCTAAACAGTTTAAACAATCTTTAAAAAACAAATGAGCTTCAACAGTTAGAATCCACAGAATCTGACAACCTCCTTAAACTCTTTACTTACCTGAGTGTGAATATGTGAATCCCCAGAAAGAAGTCTATCACTACTCATAACTTCCCTCTCTTCCTCATTGCAGTGGTTTCTCACCACAAATAAGTTACGTATAATGATTTTAAGCATGACTTGAACCTTGCGTATTCTTAAGACACATAAGTCTACATTTGTTAAAGATTAAATATCAAAATGAATTCAATATACTTCATTTTCTCAAGTCACTTACTGGCTTCTCTTAAAAAAAAAACATACACACAAAACCAGAACGACATGACAAAGTTTGTGGATTCTATAATGAAGACATTTTTAATCATTTTAATATGAAGATTAATTTATTGAAAAGTGGTTCTTACTTTTATAAATTTGCATGAATAATAACTGAACTAGTCAATATCATTTTATCATATTATTATATCATTACAAACAAATCAGTATTATATTTTGAGCACATTTCTGAAGCTTTTTTTTTTTTCACTATCTTCCTGACATAACATTAAGCCCATTAATTAGGCATTTGAATTTTAAACCATTTTAAATTTGGTGTTGCCAGCCAAGTGTGAAGTGTCAGTGTCTGTGGTCTTGTTTAGTTTTGATGTCCATTAAAGTCTGCATAAAATATAACAACATAGTAAGCAACACAGAAAACTGCTTCCAACTAATCTCCAGCTTAGATGGATGCTAACAGGTCTGTATACACTATGTTAGTCTGTATCAATTTATTAATCACATCACACAGATGAAAACAAACCATCATTTTAAACCCATGAGGCAAAGGTGTCCAATTTGTGTGTGTATGTGTGTGTGTTTGATTTTCACATGATGGGCTACAGGTTTCAAAATACATACGCCTGCATCACAGGAGTCAGAAAGTCAAAAGTGTGTGAAGAGGGTTCACCAGGAATGCACTTTACATACTGATATCTATTTTCCTCTTGCTAGGAATCCTTTATGTTCCAGATTCATTATGTAATTTCAGTGGCGTTAAATTTGAACAGCTCAATATTGTATAATTAATTATATTTTGCTCCAGTTAAGCTTCTTAATTAACTAGTTGATCCAGGCTGCCTGCATGACAGTTGAGCAACAGCATGGTGGCCACAGACACCCTCCTAGGCACCTGGACTTGGGAGAACTGGTGGGGTTGGTTTTATGGTGCTGTGGTGTGTCCTGGGACAAGGAAGCTGGAGACTCTGGGTCTCAGAGTCAGCTGACTGTCAGGACAGGGAGGCCATGCTCAGGTGGCAGGCGTCCCAAACATGAGGTTCAGCCGTGCCTTGATAAGAAAGGTGAATGAACAACAAGACAGACTTACCAGAAATAAGAAGCATATGGTATCACTTATATTTGCAATTAAAAAAAAAAAAGACCTGATACAAATGAACTTATATACAAAATAGAAATAGGCCCACAGTCACAGAAAACAAATTTATGGTTACCAAAGGTGAAGGGTGGGGACAGGAAGGGATAAATTAGGAGGTTGGGATTAAAATATACACACTATTATACTTAAAATAGATAACCAGCAAGGACCTACTATATAACACAGAGAAGTGTACTCAATATTTTGCTATGAACTATAAGGACAAAGAGTCTGAAAAGAACAGATATATACATTTGTATAACTGAATCACTTTACTGTACAAATGAAACTAACACAACATTGTAAGTCAACTATGCCTCAACAAGAAAAAAAGGAAATATCGATGCTTCACACTTGTTTGGTGTTACCAAATTTAAAATGGTTTAAAATTCAAATGCCTGGCTGTTTGCAATCAATGCATTTAAAATTATATCAGGAAGCTAGGATAAAAAAGAACAACTCTTGATTACAATACACCTGGAGGCTCAATTATTTACTATCATAGAAATGATTTTTTAGTGGCGGATGTAAGAAGTAATTTGAGATTTTTGAAGTTTATTTTTAAAGAAGGACAAACTGTTCAAAATCTGTAATGGGCTCCCTGAAATTTTGGTTTTCTGTTACTTCTCTATTAGTGCAAATGTGCGTGCAAGTGTGTCTGAAAGTGCATGTATATTCTTCACATACTGATGAACCTTAAAACTGGTACTATTTCACTGACTAGCTAATGAGGACAAACCATTACTGAAATAAAATTTATGAAACCAATTATGAACTTAGAGATTGCCCTTTGACACTGACACCATCTTGACAGTTTCTTCACCCACTGTATACCGCTCTCTTATTTTTACCATTATGTACAAAAAATGGGATTTTTCACATTCTTCCCCTAGGAAAAATACTACTACTTCCCACCACAAGGAAACACTCCTTGCCCTGGAAGACACTCATTATCTACCAGGCTCAGCCTAAAGGAACTGTGTTAATGGACCATTAGCTTGGACAATAAAAGCAGTAGACAACTGTCTTGGGCTTCTCTCTCTACCACAAGGATACTGAAGGCCTGGACTGCAGTTTGTAAGACACTTCTGAATCTTGAACAAAATTTGTCAGCTGCTGAGCACACTTTTTTCTCCTCTAAAACTTCATACATAAGTATGTATATATATATATATTTTCACTTAAATGTCTTCCCAAGTTTGGAAAGGAAAGCAACAATAATCAGATTGGTTTAAAGCCAATAATTGCTGTTATTTTCTTTCAGTCTATAATATGTGAATATGTATGACTCTTTTATATTCCCGAAAAGCTGTTCACCTCTGCACAACTATTCAACCTATTGTTTCTAGAAAAAATGGGACCAATTGGTTCCTCTTTGGGAAGTTCTTCTAATTTAGTGTACTAGAAGAAGTAGTTTAATATTCATGCCCTGTATTTATCCAGGACTAATATGTGTCAGGCACTTTTATAAGAAGTTATACATATTAACTCAACTAATTCCCCTGGCTACTTTAGGAGGGAGGTATTATTACAATCCCCATTTTACAGATAAGGAAACAGGTAGAGAGAGGCTTAACAATTGCTCCAAATTAAAACACCTAGTAAGGACTGGATTTGAGACATAAACCCAGATAGTCTGGCCTCTAGGTCATGCTCTCAACCCTGTTACTATTCTATGTAATAATTTCATTGAGCTCTGATAACAGTTAATTGCATGCACGCATGCAAGCATGCTAAGTCACTTCAGTCGTGTCCGACTCTGTGCGACCCCCTGGACAGCAGCCCACCAGGCTTCTCTTGCCACAGGATTCTCTAGGCAAGAACACTGGAGTGGGTTGCCATGTCCTTCTCCTGTACCCCATCATCTCAGTGCCATGGCAGTTTTTTGATAAAAGCTTCCAGACTGTCTTTTCTGGCCTACTGAGACAGCTTTCTAGCTGCATAGCCAGCTGTGAGTCACACGCTGATCCTCTTTTTAACTCCTAAATCTATATTCCTAATGAAAGAAAACCTGCCCCTATTGGGCTGGACTCTAAGCTCCATTAAGGAGGCTAAATACTTGGTTCAGCACATATTCCCAGGGCCTGGCACATAACTGCTGCAGGAAGCATGGAAGAAAGGGATGGAAGAATATCATAAGGAAGAAAGAGGGAAGGAGGGAAGAAAGAGGGAGGAGGGAAGGAAGCAAGGCAGGGAAGGAGGGCTGAAAGGCGGAAGCGAGGGAGAGAGGAGAGAGAGGTACACTCCTCAATTCAGCTTCATCTGACTCTCTGTATTCTCCCAAAGGTGTGTACCTTTTACTTAGGTCCCTTCTCTGCTTTTGAGCATGTTCTCACTTGATGAAATCTCTCATCCATCCACAACTTGCTGTGATGCCAGCGCTTCTAAAAAGGCAGCCCCTCCTGCCCCTTCTCTTCTAAGCAGAATTCCTTATGGACCCCACGAGCCACTCTGTATACTTCTGATTAGCATGGATTTCTTTCACTGGACTCCCATGTTGTCTTGGAATCCTATCGTCCACACATTGCATGACATGATAGCAGAAGCTGAGTCTCACCTCCCGTTGTGTTCATCAAAGAGCAGAACACACCTAGTCAATGCTTTAAATACACCATACCTGACTTTAGTTTCCATCACCTACCTGATTGCTAGATTAACATTCTCTCCACATCCATTCTATCATTGTCGACAGGATAAAGTTCAGCTCTGGCGAAGCCACCCGTAAGTAAAGAAGTGAGAATTTAAACTCAGATTTGTTTCCAAAGCCTGACTTCTTTCTTAAGTGTCTTCCTCTGCACACTGTCTGCTTTTCACATCTTCTGTCTATTTAAACTGACACATCCTACATCTAAAAGCAAAAGCAAAGAGGACATAGCTATACCTATCTAAAGGTAACTCTAGGGATGAAAAAAGTCAACAAATGCAAAAAGCAGATCAGCAGAATACCAACTAAACCTGACCAATAACTTTTCAAATGGGATCCTCACATACTTCTTCAGTATGAAAGTTGCAGTTTTATTAAATGAATATTGGGCTTTCCTTGTAGCTCAGATAGCAAAGAATCCACCTGCAATATAAAACCCGAGTTCAACCCCTGGGTCAGGAAGATTCCCCTGGAGAAGGAAAAGGCAACCCACACCAGTATTCTTGCCTGGTGGGCTACACAACTGAGGGACTAAGCACATATACATACACGTAAATGAATATTAACATAATGATGACATGCTAATGGAATTATACTTCTTTAATTTTAACAAAGTTTGGAAGGAATTAAATAAACTCATACTGGAAACTTTTTAATATTCTCTTTATATATAACTGTTCAGAGATGTACCAAGTAAGGTCCATCGGTGCTAGAAAGACACAAACAAGTGCTTGTGGCCCCAAATGGGGTATGATATTGTGTGAGGCTCCATATTGGTTTGGTATCCCCTTCATGGGAAACTTGATAAGTATCCCAATAATTTCTATAGACTGCTCTGAAACCATGGCACTAACTGTTGCCATTACCAATGAAATCATACTGCAGCCATGAAATTAAAAGGCACTTGCTCCTTGGGAGAAAAGCTATGACCAACCTAGACGGCATATTAAAGAGGAGGGACATTACTTTGCTGACAAAGGTCCTTATTGGTCAAAGCTATGGTTTTTCCAGGAGTCAGGTACAGATGTGAGAGTGGGACCATAAAGAAAATTCAGTGCCAAAGAATTGATGCCTTTGAGCTGTGGTGTTGGAGAAGACTCTTGAGAGTCCCTTGGACTACAAGGATATCAAACCAGTTAATCTTAAAGGGAAACAATTCTGAATATTCATTGGAAGGACTGATGCTAAAGCTCCAATACTTTGTCTACCTGATGTGAAGAGCCGGCTCATTGGAAAAGACCCTGATGCTGGGAAAAACTGAAGGCAGAAAGAGAATGGGTTGACAGAGGATGAGATGGTTGGATGCCATCACTGACTCGATGGACACGAGTTTGAACAAGCTCTGGGATCCCGATGGTGAAAGTCAGGGGAGCCTGGCATGCTGCAGTCCATGAGGTCGCAAAGAGGCGGACACGACTGAGCGACTGAACAACAGTACAATCACAGGTGTATTACTGTCCTCAGACAAAAAGAACGGAAGAAAAAGCCAGGAATTTTCTTTAAAGAAATGATGGGAGCCCAAGCCATGATGAGATCGAATCCCCTCCTTGTATAAATCACTTCTAGCCAGTAAAACGAGAACCAGAGAAAGGCGTGCACTCCATCAGGCCTCCAGGAAGCTGTTTAGAATGATGTATTCCTGTCATTCTGTTGTCTGAAAGAGTTAATACAGCCTCTCAATTTAGAACCAATTTCCTCCCTGAAAATAGCACGTGCTCAGAGGGAATGAGGCTTAACTCAGAGAAAGTAGATTGTTTCAGTGTGCATTAAATCATTCAGTCTGAAGCACTGCTTCATCTTTGTTTTTACAAGGCAGGTCAGATATGAATCACAGCTAATAGATTTGCAGAACAGTGATTTATAACATGCAGCGTGACAGGTGGTATTACTTACCAATGTCACAGGAGAAAACACCTGTTCTTAAGAAGGGTCCTCTACAGAAAAGTGAATTCAGTGAAAACCCATTTTCAATCATCTTTAGATGGTGTTTAAAGTGAGCCACTAAAGTTGGAATTTGAAACGCTGGCAGAAAACATCTCAATGTGTAATCAATTTGACGGGCGGATAAAACATTCAGTTAATTATATGCCTATTCTTTGAAGACTCTCATTTATAGGTTGCATATTAAAAATTATTTCATGGCTTAATATGAGTCTTCTCTGTGAGAAAAGCATTTTCATAAATTTGTGAGACCTGAGATAAAAGTCATGCAAGAGAAATTTGCTTTGTGTGAGAAAGGTGAAATCTAAACAACCTAGGAAAAATAATTAGGGGAACACAAAACTGCTTCTTTTAAATGTTAATAAAATCGATAAAACTCTAGAGAAACTAACCAAGAAATGAAAGAGGAAATGTGATGACTGATGTTACAGAGGGAAAAAACACTAAGAGGCCACTGTAGACAATTTTATGCCAATGGATCCAATTACAAACATGAAATAGACAAATTCTCTGAAGAAAACAGACTTACTAAAACTGACTCAAGATGAAATAGAATGTATAGAAATAGAATAATACTATATAAAATAAACTGAATTTTTAATCCAAAGCCTTCCACAAACAAATGAACAAACATCTCCAGGACCAGACAGTTTGACTGGAGAATTTTATCAAACATTTAGAAAATAAAACGTGAATTTTACACACATTCTTTCAGAAAATAAAGGAGGACAAAATATTTCCCAACTCATTTTATGAGGTCAGCATCAACCAGGTATCAAAACCTGACAAAAACATTACAAGAAAAAAAAAACTTTCAGACCATACTCCTTATGAGCATAGATGAAAAAAAAAAAATCCTCTATAAAATATTAGCAACTCAAATCCATCAATATATAAATATAATGGTGCAGCACAAATGACATCCACTACTTCTGGTCTCTGTACCTTTTTCTTTAATAATTAAAGCAGTTGTAAAATGTATGTTTTGTTGTTGTTCAGTTGCTAAGTTCTACCAGACACATTGAGACCTCATGGACTAGCCCACCACGCTCCTCTGTCCGTGGCATTTTTCCAGGCAAGAAATATTAGAGTGGCTGCCGTTTCCTTCTCCAGGCAGTCTTCCAGGATCAGGAATTGAACGCAAGTCCCCTGCACTGGAGGTGGACTCTTTACCACTGAGCCACCAGGGAAGCCAGCACAAGGCATGCTTGATGGACCACAAACAAGATGTCTTAGCATTCCCTGTACCTCAAAATGTGCATACTTCCTGGGATGAGTGCCCAGAACTATGTGCCTGGGTCCTCGGATTATGAAGTAGGAGAGAAATATTCTTCCCCCAGGAAGGAAACCTCTGAGAGAAGGCGGACCCTAAGAAGAGTTCCCTCCAGTGTTGAGAGTCATCCCTGGTTTCCGCATGACAATGGGGGTCACATGGAATTTACACATGAATAGGCAGCTATGGTTTTTCCAGTGGTCATGTATGGATGTGAGAGTTGGACTATAAAGAAAGCTAAGCACCAAAGAATTGATGCTTTTGAACTGTGGTGTTGGAGAAGACTCTTAAGAGTCCCTTGGACCACAAGGAGATCCAACTAGTCTATCCTAAAAGAAATCAGTCCTGAACATTTATTGGAAGGACTGACTGATGCCGAAGCTGAAACTCCAATACTTTGGCCACCTGATGTGAAGAACTGACTCATTTGAAAAGACCCTGATGCTGGGAAAGATTGAAGGCGAGAGGAAAAGGGGATGACAAAGGATGAGATGGTTGGATGGCATCACTGTAGCAATGGACATGAGTCTGGGTGAACTGCAGGAGTTAGTGATGGACAGGGAAGCCTGGCATGCTTCAGTCCATAGGTTTTCAAAGAGTCAGACACGACTGAGCGACTGAAGTGAACTGAACTGAACTGAGGTAAGGCTGCCCTTTGACTTTAACTCCAGGAGAACAGTCTTGATCAGAAAAAAAAAAAAATGTTAAACTGGCCTGAGGCCACGTGGAACAGCAAAGGGACCAAATATTCAGGGCTGGGCCAGAGTGATCAGATAAGCCTGGCAAGTCTGAAAATTCAGCTCCAGGATGAGAGGAACAAAGAGAAAGTTTCGTTACTAAGTAAGAAGCAGGGCTAGCAGAGCCCACAGACATGGAGTAGTGAGGGAAGCCGAACAGGAGAAGCGTTTGTGAATGGCCAGAGACATGGACACTAACTCCATCTGTCAGATGAACCTTTCTAAAATATCTGTCCAGAAAAACCCTTCTCACCAAAGCTGTCCTCTATGCAGATCCCAAGTCTTTGTAAATGGAGGCTGAAGACCATCCTATCTAGCTGTCTCCAAAGTCATAGGAAGATGGAAGATCAAAGGAGCAGAAAGTGTGAAGTTGTTTTATAAGAGATGAGTATCATTAGATGTAAGGTTTTGCCTCACTGAAAAAAATCTCTCAAGTGACTTGGTATTAACAGCAGCAACAGCTTTTTGAACTAATTCGTCCTAGGTCACTTCAGTCATGTCTGACTCTGCAACCCTATGGACTGTGGTGGCCCTGAGGCTCCTTTGTCCATGGGATTCTCCAAGCAAGAATACTGGAGTGGGTTGCCATGCCCTCCTCCAGGGGATCTTCCTGACCCAGGGACTGAACCCACGTCACTTTATATCTCCTGCATTGGCAGGCAGGTTCTTTACCACTAGGGCCACAAGTTAGTATTTTGTTAGCAACTGTCGGGTATGGAGTCTACATGAAAATACCAAAGATTCTGGATCTCACTTAAGAAAATGCATATTTACTCCTGCATTTTATTCGTCTAATTCTTTCTGAACCATCCATATCTCATCCCTCAAGGTAATCTCTTGTTCAACTGTTTTGATTGTTGTAGATGTCCATACTTGTCAAAGGCATGTTGATCCAGATTTAACGTTCCAAGTATTCAAGTAAAAATACACTTCAGGTCTTCAGTGTTCAAGACCTTATAATGCCCTTTCCCTCTCTGTGTTAATTCTTTCTTGCAACAAAAGCAGGTGTTATCCATTATTTCAAATCAGGGAAATTTGCCTCAAGTGTCAACTGTCTAATATAGTTAATCTCAATAACTAGATTTTATCCCATATGAATTAAAAGTGTATACCTGCATAAAAAGCATTTTTGTTTCAATACTCTTGTCAATATTTGGTACGAATGATGTTTGAACGGGCTTCCCAGGTGGTGCAGCCGTAAAGAACCCACCTGCCAATGCAGGAGACCCAAGAGATGCAAATTTGATACCTGGGTCAGGAAGATCCCCTGGAATAGGCAATGGCAACCCACTCCAGTATCCTTGCCTGGAAAATCCCATGGGCAGAGGAACCAGCTTGGTTGCGGGTTGCAGTCCGTGAAGGTCATGACTGAGCGACTCAGCATGCATGTATTAGCGCAATGTTTGAACACATAAGCCCCAGAGCATCTCTAAGTAATTAGTAGGTGGTCACAATCATTTACTTGTTCGCTCCACGAATTGAAAGCTACCTTTGTTAATGGAACTAAAACTCTCAATGGGCTGTTACCATTTTCAGCCTTGCTTCTGGAACAGGATTTGCATGGAAAGCAACTACCTTCTCATTTGAAAAACTCAGTTCATGCAGACTGATGAAAGAAACGTTCACATCCTGAGGTACAGGGAAGTCATTCGGTTTATACTTGAGTTGACGTGAATTTTATGCAAACTAAAACATCCTGTTTGTGGCCCATCAAACACACATTGCACACCTGCTTTAATTATTAAAGAAAAGGGTGCACTGAGGAGCATAAGAGAATGTCCATGCTAAAAATAAGGGTTGAGTGCCAGTGCTGGTCCTCCTTTGATGCTAAGACTGTCTTCCCAGGTGCCAAGGCCATGCTGACTGGCTGTTGATGTCCTGATCTGTTTTTCTTGAAACCTTCCAGGAATGTATCCCTGACTTGTTTCATGCTCTTTGTTCTGACAAGCATGAAAACCGTGCTTCTCTGGAGCAGTTCCTTGGAGTTAGATGAGAGGGTCTCTCCTGAGATACAGTCCTCAATTTATCCCAGATAAAGCTCTTTCCTATTCTTACCATAGATGGTTTATTGGTTATTTTCACTGAGAAGACTGAACATCGTATACTCTCCTAGGGGTCAGAACAGTACCCCTGATCGTTAAGGACCAGAGCATGAATCAAAATCACCTCTTCTGTGTAATTGATGCAGTCTTTACACAGTGGCTTTCCTTGGCTATGGGGGGACTGGTTCAAAAAGAGGACTGGAATTGGCTGTTCTACCACGTGAGTTACTCTTCTCCTAAGGACCTTAGTGTTCTCTTCACTGTAAAATGACATCTGACATAGTTGTCTCAGAATAACTGTGTACAGACATCTTCACACCTAACACTCCTTCATTAGTTGGGTTCTAGAGACTGAGGCAGCGGCTCACCCCAGGGGATTCCCTAGAAACCACAGCTGTGCACACAGTACTCTCAAAATGCAGAGCAGAGACGCACTTCACAATCTGAAGCCACAAAAGCATAAAGAGGAAGGTAATGTGCTCGGGGGTTTTGATGCCTCAGTAGAGGTTCATTAGGCAGAAAA
The DNA here is from genome assembly GCA_006410615.1 of Neotragus moschatus. Lineage (NCBI taxonomy): Eukaryota > Metazoa > Chordata > Mammalia > Artiodactyla > Bovidae > Neotragus > Neotragus moschatus. Next base: position 254,592 of record SJYA01002583.1, on the reverse strand, counting down.
GAACATGTCAGGCAGAAGACCAAGCACCTCTCTCTCTTTGGCTACAGGTTTTGCTTTAATTTCATTTTATCATTCTTTTACCTGTCCTTTATAATAGATTTGAGAGTTCAATTCTCACTCTTAGTTTTGCAAGCCAACAGCAGTCAAATAGTGACTTCTTAGGCCATTAATGTAAACATTTGAGTATAATACCTGGCTTCCACCTCAAATAGCCCATAATCTACTTGAGGGATGAGACCAATGCGTGAGAAACAGGGGTATCAAGCAATACAGCATGCAATTTAGCCATCGACTGTGCAGAAGAGACTGTGAGTTTCATAATGGGAATTAGGTGGGCAGACATCAACACAAATTAAAGCGATCCAGAATGGATCCCTGGCCTGTCTGTGAGTGACGGGAAATTTGGAGATGTAAAAGTCTGACATAAGATCTTTCAGGAGGAGCAACCTGAGCAAGACTCCAAGGCAGAGGAAAGAACGAGGGATGCTTCTGGGGTGCCCGATTTAAAAGCAGGCTGTATTCGCAGGACCTCAGAAGAATCGTTTGAGAAGTGATGTTGGTCTACAATCTGAGACACAGAACATCCAGCAATATGACTAACTTCCTCCCTATTAAGTCCCATCGATACATGATGATTGGTTTACACGTCTGCTTCCCCGGCTTCGCTGGGAGCTCTGTGCAGGCAGGGACGAGACCTTATCAATGTTGGACTAAATCCTTGTCACTAGGCACTGTGCCTGGCACATCATCAGAACTCACACTGAGTCAGTGAAGGAGACTTAGTTCTGCTTTATCTCTTTATGTGAGTGATTTGTTTTGACAGCATGTAAGGATCCCAAAGTCACTGTAACTTTCTGGTCTAGTTCTCAACCAAGGATGATTTTTGCCCACCTTCTCCCCTGGGGACATTTGACAGAATTTGGAGACATTTTCAGTTATCATCACTGGAAATGGTGCCCCTGGCATTTAGAAAGTAAAAACCAGGGAAGCTGCTCACAGCCTACAGTGTACAAGTCAGCCCCACAAAATTATCAGTCCCCAAATGTCCATAGTGCCAAGGTCGAGAAACTAGTCTATCACACTTAAGACTGAAATAGACACTGTGTTTGGATTGTGGGTATTTGAGCTGTACTCTTTTCTGAACTTAAAGCATGCTTATCTTAAAAAAAAAAAAAAGAAAAAGAAAAGAAAATGAGAGGGAAGAAAAAGCCTGATTCAAGATAATTCAATGTAGTTTCCTGAGAAACCTAACAGCGGTGATGTCCAAAGTGTGTCAGGGGTCATCTCATCAGCCAGCCAACTGCATTACATGGTGACTCAGCTGGAAAATTCATGAGAAACGGTGCGGGGAGGACAATGTCAGACGGTGACTAATGCGCTAATTAAAAAAAAAAATTCCAATTCCTTGTGATTCTGCGTGAAATAAGCTACAGGCATCTATTAACCCAGCATGTTAATTTTTGAAATGAATGACAGATGATTCAGTGAAGCATTGATAAAGGAAGGAAAAGCATGTTGCTTAAGGAAAGATTTCTTTATAACTCCAGATACAGAGGGAGGTACGGAAAGAAGGAAGTGTGGGAGTGATGGAAACAAGGAAGGGGGTAGGGAGGAAAGGACAGAGGGAGGAAGGGAGTCGGGGACAGAGGGAGGGAGAGAGAGGAGGAGGATAGATGAGTGGATGGATGGATGACAGGTAGACAAATGGATGGATGAATGAATAGACAGAGGGAAAGACAGACTGACTTACCCCCATCCAAGGCCACAGCCAAGGTCACTAAAGCACCCCTAATGCTGTATTATCATCCTACACAGAGTCTCCATACACTGAAGAAACCCAGATTAGCCTTTTATGGTTTTTGATTAGGAATTGGAAGAAACTTACTCAACAACTTTAGGGTAATTCTAACATTCTGATACCAAACAGCTTCTGGATTAGGCACATCAGAGAGGGAACCTACCCTAGAAACTAAATAATCCTGTGGTCCTGGAGAGAGGAGAGCTCTTCAGATAAGAGAGAAAAGCAAAGATAATCTGGTTTATAGAGAAATGATGGGTGCAGATGAAAACCATGTCTACTGAGGATAGAGATCAACCTGTTTCAGATTTGAATACGCACAACCAAGAACCTGTCCTCATAGAAACACATGTGGAAGGAGGCAAAAAGCTGCTCAGAGGCCCTTCATTTTAAGGAAGAGAAAAGAGAGGTCCCAGCAAAGAAGTAAATTGCTCATCAAGGCCACCAAGCTGGCTGCTAGGACATCAACGTGACCGTTGACGTTGGTCCAGCCACTTTGCCGTGATGCCTCTGAACTTACCCTGAAACCTCTCCTCTCTCAACTTGGGCCATCTCACTCCTATGAGCTAATGTACTAGTCACTCTTAATTCTTCCTCGTCAAGCCCACGGATCCAGCCCATAACTCACGATAGTGGTAGAAACCCCCTGGCCCACGACCCACAATGTCAGAGGCAACTCAGGGAGGATCCTCAGCACTGGCCAGGGACCTGCCTACAGGTCAGGTGTTCACTAAGCTGCTCCTCTGCTTCTTAGGAAATCTCTGTCTATCCTGAGAAATGTTCCAAAATAATGCACGTTACAGAAGGGATGAATATTAAATTATTCACATGACAGCTGACCTAGCTTTTAAGCCACTTCATTTATGAACAGGATTTATCTAGAGGAGATGTGAAGGCAACTTTTCCAGAGCTTTCCCTTCCCCAAGAAATGCTTAGAGTGAAAAAAAGTAAGTAGTTTAGAGAAAAGAGAAGGGCTTGAGGGAAGCACTGTTGATTTTTTTTTTTTGGAAAGTAGATTACCATATTATTGCTTTTTAGAAGGCTGTATGTGTGCGTGCGTTATGTCTGACTCTTTGTAACCCCATGGACTATAGCCCACCAGGCTCCTCTATCCATGGGATTTTCTAGGCAAGGATACCGGAGTGGGTTGCCATTTCCTTCTCCAGGGGATCTTCCCAACCCAGGGGTTGAACCTGCATCTCTTGCATCTCTTGTGTTGGCAGGAGGGTTCTTTACCAGCTGAGCCACCAGGGAAGTCCTTTTAGGAGGTTATATCCTGATTAAATAAAAATCTATTCTTCAAAAAACTTCTCTGACAAAAGTTTTATACTTGGAAGCAGGAAGAATGAATGCCTGAAACTAAGCATGCTTTGCAGACAGTGAAATAAGGCCTCCTGTGCTCCTAAGTAATTAATAAATTATTAAATAGCTACAGTATTAAATGTGTTCCTGCTAAAGAAATAAAGCCTAAATCTCTGGCTAAGAGATTGGAGAGGAGGGCAGGTACAGGGCTGCAGTAATGGGCACAGAACTTGGAAGGTCCTGTCTTAACATCTGTCAGGGAAGAGAAAGGGGGCCTGCTGGTGGCAGAACCATCCCCAGGAAGGACAAGCTCTGGAGAAAAGGGGGAGCAGAGAGGATCAGTTCCATTCATTTCCAGAAGGCTTAACGACCTGGGGCAGAGGAGGGGGCAGTGAAGAGGGGGTCTGCAAAATGAGAGATTCCGAGCTGAAGTGGCCCGAGAGAGCAGGCAATGGAAAACAGGACCAGTGTCTTTCCAGGGAGCTGAGGGGCATGAGAAAGGCATGCTCTGGTCTGAGTTTCTCCTGTAGCTGCAGGAGCAGAGCTCTGTGTAACGAGCTCTGTGCAGAAAGCATTTGTGCAGTGTGTGCAGTGTCTGTGTGTGTGTTTCTGCGTGCATGCATGCCTATGAAAAAGGAACATTGCCAGCCATTCCAGTAAACTACGAGTGTTGCCCACCAGCAAGCCACCAGCCCTGGCAGCGGTACCCAGCGGTGTGCCTGGAGGGAAATTCAGAGTGAAGAAAAACAGGAAATGTTCTGTACTCCTGATACTGGCCCTAGATAGTTAAGATGCATATCTAAGAAGTCATTTCAATGAGCCCAGGCTCTTTTGGTGTTTGACTACAGCAAAATATTTTTCAGCGAAAATTCCTATATATCCTGGCTCCTCCCTTACCTTTTGGAACTGTTCCTCAGAGTTGAGTGGCTGGCTCCCAGGCTATAATCTTCAGTAAGGAAGCCTGGCGTGTTGTAGTATGTGGGGTTGTAGAGTCAGACACGATTGAGTGACTGAACTGAACTGAAGGTTTCCAAATAAAAATTTACAACTTGTATGTTGTATTCTTTTTCTCCAGTCAACACACACATGTATACATGAATATGTGTGTTTATGACCACATACCTGTGTCCCCTGCCTGGCATTGATGATAGTTAATATCACAAGCCTCAGTGTGAAGCATGAACTTCCAGATGTTCAAGGTGGATTTAGAAAAGACAGAGGAACCAAGGATCAAATTGACAACATCCGCCGGATCATACAAAAGCAAAAAGAGTTCTAGAAAAACATCTACTTCTGCATTATTGACTATGCCAAAGCCTTCAACTGTGTGGATCACAAAAAAACTGTGGAAAATTCTGAAAAACATCAGACCATCTGACCTGCCTCCTGAGAAATCTGTATGTAAGTCAAGAAAGAACAGTTAGAACTGGACATGGAACAACAGACTGGTTCCAAATTGGGAAAGGAGTACATCAAGGCTGTATATTGTCACCCTGCTTATTTAACTTATAGGCAGAGTACATCATGAGAAATGCTGAACTGGATGAAGCACAAGCTGGAATCAAGATTGCTGGGAGAAATATCAATAACCTCAGATATGCAGATGACACCACCCTTATGGCAGAAAGTGAA